>RCIC01000007.1:3132500-3582500 GCA_018883505.1 Ceratosolen fusciceps
GAGTCGGAAGATGATAAAGCCGAGCTCGAGGACTATAATCGCGGCTCTGTTCGGACGCGGCTCCGATGCGCGGATATAATATTCATCTTCAGCGCGCGCTCCTGCATTAGAGCATTTGTCGTTGAAACAACGTTCCCGATACTTTCTAAATTCCTCGCGGTGGTGGTGGCTGACTCATCGATTAAAATAATATCGCGAAGAGAGTGCTCTCTCTCTCTCTCTCTCTCTCTCTCTCCGTCTCTCTCCGTCTCTCTCGGTTAGATCCGGCGAGGGCTCGAAAGGGTCCAGCCAGTCGGTACGGACCCGGGTGCAGTGAAAGTCGGGGAGTCCCGAGCTCAGCGAGTACTTCTGGGTCACTGACATCTCCCTCTCTCTTCCTCTCTCTCTCTCTCTCTCTCTCTCTCTCTCTACTCACTCAACAGCACGCCGATTCTCCATCTTTGCCGGGGATATGAGCACTTGTCGAGATAAGTGCAGAGACTTATCTTGGAGCCCTTGGGCTGGCTGGGTATGGAAGGAAGGGCTCGGTCGCGGTGCCCCTTCGTCCCCGGCCGTCTTTGTACTCGCGGGGTCGTCGCTTCGCCTTGCGGAAGTCCTTTAACCGACCGGAGCCTGCCCCTTTCTCTTTATACGATTTCCATTGGAACGAGCATCCGTAGATGATTTATATTTATAATCCCCGTCCTCGGCTGACTTCCTCGAGGTCTTTTCCTCGAGCTCGCTCGGGCTCCCCGCAATTTTTATCCAAAAAGCCTTTCCTTTATCGGTAAACCAAGTCATTACCTTTGAATATAATCGAAGCCATTCGCCGTCGTAATTTACAAAATAATATCGACCTCCGCCCTGCCCCCCTTCCCATATAGCTGGAGCTTTCGATCGCTCTCAATCGTTTATCACTCCCGGCGTATTGGCAACAATTTCTTCTCCTTCGGGCAATGTCGTACCTTTAAGGAAGCACTTTATTCTTCGTGTCGTTGGCATGAACTGGACGCGCGGCTCAACAGTGGCTCAATTTCACAGATTACCTACATTACGTTATTCAAAGGAACAATAAATACGCGCACAACGTGGAGTTATTATTCGGGTAGTGGAAATATATTATTATTGTTGTTGTTGTTGTTGTTGTTGTTATTATTATTATTATTAATAACTATTTGAAATAGTCAGAAATAGTCCGAGGGTAAGTTGTGCCGAATTTCATATAATTATGGCGTTGACTTGATGTCGAAAGCATTCGAAAGGCTCCGACCCCACGGATTCAATAGTTTAAAATTGTTTAAATACGCTTTAGGAGTAGTACACGGGTTATAAAATTTTGCTCCTATTATACGACAATTAGCGTGAAAGATTTCCGTCTGGCGAGACAGGAGATATAATAATAATAATAGAGAACTTTCCCTCATTACGACTCGTATGGTAAGCAAACTTGTATCTAGTAGGAAGCATTTTTTTTTTATACAGATTGAGGGAGAGCGATAGTTTTAGATCGTATTCGTGATTCTCGTCCATGAAGATCTAACGATCCCATTAGGGCTGGCTAAGCCGAGGATCGCGGTATCCTTATTATTGTCCCTTTTTAATAAGGATGAAAAAGGTTACTCGTCCTTCCCCCCTTTCTTCTCTATGTATTTATCAATTCCGTATCAGTTTCCAGCTATGCATAAGGACGACGTTTCTCCGTGCAACCTTATCTATTCAAAATATAACGTATAGATCTCAAGCTCTGTAGCAGGCTCCTCCAGATCCGTTCAGCCGTTTACCAGCGGATCTCGCTTGGCCGTAAGATGATTATACCGATCGAAGCGTAAAAATCGCCGATCACGGAGCACGAGTGCAGTAATGAGCTTCCATAAAAGGGCAGTCTCAGGATAAGGAGAGAGCCGGGCAGTGTCGCCAATCGACAATTCCATTTTTAAAATCCCAAAGCACTCGAGGCTTCGATTTGGACTAACACACAGGCTATCGCGGCTATCAAATCTATCACAACTATCAAAGCTATAAAAGCTATCAAAGCTATCAAAGCTATCAAAGCTATCAAAGCTATCAAAGCTATCAAAGCTATCAAGGCTCTTTGTGATGATTGTATCACAACCTTCACGTTCCGGGCTCCGTCCCGTACTTGTCATTATTTTAATCTATCTTTCATTTGCGAGATTGTAAGTGGTGTAACGCAATATCGAGATTATTTTCTTTGGGATTCGCCATGTACCGCTTAACCTGTAATTAATCAAATCGTGTATGTAACAGTATCGCAAATACAAGCGCTTACCTATACACGATAATACATTATCACTGATTTGCTTCCACGATGAAACTTTGTCGATTATCGATTACAACGATATCTTTATAAATTTAATATAATTTTAACAAAGCTTCTCTCTGTAATAAAATTATTCCGAATGAATAAGGTAAATTTACGAATTTTACTTGAAATAATTTATATTTGATTCTTATCCCGAGTTATAAGTAATGCATATAGTATACAATACAATACAATTGGAGCAGAGCACGTACGTAAGTACGCGTATATGCATTTATTTGAATACAGAATCAAATAAATAGCCGTATAAATCTTCATAAAAATGATATTATCGTATCGTTTACGTGATATTTAGGGGCAACGCGTATTTACTCTTCGGAGAATTTAAATTTAAAGTCTAGAGACCCTAAATCTAGATCGATTAACTTTTTATTGATTTTTATTATTATATTTATTATTATGGCTAAAATTTTATACCTAATCCTTGGGTAAGAATTATTCTGTAAATACAGTATCGAGGATATAATAAATAATTTCTTCGGAAGCTGGTAATTTAAGCCGATAAATGTCCACGTGAAACTACTTAGTTTTATTAGATCGTGCATGCTTTAGAAATTAGCCGTCGGAATGATATCGAAATAAATAATTTGCTTTTCCAATATAATTACGTTCGTCGAAGAGTACGTGTATAAAGGCTTGTTTTTAATGATATGCGAGTTATGCGTTTCACAGTAGCCATGAACGATGATGCTCAACTAAAGATAAATAGCCTTAAAATATTTATAAAATGAATAATAATTGAGAATAGGTGTTTAATAATAATAACAATAATAATAATAATAATAATAATAATAATAATAGGATATAATTGTTAATTTATTCAGTGTAAGTTGTGTAGCCGCATAATCTTGTATTCGTATCTTTCTACAAGTGAGAAGGTAAGTGCATTTAAGCAGGAATCGGATAGAATATTATTATTCATACAATGAAATAAGAGCGGCTTTTATGGATCATTGAATGGTGATTTAACAATTGAGAAATAACAAATCCGTGGTAAGATTTCAAAGATCAATTTAAAACTTCAACGATTTAAAGACTCTCTACCTCGGCGCATTATTTTCTCATTAAAACGACTTTATTAGAGAGAGGGAGAGAGAGGGAGAGAGAGAGAGAGAGAGAGAGAGAGAGAGCTGCATTATGAATTTTATTCTGTCGGCAAAAGAAACCGATTGTTTGTGAGCAGCTTTTCCACGCAAGTAATGCGTACTTTGTGCAGTTTATGCAATGGAGGAGAGACTGCGGGGAAAAACGATTTTGAATAATCGAAGGCTTACCGCTGATTACGAAGTCTATTGCATCCCATGCGCTCGATCAATGGCGCATGCGTTGCATTTCGTAGCAATGGAACATGAAAAAAAGGAGAACACGCTCAATCGCTTTAGCCATTTCAACTTAATCTACACATACACATTTATCGTTGCGGTGCTGAAAATCAATGATCACATTGTGGTCGGACTTGGATCGCGCCCGAGTCCCACATCTTACGTGTGCGATTTTTCCATTCTCATCCCAACAAAGGCATTTATTTATCCATATTACCAACAAGTTTCGTTAGATCGTGCTGCCGATACATTGCACAGATCCGTAGATTACATGACTTAGCGTTATAGGTACTTTTGTCATTAAATGTCCGCGGCACGTGAGAATTCCTCTAACGCCTATATTCTTCTTCTTCTTCTTCTTCTTCTTCTTCTTCTTCTTATTATTATTATTATTATTATTATTATTATTATTATGATTTTTTGACGAGAGGACGTGGAAAAGTGCTAATCCATGGAAAGGAGCCGAAGCCTCGGAGAAGTTCGATTCGACTCGACTTGCTTCTCGCCTCTATCGCGATTCAATAAAATTTATATAATTCTCGGCATTCTCGTAATAATAATATCCAAGAATGCGCAGTCATACGTACTTGGAATCCCGTATGAAAGTATCTAATTACCCAATGAAGGCCAATGAACTTTATGCAACGCGAGTGCCGCGAGTCCGACATTGGCGAGGTCTGGGGGCGGGGGGGGGTGGCGGAAGGTAGTTAAGGAGGATATTTTAGAGAACTAGCCGAGCGTCATTGTAAGTAAATTTGAGTAAGGGGTTGCGTATCTTCAATATGCTCGAGAATTAGGGCTCGAGTTGACGCAGAAACCGAGGCGGTGTCGAGGGCACAAACAGAGCGATCCGATCAATTTATCGAATTTTTTGTACTTTCTCGCCTTAATCGTTTTACCCCCCTCCGGTACAATATCATAACGAACGTATTATCCCATTCGTTCCAAAAAATTATAATTAACCGAATCGGTTGAGAGGAGTGCGGATCGCTTACCTTATGAAACGGTTGGAGAGGAGAGGAGGGTGAGGAGAGGAGAGGAGAGGAAAGCCTCGAGGAAGCACGGGATCGATGTATGCTTTACCGACCAGCGGCGTCGCTCCCTTTCATTCGTCACCCCCACCCACCTCCCAGCCCCTTCCCCATAGCCTTTGCCATCGGCCCGCTGGCCGGGAACAATGAGCCGGAGTCGCGCGACGACGCAGCCTTCAAAGGCCGTCGAGTGCGCGGAGTCGATGAATGAAGAGGACGAGCCGCCGGCAACCGGATGCGTGAGATGACGTTAGTAAGATAGGCGAGGTCGGCTCGCGTCCCGACACCTCCTCCGGAACTCAAAAGCCGACGGATGCGAACCCACCCTCCCTTCCCCTTCGACGGATTTTTCCCTCCCCATCGATTGCCGCCCTGTCGAGAAGGCGCTCCCGGGGGTAATGACGGGAATGCCGTCATTGCCGGCGGTTGCATAATCGCCGGAGGTCGGAAAAAGTGACGGATCGAGACAGGTCGAGCGAGCGAGGGATCGCGAGGAGACGGCATGGGGTAAGGAGGAGGAGGAGGAGGAGGAGGGGGAGAGAAGGAGGAGAAAGAGAAAGGTACAAGGGAGCCGGAGCGCGCGGCGTTATGAATGAACGTCGGCCGCGCGAAAAATTTACATTCCCCGAGAGTTTCTCTCCTCCGGGGGATGTGTGGGAGGGGGGGCGTCCGCTCATTGGCCGCCGCTCGATAAATTCCTCCTACTTGTAATTACGCGCGGTCATTCATAAATGCATGACTCGTCGGAGCGGTAGCGGGGGGCAGAGGGCGGCGAGAGCGCGTCTATGCGGGAGGAGGGAGGAGGGGGGCGTCCTTCCCTTCGCTCGGCGGTGAAAATAGCCGAGAGTCCGAGCGAGGAGCGCCGGAATGCCGCCGATTCCGCCGATTCCGCCCTTCTTCCTTCTTTCGCGTGCCCCCGCGAACCTCTCCGCACCTATACGTCACGACTCGAGCGGATCGACGCGGCACGGAGACGCAGAATAAGGCCGTCTACTAAAGGTACAACGAATCCTCTCTCCTCCCCCCGCCCCCACACCCACCATCCCGAATAGCCGAAAATATTTTTATTCCCTCAATTGAGAGTCTCGCCGACAGTACTTTACGTCATTCGTCCTTGGAACTTGCTTTTATCACAAGATTGCGAAAATTTCTTTTAAATAATTAAAAGTGTGCTTTAAGCGTCATCCTAACGATTATAACAAATATAATATTATCTTTTTATTGCCTTCCTTTAAATTTTTAATTACCCCCTTCACTTGGCGCTCAATTTAATTAATTATTTCTGCATCTTTTGAAAAAACAAATCCATTTAATTAATTAATTAATTAATCGTACTTGGCACCATCTCAAAATTCATTCGCTCTTCTGTGTATTTACTGTGAATTTTCAAACTCTATACTTCAAAGTAAGCCATGGAATAAATTATTAACGACCACGAAGAGCCGAACCACCATATCGATTAACGTATTATTAACGTATTATTACCAATATTAAAGAATTAGACTCTTTATTAACGTAATTGTTCGTGTACTTTGAATTAGGAATAAATACCGAAGGCATAATATGTCCAAGCAAATTACCATTTGCATTATCCGAGAATAATATGATGTTTTCATTTTGTATGAATTATTATAACGAGCATATTGTTTAATTGTTTAATGAATAACTTTGAATTGCTTTACTTACCATTTACAAAACGTAGGTTATCGTTTAATTGTTTATACGTCGTTCGATAAATTATCTTGCTTATTTAGTCTGAAATGCAAGGATAATAATAACACGTTATTTATTGGCAATTTTAATGAAAAATCTTCATTGTTAAAGGAGTTGTAGAGTCCAAGAAATTTCAAGCGTTCGATTGTAGAGAAAAACAAGACTCGTTTGGCTTTATCTTTTTAAACGACACTAAGCTGTCCGAAAAATGTCTTTTGGCATGATAATTAAAAAAATTAATTTACAACTTTATCGGAAGTTTAGTGTCGTCACAATCGTATTAATTCAACTTAATAATACATAATATGCACGTAATGAAATTATATACAACATATACGCAGGTATTAAGGGAAATAAAAAAATCCGCTCGCTGCTTGTAGACAGTAAAGATATAAAATATACTTGTATTTTATCGTACCTTTTAATTGACGGACAAATACACAGTAGAGTTTTAATAGCACCGGTTGACCGGAACGCGGGGATACATATTGGTCAAGTTGGCATTAAATTATTACAAAATAATCGATTTCGAGTTTTCACGTGAATCGAAGAAAGTAAACAGGAATCCTCGGGAATATTATTTGAAAAGTATAAAATTGTAAGCTTCTTCTTGGATTCTATGTAGAAGGAAAATTATTGATGCATCATCAAAACAAAGTATTTACGTAACGCACACACAACGTTAGATAAATTCATCTCCTTTACTTTTCGATGTTACTTACGGAAAACGGACACAACCTGCACGATAAATTCCGGTGTAATAATAATTACGTATTACGTGGACTTTTTTAAGGCCCGCGTAATAATATGACATTTAAATAATCTTGTAATTGCTATATGAATACTTAAGATAAATGTGAAAAAATGTTTTATATTAAATTTATTTATCACCGAGTTTCCTCGAGTCGTTCGATCGAGACGAAGAATTCACCGCATACTTTCGACTGCGACTTTTCAGTTTAAATCAATAGAATCCCATTATGGAATGCATATCGATATGTCTACCTTCTATGATATCATTTTTAAGAGAATAGACAAATTTTATAATTTAAATTCAATCATTGCAAACTCTGATATACTTAAAAAAAAAAAAAAAAAAAAAAAAAAAGGATTCCTACTTTGTCATTTTGTAATCATCGATTTCATTTGTTTGTATTATTCATCATTGTACGCTACTGATGCATTCCACGAATTCTCAAATCGCTTGTCGTGAGTTATCGAATGGAGCTTTAAAAACTTATATTTACCAATTTCTTACAATAGTTTACCTTCGTTTTCCGTGCCGACGATTTATTAAAAATCTTCGCGACGCATGTTTCCGTCTAACGGCATCAATTTAGAATTTATTAATTCGCATAAATATGGACATTAGCTATTTTCTGTTTGTTTCGTTTACGAATCTTCAATGTTTTGTTAAGAATGGAATATTAATTACTGGCATGTCAGTCGCAGTGATAAACTAAAGTTCATAAGAATACTCAAAAGTAAGCTAATCGCTTGTTGTTTTTCTTTTTTGAAATACCCAATTGAAATTGTTGAAATTAATGAAGCAATACGACGATTACGAATTCTCACAATACAATAATATAATAACTGAGTCTCTCGTAAATAAATTGCATTATTTATGACGCGAGATGTATAAGCCGTTGGTAATTGACAACTTAATAATTTAATACAAACGCGCCTTTAATACTACACGTATACATACACGCATACATACATATATACGCGCATACGTAGATAGATGTAATATGCAAAGGTTACAAGTGACGACGGTTGGGTCTGAAATAAGTAAGTAAAAAAAAAAAAAAAAAAAAAACGGAAGAGAAAAAAAGCTTAAATTCGTGGGAGCAGCGGCTGCGAGATGGTAATGATTTTTCCATTGCTAAGGGTCAGCAATCGTAGGGAGATAATACATGACTACATAAAAAAACGGAACGGAGGAGGTTGGAGGGGCTTAGCGATGTTCAGAAGAAGATTTCCGCTGGCAGATAAGAGATCGTCGAGTGCGCCTAGTAGCTACGAGCAAGTACCGACATTAGGATGCGGATTGGTCGGTAGGTGGCGGCACCGGTCGACCCGACTACCTACAACAGCCGCCTATCCTGGACAACGTATGGTAAGGCAGCAGCAGCAGCGGCAGTAGCAGCAGCATCAGCAGCAGCAGCAGCAATATCAGTTGGACAGAGTTCAGGAACTCGTCTTGATTCGATCAGGAGCTTATGTCTGGGAAGCGCGTAAATCCCGGGGATCGAGTCATCGCGAGTCGGGAAGAGGTCGCGCGATGCCGAGTCCCACTCCCTCCCACTCCCTCGTCCCCGTCGCATCCACCCTCGCTAGATTTCGAGATCCGGGTAATCTCGGGCGCCAGTCCAGCTTTACAGCCGCCTATTGCAATCGTTGGCGTGAGTCACTCGGCTCGCGGTGCGCGCGTATCCGCAATCGACACCTAACTGGGTCGTTATGTCGCTGGGAATCCGCCAGGACGCGTGCCGCTTTCCCGTCTCTCACCCGCGGGACACTCACACTGCCCGTCCGAGAGGTGAAGGGGGACCGAGTTTCAAAGACCTGGCCAGCCAAGGTCCTCCTCGACCATCGACAACCCTCACGTTTCATGCAATTATCTAGCTTTTCGTTTAATTTTCGGCGACGGATCCGCGCTGCTTTTCTTATCATGCCTCCGTAAGCCCCAGCCAAGGCGAATAAATTACCGCCCCACGTTGAATTAAATCAAGCGCACGCCGCTTAAATTACACCTATTTATCCTGACCGGGCTCTCTCTCTCATTCTCTCTCTCTGTCTGTCTCCCTTACCTATCAATTAAAATTCGTCAGCTGTGAATTTAATTTAATTTATTCCGAGCGGTGAATTTAATTTAAAATCTCCCCCCATACCATCCGAACGTATTTTTTTTTTTTTTTTTTGTTTTCATTCCCTCATTATCCGCTCTCCTTTCGCCCGAGCTCCTCGAGATATCGCCAATGCCTAGCTATAACGTAATTTTATGAATTCCCCGAACCGCTGTAGTTCGACGTTCTCCTTACGACGAGGAGGTAAGGAGATAAGGAGAGCGCGCGAAGGTCACCGGGGACCCGGCGCCCGAGGTGAGGAGGAGCAGCGCCGTGGGAAGAGGCCCCGGGGACCCGGTGCGGCTTTCTTGCCCGCTGGCATTCATCCGACGCTCGGGCTCCTCCTGTCAATAGGATGATTGGCCGGCAGCGGCTCTAAAGTGGATACTCTTTTATAGTCGCTTAACTCTGGCAGCCCGGGTACGAGAGCCGGCCAGATCCGATTAGCTCCGCCGAGGCTTTCATCGCCGAGCCTCGGCTACGACGAGCTACGGGCTTTCCCGGGCTTTCCTCGGACTCCCGGCGGGACCCGCGTCGACGGGTCACCCCAGAGCTTTTCTAGAGCCCTCAGCTACGACACGACCACCAACAGCATCCCCGTGCTCATTAGAGACAGATCGATATGCTCTAGGGGTACCCTCGTTCGATCCACTTGAAAGAAGCTTGAAAGAAGCCAGGGAACTCCCGTATCGCCTGTTTATTCCAAACGGTTTAAGACACCCGAGTCTATTCAGAGATTATCAGCTTTGATTACGCGCGAGGAGTAGGTGGGGTGGAATTGCGGTGGGTGGGCGGGCGGCGGATATACCGTCGCACTTGGTGCGGCGTTACGCGAATCCCGGGTCCTTTCCGACTGTCGGGACATTATTCAATTTGTATCGGCCCAGGGCGAGACGAAAGAGACGTGTGTCATTGTCTCTGTTATGCAAATCATACGTGATTCAGCTTCCATCTCATAATAATCCTCCCGTCCCTGTCACTCACCGTTTCGTACGTTCATCTTCTGCCGACGACGCGTCGTCTTCTACGTTACAACGAGCAACGACCAACGACCAACGACCAACGACCAACGACCAAACCGGCTAAATCCGCTTAACCGTGACATCCAGAGATGCTCCCCTCGTGGGCAAAAGCACGGCTAACCAAGTACTGTATCGGTACTTATGGCCAGCTCGTTATCCATTCCATTCCCTATTGGATGTGATCTATTGGATCGCGGTCGGGTCTTGGCGCGGCAGGTAATGGCCGCAACAGTGACACGCGCGCTCGTGTTTATGAAAACATTTATTATGAAAGCAGTTAGTATGCCAATGCTTATTTCAATGGCGAGTTCGTACTCGTGTTTTCATCCTTATCTCATAAACAAATAGCATTCTGTATTCTAGGATTTAAATATTATCGATTACCGGCTTCGGCATTGTCACTCAACCAGATATCAATAGCCGATCCGAGGCTCTTGCGCGCATTTACGCCTGCGATACAATTAAACAGTTATATATATATATATATATTTATATATATTTTTTTTTTCATCCCACCGTTCGAACGTCAAAGCTTTAAATGGATAAATAATCGCACCGGGCATTGAGATCTGGCGCGATAACAACGAGGTCAATTCGACGAGAACGCGGAGCTTTTCCGCGCACCCTCGTCGTTATGGATGGGGATTTATTAGGGATGGGGAAGTCGATCCCGAAGATTTTGTTAATCAAGCCCGCGCTCTTCCCTCCTCCAAATCTTTGCGCAATTATTAATGATTTCAGTAATCTCTGTTCTCCGAAACTGTTTATATGGATCAATAAATAAGAAGATACGATTGCCATTTGCCGTCTACACAGGAATTATTGACTCATTAGCGTCGCATTATGAATGGAAAATAAAAAATGAGTGTAAAAACAACGTTAAAACTCTATTATTTGAAGGGTAAAATAATATTTATCGTCTAATGTACGTGTTAGGTCATGACTTTCAAATTACATTCATGAAATACGATAAAATAACAAATTATTTAATAAGCAGTTCTACCTGCAAGGAAGATAGAGCAACTTATTTATTTTCGTTCCTGATATATAGGAATTTTTTTTTATTTAATCTCCTAGTACTGCTACTGCACGGAGCTCAAAAACGATCTATTAACAATAAATAATTGTTACCAATTCATGCTTTAAGTAATAAAAAAGTCTTAAATATACGTAGACGGATTGTAGAGAGCATTTTTAGCAGAGAGAGAGAGAGAGAGATAGAGATAGAGATAGAGGTATGAGATAGAGATAGAAGCACGAGAGAGAGAGAGAGAGAGAGAGAGAGTTGTTATTCACAACGGCATTAACCATAATAAAGGTTTTTATTTATTTTTAGAGCTTATTGGAAGGTCCGACTGTTTGAGAAACTTTGGTTAACTCGACTGGACCAGAAGTCTACGGCTCTCAAGTGCACGAGGTGCACTTGAATCGGACTCGGCAGTAGCCCTCTTGGTAGTATCCCGGTAGGACCCAGTTCCACGATACGGGCCCGCGTGTCACGGCCCTGAGCTGGACAAGAGCGTCCCGACGTCGCAACGCTCGCGGCGCGCACCTCGCGGAGCCGCAACATCGCTAGGCCAGAGTTGACCCCTCGCGCTCGCCCGTGGCTTTATTTAGTTATCGTTACGTCGACGGCTTGTCCAGGTCTCTCCGCGCGACACTCCTCAGCCAGGTGACCGACTCGTCGCGCAGGACTTGCTCGAGCTGGCCTCGCGACCTAGACGGGAGCGGCCATCCGGACGGGGCTGCCACTCACCGCCGTAGCCAGGGACACCGAGCGAGCTTTTGCCGAAACGAGCCCAACGAGCCTGCCACGATATTATGATTAGGTAAGTCAGTCCCCCGCCACCACCCCCTCCAACCACCGAGTCAGGACTGACTGCCTTACCTACGCGTTCGGGATACCTTGAGATCTTTGACTATGGCTTCGACGGAGCTTTTACGTTCTCGGACGTTTCTACTCCATTCTGCAATCCCATCGAATCCCTCGGCTTTCTCTCCTCCTCCCCCCCCTTCCGTTATATTATCACGGATCCCTTCAACGAGTTCCTCCTCTCTCTCTCTCTCTCTCTCTCTCTCTCTCTCTCTCTCTCGCCCGTCCCCGCCCCCCACTCTTAATTGGGAAAAGAAGAGGAGCTTTTCCGTCTTGGCCTGTCCTCCGAGACTAATTGACTCGTATACATTGCGCACTCAGGGGCAATCTATGCGTGCGTGCGTGCGTGCGTGCGTGCGTGCGTGAGAGAGAGGGGGGGGACTAACGAGCTACACCACCACCACCACCACCACCACCACCACCACCCTCCCTTAACCAAAATACCCAAAAAATAAAGGCCATTTTAAAGTCACGTTTTATGCAATTACACGGGTCGTATAATATTGAGTCGTACACCGACTAATGTGTGCTTTTTCCGTGACAAATAACAGTGACGTGAGTGCCAATGATTAAATTGAAATAATAATTCGAGCGACGACATGACAGTCGGAAGACTCGAAAGTGAGAAGCGGAAACAGGCGATTTGTACTTATTTGTAGCAATTGAAAGAGTACAGGAATCCAAGAAGCGTCTAATTTGTCGTCAAGCAAACGAACGCTCAAACCTACAATTTTCAATCGTTATTATAACAATAATAATAATAATAACAACAATAATGATAACAACGACAGCGGTAATAATAACAATTATAACCCCAGTAACAACAACAACAACAACAACAGCAACAACAACAGCAACAGAAACAGCAACAGCAACAGCAACAATAATAATAGTAATAACAACAATACCTAACAATCGAGCGAGATTGAGAGCTAAAAAATTAACGATACTTTCTTTACGAACCTTTTGATGCATAGTAATCCTTATCGGCTTGTGCTTTTAACTCTATTAAGTATTTTGTCACGTACCGCTCACAATTTACTACGGAAATGGTATTTAATATGGTTATCTAAAGAAGTAGTATCTATGATATTCAAACTGAAAAATTTTGATTAATACGTCCATCACACGAGTGTGAGTATTCTTTTTTTCTTTTTTTTTTTAAGGCGCACGCACACGCGTGCACACCCACGCGCATTTGTATATATATATATATATAGCTTAATAATATAATCGCCTCTTATTAAATTTAGTAACGAATTATCACATTCGCTAGCGAAAACGCACTTTTTGAATAACAAATTACTCCATATGTATAAGAGCAGATGTGTCGTGAATACTTATATTTAAACTATATATAAACTATAAACTTATATACAACTATAATTTATATATACTTATATATAAATTATAAACTGCAATACGCAATACAATGGATTTACTAGGAGAACATTTTTCTTGTATAAAAATTAAGTTAACGTGCGTGTCATAGTTGGGAGACCTCGTAGCCAAATTGTAAATTAGTAATAATTAGTAATAATTGTGATTCTGGCATAACACCGGATCGTGTCACATTCGAAATTAAAAAAAAAAAAGGAATGTGAAAAAAAAGAGACGACGCGCGTATATGACAGGTGGATGTAATTTAGGACCGAATATGAAATAAATTATAAAGGAAAATGTAAATTAACGTCCCGTATGTATCGTATCGATTACGGAAATCGCGAGGGGTTTATTAAGAGACAAAATTTACGAACGAATGCCCGGTTGATGCGATTATTATTAATTTATAATTAATAATTGAACGCAACAGTGACACTTCAGCGAACGAAACGGTCGTCTTTCAAATTCGTATACAACATTGACTGCGAATAGCCAAACAATTGAGTTTATAGTTTTTATGCTAAATATTTTACGAGTAAATATCCACACGAGGCCTCTAGCGGTAAAAAAAAATGAATCACTCGAGGTGCACATTATCTATTCTGCTAGGAAATCTCCCGAGTGTATTTTAATTCTGAGAAGAAGTCAACATTCTCATTGTGTAACATTGAGAATGTTTTGGAAGGTAAAGAAAAACCGGGGCCTCTCGTTTAACAAAAATTACCAATCCATCGGCTATCTGACATCCTCGTTCGATTAAAAGCCTTAACAACGTACCTGCGACACAACACAGGTATACGCCGCCAATATTGTTCGCAGATTGTTCTCGTCGAAACCCGTATTAGAAAATAAAAATAGATAAAAGAAAGGATCGGCAATTGTAAAAGGTAAATAGACAGACAGACAGACAGAGAGAGAGAGAGAGAGAGAGAGAGAGAGAGTGCGCGTATCTAACGACCTTCTCAAGGTGTTTCGCTAGTAGTGCAAAAAATCTCTATGGTATATATATGAGTCAAGCCGATCGACGATATAATAAAGAGAATATACTAAAACTGCACGTATAGGCATACATAACGCATACATTAATCGGATAAGAAGCTAACGTCTTTTTTCATTCTTTTTTTTTTACTTCTCTTGCTCAACGTACCTTTTCAAATAATTATATACTCAATATTTGTATTGAGAACTTAAACGAATGTACATTGTCATTACGTAGCGGATGATTCGTTATTATTCTTTTTTTTTTCTTTTTTTTTTTTTTTTTTTTTTAAAAATCATTTAAATACAACAAAAAAAAAGCATTATTTTTTAATAATTTTAAAAAAAAAAAAAAAAAAAAAAAAAAACAAAGGGAAAACAAAATTTTATCAGATGACAGAGCGTGCGATATCGGCAGCAGGTTAATCGCTATAATTCTTAATTTATCGATCGAAATTCTATGCGTTCAAGGGAACGTTAATAATTTACATTTTTTTAAGTAGCACGAATCAGTCAAATATTAATACTTCCTCAATGTTACCATAATATTTGCGTATAAAATTAATTACGCGTATGTATTTACTCAAGGAATTGTAAAGAGACGGAATAAAAAAAAAAAAAAAATCTAGTACTTTTCGGAATATCTTTTAAATCTTAAGTCTAACAGCTACTTTTGACAATCGTAATGCCTGTTTACTTTAAGAACAATCTCCGTTCGTACATTTTTTTTTTTTTTTTTTTCAATGTCAAGTTGCCTCGATCAATATGCTTAAAATAAAAATCTACTTAAAGTCACTTACTTTTTACACGATATTCTTTTAAGTTTCATTTTAATTCTAATATTAGTCAACATTTGGAATGTTTTACAAACGGGTCAGAGTATAAATAATTACGTTTATTTTATTAATTTTAGACTGATGCTAAAAAACTGATTGACGCGAATAATTAATTAATCCTACCGAGCAAAATCATTTAATAAGTACATAACTTTACTCTGAATTTATGTATTGCTTATAGGTACAATGGACACTCGATAGCTAAGAATACCATCATCGTATAAATAGACTTTTTACACGCGAATCTATTGCTAATAATCTAGTACTAATTTCTCGTAAATTTGGAACTTTACGATCTAAACTTCCTGTAATAAATTTTTCATTTATTACAAGAAAATTTGTCATTGATTTATTTGCTAATACTTTATGAGTTAACTGAATGTTCGTATCGCGGATACAATAATAGCGGATTAATGAAATCGAATATATCATTATTACGATCAGAGATATTATTTTCTATAGAGAAAGCATATACGTGTTAAAATGATAGAATTTTGTAATTTCGTTAAATTTAAAAATTAAATATTATCTTGAGAAAAACTTACCTCCGCTGAAAAACGTAACGTTTGTACGTCTCGACGTTCTAAGAATAAAAACAAAAAAAAAAAAAAAAAAAAGATAAGAACAAAACTGATTTATTATGCTTTGATTAAAACTTGAAAGAGAGCAAACACAGGATTTATAAATTTATAAATAAAAAAAAAAAAAAACAGATTCCGAAGATGTAGAAAGTTTCATTAGTTGAAGTAAATAAAAAAGACGCGACTGCTTTGTAATTTTATCATTTTATAATTGTAATCTGTTTTGTAAATCGTTGATTAATAAACTGTTGGTTATATAGAATGCGGGGAAGTGTCCGATCCGAGATTATTCAAAGAATAGTTTTATTATCGAGAATAAAATTATTATAACGAGCTCGAGATGATAAAAGACATCATACATCGATACGTTTCTTTCCAGCCGTTAAAGAACAATAAGGCTCGTTTGTAATAATAATTATAATGCCGAAATACGTTATATTCGATAAAATAAGAATGTAAAATTATAAATTATCGGGAGTTTTCTTAATAAATAAATAACGAGGGCGTATCGTTTTGTCAATGTTGTTGTTGTTGTTGTTGTTGTTGTTGTTGTTGTTGTTGTTGTTCGTTGGTTTTAGTTGGAAAAGGAAGGTCCAGGTAATAAAAAAAAGAAGAAGAAGAAGAAGAAGAAGAAGAAGAAGGAGAAGAAGGAGAAGAAGAAATAACACTTGATAATGATAGGGGGGGAGAGCTCGAGTCGGTATTAGCTGTCAGTAATGCCGAATTAATAGCTGGCATAGATAAAGGGCTGCCGGGAGTCCGTAGTTAATAGCGAAACGTGCTTTCGTGTGCTGAACTGCTCCGCTCGACAAGTCAAGCCCTTTGTTCGGCATTGTAACAACAGCGAGGATAAACGGCCCTCGTTACCGTTTACTCGTCTCGGTCCCGTCTCGGTCCCGCCTCGGCCCCCGACCCGTCCATTAATAATTTTCGTGGCGCACCAAGACAAGACAATCCAAGCCGGAGCTTGCGAAGGTGACTAGTGTCGAACGGCCGGCAACCCTTAATACACGCGCACTGTCCAGCGCTGCGAGGCATTGGACGAGTAGCGCGGCGGCGGCGGCGAAGGAGTAGGAGGGGGAGGGAGGAGCGAGCGAACGAGAGAGCGAGCCTCCAATGACAATGGCCGAATATTCGTCAATTGTCGGGGATAATGCGCGTGACGTGGAGACATCGGGGCAGGATGTCATTTTTCGCGATAATAACGTCACGGCCTCGTTTTCGGCTAGGATTTATCGTTACCCGGGAGGGAGGTCAAGGCTCCTCTGACCCGTAAGCGCACCCGAACGCCAATGGTTTTTGTTATTCAAGACTCCGAGGGTATCCGAGGCTACCCGACGGCCAGCCTCCGGCTTTAATCGCCCCCGGATCGAATACACGAGATAAGGATCCGTCCTGTCCTACCCTATTAATCCCGGAAGTCAGCAAGTTGTTTACCATCCATCCTCCTTATATATATATATATATATATTGATCCTAATGTACACGGCTATTCCGGGAATTTACCTGGCGGTACGATACTTCCGCAGCGAGCGACTAGCAATTTCACGTTGACGAGCTCTTACATTCCTCTGGACACCTCACAATTATATTCTGTAAATGCTCATTCGAAAACCCAATAACGAAACCTGCTTCGACGCCCGACCTATTATTATTATTATTACTTATTACTTATTACTTATTACTTATTACTTATTACTTATTACTTATTACTTATTACTTATTACTTATTACTTATTACTTATTACTTATTACTTATTACTTATTACTTATTACTTATTACTTATTACTTATTACTTATTACTTATTACTTATTACTTATTACTTATTACTTATTACTTATTACTTATTACTTATTACTTATTACTTATTATTTATTATTGTTATCATCATTATTATTCATACGTAATTCTCCACTTCATTTCTTATTACAAAGCATATACAGCACTTTTTACGTCTCGGCAACAGTTTTTTTTATCGCGCTCGCAACACGATCCTTCTATGCCTTGAATATGTCCCTCCAAGAGAAGAAGAATAAGAATAAGAAGAAGAAGAAGAAGAAGAAGTAAAAGCATAAACCGTGTAAATATACTTAATTTAATGTTATTTACGATCGTGTCAAAGGCAATTTTACGAAAACGTACTTGAGCCTCAGCATTTTTCATTCCTGTACATCATTACCTGCAACCGCTCGTCCCTTAATTTACTTAATTTACTAAAAGTTAGATAAATATTTGGCTATGTAAAATTACTTTATTATTTAAACGTTTAATAAAGCCATCCTTATCTCTGCGATTATATAATTTCATATTATTCTTCAACGCGCTTAACAAAGAAACCCTTGCGACGAAGGCTTCTTTTTTTTTTCTTTTTTCATTTTTGTCATTTTTCACAGCCTGTGGCTATTTTACGTGCCCGAATAAAGCACAGAATTAATTTTCAAACGATACAATTACACTTTACGATCGCAATCAACCGTATTCCAAGACAATGCTTATTTACATTCCGTTAATCTAGACGTTAAGGGGGAAAGTAAAAATAATATATTTCACTAAGCGTGCGTATTCAAAGCTCCTAGAGACGCTAAAGCAGCCCATAAAACGCCATTAAACGCGTACTATTACATTTAAGAAATAAGCATACCGTCGTCTAATGTACAATACATAATAAAATTTGTGTATACGCGATTATAAGATTTGTCGACTAGATAAAATAGATCATTTTAAAGGGCAATAAAGATCGGTACCGGACGAGGAAGAACAATTGCTAAATTACACAGTAATTACATAACCGTTTTACAACGACATTAAAAGGACAAATTAGGTTTATTTTCACTTTGATTAGATGTAGTAAGTAAGTTTTATCGTAAAATACGAGCTCCGTTTGACGTGAATCATCACGTGTAAGTAAAAATTAGGACCGAATTGCAGGTAATGATGCTGTTTTTAAAAGTTAAATCCTCTCGCCACTTTCTTGGAATATTCCATTGTAATCTTGACAAACGAATCCAAATACTCTGGCCGATAAAGAAGTTTCTGCTTATAAAGCCGCGATACTAAAGGCATAAGAAAGTATTTCATTAATTCCAATGAATAACTCGATTCACGAACGATCCAGGCATTACCGATGAAACGCGAATTCTATCAAACGATCTTAACGTTTGTACAAAATAATTGACAGCTTGGCTCTCAGTCACTAAGTGCGTGCCTGTAAAAATAAACTCTGCCTTAATATTGCTAGCGTAAATTCTTTATACAATACAACTAAACCTTCTACAATTTTGTTGCTCTATATTAATCATTTACTTATACAAACAATATGACAAACCCACGTACATACATATACATAAATAAATAAATAAATAAATAAGTAAATAAATAAATAAATGGGAAAAATACAAAACTAATGCTTTCAAAAATGTATACACAACAGTAGAATGGATTATATAAATAATGACAAGTCTTAAATGTTTATCGAAATAAATGTTTCAAGTATCAAACATTTACTTAATTTTTAATTCTTCTAAAAACATTAATTTAAATATTATCTTATAAAAAACGCGCTCAACAATTGCTATTGACTTGAAATGAAGTATCCGTCGAAATGTATATTGATAAAAATGAAAATAAAATATTTATTTCAAGTTCAAATTATTTCAAGTAGAACTATTTTTATAACTACAATAACTCAAATAAAATAGAACAACTGATTTCAAGCCTTTTCAATTAGGCTCTTTTGACGTTACTCATATATTACGAAGTGCCTTTTACACACACACACACACAACAAATTTATTACTTTGTAATAATAATAATAATAATAATAATAATAATAATAACAATAACGTAATTATCTAATAGTGCTCCGTACTAGTTAGTATTTTTTTTTTATAAAATAAATGAACCTCGTAATATTTCACAGTTTTAATAACTTATTTTTCAACCTGAAAATTTACAAGAAATATAATCGTTACTGCATTTTTTAAAAAAATTATTTAGATTAGAAAAAATAAAGAATATGCTTTAAACAAATGCTTTGTTGTTTGTGCTCGCTTTTATTTAAGAGCATAAACAATTATTACAATTTTTTTTTTTTTTTTTTTTTTTTTTATGGTAAATTTCGTGGCACCGAACGGGATGGCAAACCATGAAAATTTAGAATATTTATAATAAATGTGAGATTTTTGAGAATTTTAAGTGTCGAGTGATTAGTAGTAATCAGTCCCCGGGCAAGCAGGGATACGTGAGTGTGTGAGTTGGTTGGGAAGTTGGCCGACGATGAACCGCTACTGAACGTCTAGGCCTCGTCGACTCACGTATTTGCGAAGCCTTATCAAACTCACACAAAGTCATCGACTCCCGTATTGATATTTAGTTTCGACCTATGATCGCGTGATTTACCTTACCCACCTTACCGGTGCTTTTTTTTTGCCTTTCAGCCCAATACATGCATCTGTCGTACAGATTGTTATTTGTTGCCTACACAATGCGATACACACACTTATGAATTCTGCTGGAAAATAATACTTGTAATTATAAAAGTTGTATTATAAACTATTGGACTATGATGAATATATAATACTATTGGAAATGTGATTCTAATGATCAATTATGTCAAAGTCTTAATACGTATTTCCTTTTTGTTTATAATATTGAAACGCGTATAATAATTTAGAAATAAAGGCTCTCGCTTACTTAGTATAAATTTTTCCTTTGCGATTTATAATAATCATGAAATTTAAAGCAGTAGCAGATGCTAGTAAAGTAGTAATCGTATTAAGTAAACACTGTAATCTTAAGTAAAATATGAAGATTAGGCGAAACGTTAATGTAACGATAATTTTAGAAGAATTTTGTAACAGACTTAAGCATACTTAAAACGATTTCATTTTAATGATATGTTTAAATTAAATTCCTTTTCATAAAATAAAGTAGGTTTATTATCAAAAAATATTTCACTACATTTAACTATTCGAAAAGATAAATATTTTATTCCCATTGATTTAATTAATTGCTTTATAATATTTTATAATGAAAAAATACTTCAATTCCTTGTTCAATTTTCTGAACCATGACTTTGGCGCTAATAAGTTTTGAATAATTGATTCCATGCTAATTTCAATATATATATATATATACATATTTATATATACATATTTATATACAGATTTATCAACGTGCTAATTTTATTTAATTTCTTCATGTTACTTCAAGTGATAATTTCTCATAACTTGCACGACATAATATATTAATTCACTGGGTAATTCAAGACATACTACAATTGTATCACTTAACAAGTAATTAGAATTGTCAACCACAATAATTTAATTACTCGTGTAATTAAAAATATAATGAAGATATTAATGCTGGTAAAAAAATAGAAAACTTTTACGACTTGAGATATTTTCAAATATTGTAAAAGTTTATTGTTTATTTTATAATTCCTTCACGATTTTTTAAATATTACGGACAAATTCAATTAATTATTGAGTGCAAAAGTTATTATTATTATTATTATTATTATTAGTACTATTATTATAATTTGTAAAGCAGTTAAATATTACGTAATAGTATAATTAAACAATTTAATCATCGAATGCTTTATTATAATAAATATTATAAAATTAAATGTACGAAAATATACTGACATCTATAGTAATAAGATGAAAATTTCACTATAAGATAATCGTAAAGATGTTAATTGAGATTAAGTTTTGTCCACGTTCGCGCCTCCCTTCGATATAAATTCTTTTTATTCTTTTTCTTTCGTAAAAATACTCGTCTGCCGGTAAGTCTGAATACGAGAATTGAATTTAGAAAAATTATAATAGATAAGCTAGTGATGTTAATGTCATTAAGAACATCAAGGTAGCTCTCCGTGTTTGTAATTAAGATTACGTCTAGATAAGATAGTTTTGTTGAAAAAGAAAAACGAATGCCCAGCTTATCGTCTCCGAGATAAGTGATTTGTAATTATAGTATGTAATTGTAATTCTCATGGATTTATGATATTTTTACGTCTATTTATAATGAATAATCATGGACTTGGCCGGCAGTTATTGGCACCGAGGCCGTAATAACCGTAATATGGGCTATAAGGTATAGGCTCGGAGGTTATTAGGGGGGGGGGATAGCGCGACAATGAATTAATATTAATGTAAAGCTCGACGATGTATTTTAACGAAAGCATTCGGGCGTATCGAATGGCCTCTCACGGAATAAACAAGATCTGATAGTACGGATTGTTGAGCCAGTGAAAAGTATTCGGCTGACATACGATCGATAAATAAGCAACCGGGGAGCTTGCACGCTTAGACTTAGCTTAATACGTGTTCGATACGGGCTACTCCCCCCTCGCCCCCTCTCGCCCCACCCCTTGGCTTGGCTCTTCTTTATTGGCTTTTGTTTTTGCATGATACACGTGCGCGCGATGCCCGGCCTCTAGATCAGATCCGCTGCCAATATTCAGCGTCGCCAGCTATTCCTTGCGCTTCCCGTGACGATCGAAGGCCAAACCTCTCTTTTTTTACTTTAATACTTATCCCAGATTTACTTCTACAGGGAGATTCTATCGAGGCCGTCGCTCGGCTTACTCTACAAATATCCCGAGCTCGCTCAGATCTGTCATTACTAATACAAACCCGTAAACTCCCATCGTGGTCGATCGAACGCCTCGTTACGCGGCCGAGAAATACCGGATCTATAGATCCGGTAGCGGATGTACGTTCGAATTTCTTTATTCTTTGACACTTATACTCGATAATCTTTGAGATTATCGAGGGAAGAGATGCAATCGGTTCAACGAGTAGCGATAAGTTCAATTAATTAACAAGTAATGTCTACACGAGTAAATATTATTAATTGGCCGCTTACTTTCACGCCACACCCGCACACACCCCTTCCCCGCGGAGTCACGATGAGTCACGAGACCATGAGATGGTAAAGGACGCCCGAGACGAGCTGCAACCGAATTGAAAGCCCAATTATTTTTATTGGGAGTATCTGCGGTATTCGATTGGATTCGATTCGGTTGTCGGTGTCGATGATTACGTCGGCGTAGTGTGCGTGCGGCCTGAAACTGGCTAACAGCGACTGGCAGCAACTGGCAATCGATGTTCCCGTGAACGGATCTTTTATAATATCTATTATTCCTCGCGCTCGGCCGGCTATTGTCGGCACAAGCGTTCCGGGTAATTCATTGTGATGAAACTGGGCTTACGCGGACACACGCAACGTCATGCACAAGCTCAATAAGACAGAGGACCGAAAGAGATAGGCTCGATTACGTGTAAAATAGTGCCTGATGCCCTCGTCATAATCCCGGGGGCCGGTAGGAATTTATAAAGATTCCGTATGCGCGACCGCGACGCGCATCTATCTGTCTTCGGAGCATCGATAATTCTCCGACGCGACGCGCAAAACGTCCTCGTCGCGAGTTAATCAACGCCAACGGCAACGGCAACGGCACAACGTCACCCCAACTTACCTTTCCCATTGGCAAATTCCATTAAAATTCTTTGACCGAAGAAGCTTTTATAAATTTTATTAATTTAACAAACGGCTTTCGCCTGGAATATTATCCCCTCGTGGTTAAGTTATTGAAATCGGCCGTGCGACGTGCAAACATTGGCTTTCTTTTCTTACACATTCATTAATGCACTCACTGTTTGAGCTCATTAAGCTCGTTAACGAAGGGCTAATATTTATTATTTAGACGTCTTTCGAAGCTGGGCTTCGTCTCGATTCAGCCGTTGCGTATCAATGTCCCCCTCTGCAACGCTAAATAACAGATGTTCACGCATGTCCGCGACGCGCACACGTGCTCAACACTTTGTCTGTGAGCCTCGAAAGACGGTCACAAGTAGAATATACGGATAAGAATACGGCAGGGAGAAAATCCGGGAGAAAATCCGGGAGAAAATCTGCCTCTGATAAGAATTGAAATTCTTTGAGCATCCACGCGCTATAAATTTTTCCAACGTATCGGACGATGTAGAGAGAGAGAAAAAAACAAAAAAAAACGACTGTGTAAAATGCAACTCCTCACTCTACTCTACTACTCTACTCTACTCACTCCACCCTCTCAAGCAAACGCAGCCGATCGACGAGGAGGGAGAAGTAAAAAAAGAAACTTCTTTATCGTTATATTATTTGTAACGGGGCCTCAGATTTCGTAGCTCTAGATTGTATTAGCGTAAGTAAGAAATTTGGTTTGCCGGGCAGCAGAGTCGGTGGCCCGATGTTACTTCGACTCAATAATATAAAGCGATGTTACAGTTAGTAAGGAATGCATATCGACATTGCGCATCGACGGTCTCTCTCGTAGGTGATCTGTTGATTTAGCGTTAGTTCGCTTGGCTCTCTCCTACCCCGACGCAATAATGGGGGGAAAAAAAAATAAAAAAACAAAAAAAAAAAAAAATAAGAGAGCAACGAGAGGCCAATAAGAGGAGGCCAATAATCGGCGTCTTTCACCGCCAATTCAATACTTGAGCTGCAAATTCTTTCGCAAGCCTTCTAAATTATAACAAATCATGCTCAATTGCGTACACTCGCGAACTACTTTCGACCGCGACTGCTATCCTATAAATTATTACGACACGTTCGTCAAAGTGTGTCAGTTCACGTACACGTACCCAGCCCGTACAACAATAATCCTCATTTCTCTTTAACGACAATGCCGAGCAACAATTGCCGAAGCGGAGTCTCCTCTTTCTCTGTGTTCGCATGGACGAATGTGGAAGAACCGCAACGTCTGACACATCTCCATCGGTCTTCTTTACCTACGAATGATATTGTCTTTGCGCACAGCGGAAAGTTATTTGCTCGGCTAATTATTCCATTTATACAGATATATTCGTCCATATCAAGGTCGTTACTCGATAACTAATTATATATTATAATAACTGATTAGCAGACTGTTACGAAACACTCTAACGTTGTATTAGGATTAGTTCGAGTATTATATTCGTATGAGATTAGAATTCGCTTAGACTTAGCCATAGACATAGATTTCTTTCTGTATTCATCGAAATTCATATATATATATATATATATATATTAGAGCGAACGTATCTTTCCTTATTCAATATTGGTATTTTCAGGTAGTTCCTGCTGGACTTTATTTGCCCGCCGAAAGGAATGATTTCCTTACGGAGTTTATGTAAATTTCGTGGCCGAACGAGAGGGTCGCGGAGAGAAGTCGGACTTTATTATGCAACATAGAATGTTTGATAGTTTACGTGGACAGTTAGCCGGTTGACCTAATAAAATGGGAAGGTCGGTGATCCAGGTCGAGAATCCTCTCCCGAGGAGCGAATCCCCGTTAAAAAGTAATATCCAGTGTCAGTAATGGCCGCGTATCGCGTATTGCTAAACGTATCGGATGTCGAGCTCCTGCGGTTCTTTATCTCCTCGAGATTTTTATTTTGACAAGCGAGCATCCGGCCTCCAGCACGCCGGATGCATATCGACCAATGCATCGGTTTTACGCATTCGCGATCCCCCGGGTCATCGGTAACGAGGCTTGCCTCTCTCTCTCTCTCTCTCTCTCTCTCTCTCTCGTCGTCCTCCCTTTAGCTTGATTATTTTTCAATTACTTTCAGTGAAATTCTAAATAAGCATTCGAACAATATGAACAATAACCTCGAACAATCGCATCCGCAAACTGTTCCCATTATTGCTGATTACAACGAATACAAACTATCCAAACCCTACAAATTACTAAATAAAATTAAACTAAATTCCCCGCGCGTGTGCGTGCGTGTTTTTTTTAAATCAACTCTACAGCACTTCTCTTATCAATACGGTACAATAAAGAAATAACAATTTCGTTAAACAATTATCGTTACAATCTTCTTTTTTTTTTTTCTTCTTTTACTCAATTTTAAAATATTTATAACCCGCTCGTTTAATTCAATAAAGCTTTTAACAAATTGAATTAATAACCGGCGTGTGTTTACAAACTTTAAATTAATGTGGCGTTTTATCGAATTAGTAAGTCCTACACGTTGCCCAGACAAGTTAGATTGTTAACGAAAGCGAAATGTCATTATATACTTTTCAACAATGTGAAATTCAATATGTATTACATAAAATTCTTCTCCAAAACATATAGAATCATATAAATCTTGCATATTATTTAAATAAATCATGGAAGAATTATTAGATTCATAAATTTTAGATAAGAAACGGATCTTTTATCATACACCATTTACCTGTTTTTTCTGTATTCTTTTTTATTTATTTATTATTATTATTATTGTTATTGTTATTATTATTATTATAATCATCAGACTATATGTACAAAAATATATTTAACGGTTTGAATATACAATCAAGTGAGAGCGTAATTGTATTTGTCCAATAGTTCGATAATAGACAATTATAATTATGTCGGTCCATTCCAATACTTATTTTTACTTCAATAATTCTAATTTATTGATGAAAAATACGCGTGTAATAATATTTTTTTTGCTCGTGCATGTCCTGGTTAAATCGTCTTGTACGTTCGTATCTTCTTCTGTACACATAATAAAAGTCAAAATGCGTATTCCAGATGTTAAGATTCTCCACCAAAAACCAAACGATTATTTGAGAAAATAAAAAGTGACTTGTGTAAACGCGTTAACGAGCATGTACATGTATGTGCAAATAATAATACATAAACACACATTCATGAATGAAATCAAATACGTAAATTACAAAAAAAAAAAAAAAAAAAAAAAAAAAATGTTTAAAAACTACGATAGCTTCGATAAAATTTCTGTAATAAAATTAAATGTCGTCCGATATATGTATTGGTATTTAAAAACCAGACGTTATAAATGGAAATATTATTACGACGAGCACAAATATAATTAGAACAGGTGAGCATTGTGCAAGATCCAATTGTATCTCATAAATATCTGTAGGCATATAAATATTCATTTTATAATTGAATTTAATATAATTTAATGCAGTGCAAAATAATTTCTATGTGATCGAAGAAAAGTTTTTCTTCAATTAAACGACGTAATGAGATAAAATGAAAGACGTAATAGAGACGAATGTCAATGTGGTGGATACAATATTTATCGTATCTAATACGCATTAGATTAGATGGAACTATATAAAATTTACTCTTAATTATTAAGTCTTTATTTATTCCGCAGCAGATTATTATCTCCAAGTCATTACCTCTGCAACAATGCATATTATTAAGAAGTCATTGACTAAATCACATTATGCATTTCAAGCGACTGCTACTACTACATTACTACATTAGAATCGGATAACTCGTCTGAGGAATTGTCACACATACTCTCGCCGTTCTTCATTCACAAAAACCTTATTATTCCCATTACCTTTCCCATGTTATTTTTAGGGCACGCGCACCAGGAAATCAATATACTTTTCTTTTAAATGCAAATGAACTCGGGACATATTATTATTTACATTTTAAAATCGATGCGTTATTGTATACGATCAATAATAATCCTATTATCTAATGAGTAATCGAGACTAATTACAACATTACGGTATCGCTAGCCTTCGGTATACTTATACCTTTGTTTCAAATATTTCCTAGGAGAGCTGGTTTCTTAAATAAATATAATACTTAAGCGTAAAAATGTCGGACGAGTGCTGTGCTGATACCTGTGCCGATAAACAGGACGATACCTTTCGTGATCAGCCTCCTTACAAGTTGTTATTATGAAAAAATTATTTCCTTTCGAATGTTTTCGGCATTCGGATCGAGCATACGCGACTCGAAATAACCAAAGAGAAAGAAGAATTTTATATGATTTATAGTTTTATAAATTTTACATGCTTGACATGTATAATGGAAAAAAAAAAATAATTAAAAAAAAAAAATACCTTTATTAAGCGATTACGTTTATTATTGTCATATAATAATAAATAACCTTGCAAGTAAATGGAAGAAAAAAAAATTACCTCAAGCATCGAAGGCTTTTATTAAAAACATCGTAAATAAATTAATAACGAATGTAAACAATCGCTTTTACTCTTTAATCTCCTTGAGCGTTGAGTTTGACATGGCGCACTGCACACGGCGTTTCACTCACATATTATTTAGAGAGGTAAACGTTATTATTTATCGTGCTTTGTAAAAATGTATCACGACCTGGGATATAGGATATTCTTGATTAATTGTGCGCGGAAAGACGCGAGTGGCGCTGCCTCGTGGCAAAGCGCGAAGCCGAATGATCTTTTAAAATGTAGTATTGGCTCGTAAGGACAATCGAACGGCATGCGCCTCATCATGAACGATTCCGATAATAACAAAGTATCTTTATCGTTCGCTTTTTACTGACGAATGAGTTAAGAAAGATCTAAGGTGGATCGCTCTTTACATAAATAATAATCCTAGCTTTATTCCCCGTACAATTGAGCGGAAAATTGATAAAAAAATACGTCGGTATGCGGAATGAGAAACCCAATACCTGCCGAGTATTGGGCATATCGTCACAGACTCTAGACCTCCAGGCAATTTCGATACTCACTATGATCGATAAAGCTTGATTTATGCCTGCGCGACTTTCCTTTATTTGTCACGTTATTTGTATATAAGTCAATAGAGTCGTGCTACTCGATCATTTATTTAAATGACCGCCACTACTCTTACCCTCCGACTCTATTCCTTATTTAATAATAATCAACGATACTACCTTCGATCCTCTGGGCAGAGGCCGAAATGTACCCCTACCGGTACTCGAACCACTTGGTAGTTTTTAATATCCCTTCTTAATTGAATTACATTGTAGGTTTGCCTCGCCGAGGGAAAGTGAGATTTTATTACGGTTCGGAACTCGCTTCCGCTACTGGCATTAGCGTGATATTCAATAAAGTCGTAAATTCATGAGTTCCCTGATAATAAAAGAAATTATTATCATTTACAATGTATTTCGTCGACGACTGACGCGCGCGAAAACCAGTTTATTCCTGCCTTTAACAAATTTTCGCGAGTTCTATCACTCTCCGTGCAAATTATATAATAAGTGTTGGCTACATTACATTCGAGAAAAACGGATACGTCTTTCCCATATCTGGTAAATATCTCGACATTATTCATTCTTTTCGTTTTCCTTTTTTCTTTCTTTCGTTCTTTCTTTCTTTCTTTCTGTCTTTACTGTTATAATTACATTGAGACGATCTTTTTTGTCTGTGCCGCCAGTCCCTTTAGTCCTACAACTCCGAGCTTACACGTTCGAGCTTACGCCTTATTAATAAGCTTTCGAGCGATAAATCCACGAATACGAAATGGAAACTCATGCTCTTTATATAATATATCAATAACTCCTGCCACCGTAAAGACTTAATTGACACGCTCTCAGTACCGATAATCTCTCGAGCATTTATTACCACGGGATTTTATTACTATTTGCAGACATTACTTCGTACTCACTACATTTCATTCGTTTAGCCCGTAGGTCGAGCCGGATTTTGCCCGTAGGCGAATCGGTTTTAATAAATCTATACGGACTAATCGAAACGCCGCAAAGGCTCTCGACCGCCAATAAAGCTTTGAAGACAGAGAGAGAGAGAGAGAGAGAGAGAGAGAGATGTGTGTGTGTGTGAGAAAGAGTGGATAAAAAGAAGCGTAAGGAAAGATTTAAAATTATTAACTCGTAATTAAATGTTTGTATAATAATTAGGCTTATTATCACATTTAATTGATACCGATACAGGATTAGAGCTTGAAACATTTTATAATATTTACACCTCCGAGCGCGATAATAAAATACTTAATATAAAAACTAAATAATATTTAGTGCGCTGGCATAGAACAATAAGAAGTATAATCCGAGAGAAGATTTTTTAATGGCGTTATTGTTTGTGGATTTTGTCTGAGGTCTCATGTGATATTAAAAAGGAAAAATTCGACAAGCGCCGATTCCGCGTACACAAATCCGATTTATTTTTAAATTTTCGAATATGTAATTATTATCCGATGACGCGCTAATGAATTATAACTTTTAGCTTGTAAATGTCTAGTGATATTAAATGTATTTTATTTATTATTATTATTATTATTTCTTTTTTTTTCCTTTTTTTTTTATTCACAAACGCTAAAGTCACGTCAATTAATTGACGTTAAAGCGTATACGTATGTACGTACGTATGCATGTGTATATATATATATATTTTAACGTCTTTTCGGATACTTTACGGATACTTGTATTACGGCTCGGCTCGATGGATGGCATGAAACATTTTAAATGGACGGGAAATTTGGATTTTCAAGCCTAAGGGATTAACGCGGCAATGGTCAGCCCATCGGCCAAGTAAGATTTAATCGATTCGAACTACTTGTATATCGACTCATGTAATCGCTTGAGCGACGCGACCTGGTGCATCGACCGGCGGATTCGGATTTTCGCCAGGGCCCCTTCCCCGAATAACCGACCGATCGTTATCGTTAAACTCTGGCCGGACGAAGACGCGAAGCCGAGCTCGTTGGCTCCGAAATCCGGGCTCATCCGCGTTACTTCAGCAACGAGTTCGCGTTTCCTTCGTAAGCGCGACTTCGTACGCGTGTCTCGAAAAATAAGAAAAATAACAATAAAATAATACGAAAACAAAAATTAAAGAAGAAGTAGAAGATGAAGAAGAAGATGATGATGATGGCGATGATGATGATGATGATAAAGAGAAAGGAAGGGAAGATAATAGAGTCGGACAGAGAAGGAGGTAGTAAGACTCAAAGAGACTTGATTCGGTTTGATTAGCAGCCTCCTCCTCCTCATCCCGCTGGCGCTCGCGCTCTCTAAGCGGGCTTAGATTGTACATGCGCTTCGGCGCTCACTATCGGCTCCCGAGCTTCCGTATCTCTCGAACGCCGCTTATCCGCGGCTGACGCTCGAAAAATAATAATGTCTTTTACGCCGGATTCCTCTCGAGTCCGCTCTCGTTCAAGCTGCACGCGCTGCACGTGCCAGCCCCGGAGATACATACGACTTTATTATTATCGCCCGACTCCGTCCGTCCACCTCCCTTCCCCCCCATACCTTCCCCCCTGCCTACCCCCCTGCCTCGCGGACCGTAAGCATCTGTCTGTGTCGTCCCGGTATGCCGGCACGTCGCGTTAATAACTGCTGATTTATTGATCGCGAGTCCGCATCGATCTGCGCGGCTCTGCGTATCATCTCAATTTGGCTCATTAATCCCTTTAGGATTTATTGCTTCGGAATTCTCAATTCCGACGGGCGTATGCACGTACTCGCCCCCTGATAAGTGTGTTTGCCCGGCACTAGCTCGAGTCGTCTGTAACAAACAGAGGCGCGATAAGGAGACGCCGCCGATTCGGCGAAGAGGCTTTAACGGCGACCGGGAGTCTATGGATCCCTCGGCCCTTCTCTCTCTCTCTCTCTCTCTCTCTCTCTCTCTCTCTCTGTGGCTCGCTCTCCGTTACCTCGAGGGAGGCTTCGTGCGCTCGGTGTCGTTGGCCCAACGACCCGGACGAGGGACGCTTTTCACCTCCTTATCGTACGATCGGCATTAGGAAAGCCGGCTGATGGAACGGAAGAAAACAGGGGGCTCGCGATGGCGGGTCGGAGGGGGGGGTGGACGATGTAGCCGGGAGAATTTACAAAGTGACGAGGATCCACGCGAGGCGGCGCGACTACGACTAAGACTAAGCCTACGACTACGACTACGACTAAGACTAAGACTACGACTACGACTACGACTATGACTATGACTACGACTACGACTATGACTACGACCACGACGACGACTACGACGACTACGACGGCTACGACGGCGACGACGGCGATAATGACGATGACGGAGACCGAGACGGCGACGGCGACGCACATGGACGCCGAGATACGCGGGTTACGTTGGAGGGGGGAGGCGCCTTCTGAGCCAACCCCGCGTATATAAGACTTCGGCCTCGGTCCGTCTCGCTCTAGGTTGTTCCCGATCCGGGCAACTTTCTCGAGACTTGGCCGACCGCACTCCGTAAGTCAAAGCATCTTTTCTTCATCATAAGCGTAGCAGCGGCCGCGGATTACAAGTGCCAACAGTGAGTGACCAGGAGATTCTGTTCGCTGATAATGGACGATCCGTGGCTGCAGTGATTTCTCTGTATCTTTCTTTGTCTCTCTCTCTCTCTCTCTCTTGTCTCTTTGTCTCTCTGACTGTCTTCTTGTCTGTCTTCCTGTCTGTCTTCCTGTCTGCCTATCTGTCGATCTGTCCTTTTATAAGCTATTCCCTCTTTATACGATTCGCGTTCGCGCGTGTGCGAAGTACGAGTCGCGGGGCCTCGGGGCCCAGTGATCATTGTGCCGATTCCGTTAATTCCGTTAATTTGGTTATTGGGTTCGTTGGTCGACCACTCGTCACCCATGACCCATCACCCACCGCCACTGCCGACGACGACGACGACGACGACGATGACGGTGTGCGCCACGTGCATTAGCAAAGTACGTTGTCTCGTTGGCCGTTGTTCGAGCTAATCGAGGAGAATCGAGTCGTCGGAGCTGCGTCACTTTGTAAATTGCCGATCGCCGAGCCGATGACGCGTCATCGGCGCCTCGCTTTCGCTTCTTCGCTTTTTCGAAAGCACGAAATAATGCATCGAAAAATACCTCCCCGCTCCTCGCATTCCAGCCCCCCCCTTCCCTCTCGAGATCGAGGACGATCGAGCCCAGGCTAGAGCAATCGACCTCTCGACCTCGTGATACGGCCCTGCTCACACTACGTGGGCCGTTTTATTGTTTACGGTGACCGGTGACGATCGAGGGAGGATCGGGTACAGGGGAGAAGGCGGCCGAAAAGGCGACTCGACTTCAATTAAAACTGATTACTACTCTGGCCACGTGACTCTGCCCGCCCATCCTCGTCGAGTCCACTCGGGCTTACGAGGACGTCGTCGGACGCGTTGAAAGGGTACTTTGTAAGCGATCACGAGGCGACGAGGACAAAGTGATCGGCGGACAGGGTGGGCGCGACCGGGCCAATACTACGCGCCACAGAGATTCGTTAAGCTCTTTACTCCGTTTACTCCGGCATTATTTATTATCCGGTAGCTGGTAACCGGTTACCTTACCAACAAGGCTCCCCGACATTCATTTGCTATTTATAAACAAAAGGGATTTTATAATGTCAGCGATCGTGGGAGCCCCTCGGCAATCCTCCTCCTTCCTCCCACACCCCAATAAGCCCACAACGCGAGGTTAAACGAATATCTTAATATTCGTAATCGGCGGGGCTCTAGTTTCGAATGCCGGCCATTGAGAAACCACGAGCTAATGATTTTTATTTACTTTTACGTCCAGGAGCCACCTCGGCTCACTTCCTTTCGTTATCGCCGAGCTCCCGGGACACTCTCGACAACGTAAATCGCTTATCGGGCCAATTAGTCCTCTCACTCCTCCGAATTCCTTGAATTTACTTCTGCTCGATTCCCCCTCGCCTCACCTACCCCTGTGGCATTTCTTTTACGGCCACGGACACTTGTCGCGAGATTAGCTTAATTAATTAATAAGCCCCGAATCCTCAAGCCTCAATCCCGAAACCCCAAACGTTCCTGGCGTTGGAGGTTGAGGAGGAGGTGGAGGAGGAGGAGGAGGAGGAGGAGGAGGAGGAGTAGGAGTAGGAGTGTAGGAGTAGGAGTAGGAGGAGAAGGTACAGTCGCCAATGAAAAGCTCTGACCTATTTGATGTAAACATGGCTATTCTGCCTCGAGACGGCGAGTTTACATTGTTTACGTTACGTTTACGGGATATAAGTCGGCGTGTTAAATATAATGTCAAACTGACTAATTGGCCACTCCCCACGGAGTGAATTTCCGCTCGACGCCAACGTCAGAATAAGTCATAAAGTAAATGCCACGTGATGAGTGATCGATATCATTAGAGTCAATAAGATACACCGATCGACTCGTGCGTGCGCACGGTCCATTTTCCCTTTAATCCCTTTGTTGTTGCGCTCGTCCCGAAAGCTTCTGCCCCCGAGGATATCGTAGGTCACTCGTGTTTGCACATTTGGCCAACGATCCGCTACAACGACTACGAATCTATTAATATCTTTAAAATATTCATCGACTTTTCCGCCCACAGTCACTTTACTATTGCTCTCTTCGCCACGCCCACGCATCGCGTCCGGTGCTCCCGAAGAAGGGACTCCGGTCGATCGTCGATCTCACGCGCCCATACGCTTCCTTTGCCAGGAATCCCTCCAGGAGAGCCGCGCTCTCGAATCGATCGATCCCTCCTCGCTCCTTGTCCGGAACTTCGGTAATTTAATTCGAATGCCCTTAAATAATACTAGCGTCGGTCGACAATGGCTTCTTCCCGGCGTCGGGAAAAATCGCCTCGAGATTTTATAATGGCGGATTAGTTAAAGTCCACGGCTCGATATAGATTTCGGGAGAGCTCGCGCGCGAACTTACGCGCTTCCCAAGAAGCTCGGCGAACTACCGCCATCCTTCTCAGACATTCTTTTTAAAAATATAATATCCTCGTAGACTAGATAGACTGGACCACTCGCGTTAGCCTTAGCTTTTTAGAATAACAATTCCATCCGCCGACTGACAGTTGCTCGAAAAGTATTTAAAAAATAAGAAGAAGTAGAAGAAGTAGAAGAAGAAGAAGAAGAAGAAGAAGTAGAAGAAGAAGAATAAGAATAAGAAGCACAAGTAGAACAACATTAAAAAAGAAAAAAAAGAATAAAGGAAACCTATACGGTGTGATTGATCAATGTTTTATCGTTCATTTCGTAAAACAATGCACTTCCTTAGAAAAACAGTAAAAAGAACAGGAGGAGGAGGAGGAGTAGATGGGGGGAGGGGGGTGTGACGGCGGAAGAAAAATCTTCCGTTGCTTGAGATTCGAATCCGGACGCCGATGCCACTCGCGTTTTATTTTTCTTCCTTATCCCTTGGTCGACTGATGAGCGCAAAAGTGACGTTAGAGTTACATCGGCGCAGACGTGTAATTTACCCTGTCGACTCGTCTCGTCGCGCCTTTTTAAAAGTATTAGGAAAGTTATTTTCCTCCAAGTCGCATTATCGTCCCCTCGCTTACGGCCAATCAAACACGGCCATTGCCATTTACACCTTTTTTTTTTTCTTTTTTTTTAATTCTTTCTTATTTATCATTATCATCTTCGGCCACTTGTTTTCCCGGATCCCTCGTTATGGCCGAATGGATCGCGTATAACTATTTCTTAAATACAATCCTAATCTACGCTTTACCTTAATAGCTTAGCTAATGATTTGTTATTTTTTCGAAACCGTAAAAAAGAAAGCCTTTTATTTGTATATCGGATTGTATTTTTGACGTTGCGCCTCATTAGTAGCTCGACACGAAAGTTCAAGGACTCAAAGATAATTTACAGCGCCAAAGCCATTCTGTATAATTCAGAGGAAAGTTTTCTTTTCTCTCTACGCGCACATATTTTTATTTACGAAAGCAACGAGAAATGGTTATTGGCAACGTTCGATCTGTAAATTTCAATTTGATGTTCCGTGACTCTTGCATCTTCCTTGCGCACATTCTTTCTATCTAATTTTCACTGCTTTTAATCCAGTTGGCCGTGTAACCAATATTTTCCGATTACACGTACACATGTGTCGCGTGTATACGTACATTTAAGTTTATAACATAAACCCGTCAACATTTACTTTTATATTGCGTAACGTCCTCTGCACGCGCTACCGTATTTATGCTCTTTTTTTTTCTTTTTTTTTTTTTTGAACCAAAATATCTTAATTAATATCGCCCAATACAAATAATGTAATACAAATAATAATTGATAAATATTGACTAGAAGGAACTGAAACTTAAAACGGCTGGATCGTATCATCTCGTCTTAATACACGTCTAGACAAAGTAGAAAAAAATCTTCTATCACGCACATTACCTATGGAAGATTATACAAGCTTTAGTGTGTTATATTTATTTATTGTAATAGACGAGCATTTGAATAATTAAGATATTGTTTTGTTTGTTTATAAAGGCATGAATACAATAAGTAAGTGTAGTCATAATTATTGAAATTATCCAAAACACGTGTCTTTCGTAACATCAAAATTATTTACAAATCGGATATTAAATTTTTTTAAAGAAATAATTTATTAATGCCTAAAATTATTATTATTATTATTGTTGTTGTTATTGTTGTTGTTGTTGTTGTTGTTATTATTCGGTAAGATTTATTGGAAAATAACTTAAGTATTACGATGTATTTTTCAAGGCAGGAAAGTCGGACTTTTTGAAAATTTAATTATTTTTCAATTCTTAATATTTATTTCGAGAAAAACGTTATACTCATAATTATAACATAATAACTTTAGTTTTATTGTATTTTATAATGCTACATTACATCCTTACCGCAGCAATTATTTATATTTAAGATAAAAATTAACTTTTTTTTTTTATACTCATAATACTAAGACACTCCAACGTTACATAAAATAGGAGGAATAAGATATTACAGAAATAATTTAAATGCCGTCGTTTGAAAGAAATCTTCTTTGATACATCGTATTCTTAGAGATTTCACTATTCGAGTATTATAATTAGAAAAAAATATAAACAACTCCTCTATTACCGAGATCTATTTCTAGAGCATATAGATATACATCGCAGGTATTGTAAAGATCGTATCATTCCCTCGGTTCGTATTAAAATAAACAATAATTTAATACACTTTAATAGCACAGAGTCATATTATTAATCAATATTGATGAAAAATATATTTACTCAAATACGCGGAGTAATAAATTATAATATGTCTTTGAAAGCCTAAACGAAATTTAGTCCACGTGTTTATCCTTCATTAAACTCTACATCTGCCTTATATATACATATGCATACATATGTATACACGTAAAAGTATAAGAATCATTTTAATTAACACAATGTGATCATCATTTTGTGATTATTCATGCCAAGCAATTTCGTAAAACAGATAAAAGTAAATACAATAGGCTTTAATTCAAGATGTTATGTGTATCACTCGTTCTCGACAATAACCTTGGACCTAATTAAGGTTTTAACACGCGATGTGTTACAAATTGAAACGCATTGCGATTCCTTATTTATTTTAAGCAATATTTTTCTTATCCCAATAATTAGGAAATTATAAGTAGCGAATGAACGGCTGATTCTTATCTCTTTCAATGAGAAATCGATGGATAAATTTTGCCGAGCAATATGCCCTTTTCTTTATTATAAATAATACATCATTAAATGACGTACTCGACACATATATATATATACTCATTAATGCTATTATCAGTAATTTGGGGACTTTATATCTCAGGGAGAATAAATGCTGTAATAATAAATGCTGTGTAATAACATTTAAATTATAAATTTATTCCACATCATCAAATATTTTCAAACATTATCAAAGCGGTTTAATTTTATGCAATAAATACTAAAACTGTTATTATACAATTTAAATTTTTTAAGCTAAATAATTAATGAGAATATAGGTATTATAAGCTTAGGATATATATATATATATATACATATAATAAAAATAATTACAATTACTTTTTATATACGATAAGTTTTTAAGAAGTAGTTATAAAGTTATGGGAAAAATCGAGATGGAGAAAATCGAGTAAATAAGAAGCGTGAAAGATAGATCTATTAAATCTAGTTACGTGTATTTATTCATCGATTAAATTTAACGTAATATTAATTACTTATATATTTTTAATAAATATTTCGGCTCATAAATTAGGAATCAGCTTTCCATTACGTCATTTGTTAAAAATTTTTTTTTTTTTTTTTTATCCCAATAGAAAACATTTTGTAACTCGTTACCTTGAAATAATTTGATGAAAATAGTGAGAGTAAGCTTTTCAACTCAAACGTCTAATACTTCTTAAGATTATCCGACAGCCACTCAAGATGAAAAAAAATAAAAGTAAAAAAAAAAAAAAAAAACAAAAAAAAATAAAAGAAAAATTGACTAAAATACCCGTAGATTTAGGCGTTAATATAAACACGAAAAACAGACCTTGGACTCGGTTATCCATTATTGCTTTATTAATGCTTAAAGTTTTTTTTGTAAATAAACACACACGGCAGATCAATGAACAGATTTAAATAAGAAATAGAAAAATATGAATTAATCTCCGATTAATTAAAAATGTTTCAAGCTAATAAGATTATATTTTCATTTACAAGTACGGAAGTTTCGCGTTAAAATTCTTATGATACAAATGCGTCGTCATTTTTTAGTTGTTTATAAAAATTACGAAAAAAAAAGATATAACCAATCCATATTTAATACAAAACATACACAGTTTATTATTCTCGTCTTATACATTAACTAAATTAGCATATAATTTCGAAGTAATAAGGTTCGGTAAATTTCAGACGTTACAAGCTAACTTGACAAATGTTCATGAAAATTTATCAATCAATTAGTTGAAAAAAGTTAAGTAATACGTTCAATTTATATTAAAACTTGATATTCATATATAACAAAAAAAAAAAAAAAAAAAAGAAGAAGAAGAAAAAATAGAAGGTATTGTTTTCATTAATCCTCGTATCGATCACATATTTAGCACCGATTCAATTAATGTATTTATACGTTATATAAACACAGGAAATATTTGAACTAAGAAAAAGTATTTTATATTTTTCCGAAAGCTACGCATTCGATGTTGAGACGCGTATCTTACGTTTTCGAAAATTTAAAAACCAGCTTTTTCTGCCGTCGTATTTTTAATTCTATTATAAGAAAGAGCGATCGATACAGGAATTGAGATTATGCGTGTGATAAAATGCAGTTATAGGCACTCGACTCAATGATATCTCATTGAAGAGAAAAAAAAATTGTATTTTCATTTAGAATATTTATCAAGGTCGGTTGTTCAAAAAAAAAAAAAAAAAAAAAAAAAAAAAAAAACCTTTACATGCTCGTTCTAATGTAATTATTGAGATAAATTAAATGAAAACGCGTCTAACAAAGGAGGCAAAAAATTAAAAAATTATAACAATAAACTGTAGTGGTTATAAATTGAAAATTAATGGCTAAATGATAAATATCTTTAATTAGCCGACATTAATGACGCGAAATACATTGTAATATGAATTATTCGATTGTGAGAAGCTCGCGCTAACGATAAAACGAGAAAGAGAGAGTAAAAAAAATTGAATCAGAGCGAGGAAAGGTAGAAAAAAACTCGTTTGCTAACTGTCGCGTAAAGAACGCGCGGCCGGTAGTCTGCGAGGAAAAAGGATCGACCGAGAGATCAATATTCATGTGCGTGCGTGGGCGTATTTTTGATGGTGCGTTTCTCCTTCGTGGAAAAACGTCTAATTACAGTTAAGCGTCAATTACATTCGACGATTGAATACCTTGGGGATTCCTCGTTGGATCAATGGATTTCGTAAAGGCGAGTGCATAACGACGGGCATCGGAGGGCCGGGGGGAGGAAGGATTAACACGATCTTTACGGGGCAGGGGATAGCTTCGAGGAAGCTCCCGAAGGTCGCGCGCTCGCACGGGTCTCGGACGACACACGAGGAGCGCGTGCGTCCATCCGGGAGCTGAATTACGCACTGCAGTAATTAATTTTACTTACGCGGCTTGATAATGTTCGAGATGAGGCGATCGGAAGCGATGTCAGTCGTCGCCTCGCGGCACAGGGTAGCCTCGCGAGCTCGACCACGAGGAGGAGCGCGAAATAAAAAGTGAAAGACAAGAGAAAAATGAACGAGACGTAGAGGTTTCATTGGGGTTAAATTAAAAAGTAAAATAAATAATTAAATAAATCATTGGATCATTACAGGCGTTGTAAGATCATTGGATGGATGGATCGTCCGATTGGTTGGTCGGGGCGTGGCGAGCGCGGGACGGAGGAATAGGGGGGTGAGGTGGGGGTGAGGTGGGGGCGAGGGGGGGGGGTTGGCGGAGAGCCTTGAAGAGGTGTCCGGGGCCGGATACCCTCGCCCACTGAAAAATCGTCCAAGTGATAAGAGTCGGTGAGGATGTTCTCGGCGCAGATTACGATCGGATGCGTATTAACAATATTCCCGATGATGAAGGAAAGAACGGAAGATGAGAACGAGAAAAAATAAACAGATAAAAAAATGTGCGGGGGGGGGAGTGGGTGGGTGGACATAAACGGCTCCGCCGCCGCTCGTTGCGTAAGAGGTGAGATGTGGTCGGGGAGACGTAGTCTCGGATCCAGGTAGTCTAGTCGAGTCCTGGATCAGTTAGTCAGCTCCTGTGATCCTGAGAGAGACGGGCAGGCGCGCACCGGAGTGGGGGAGGCAGCCACCGGCAGGTGGCTTTTATTTTAGTCAAGTGCCAAGAGCGGAGGCGTCACTTGGTCTCCGATAGTCGGTCATCGCCGGTCAAAATCATCGCGCGGCTGCTGTCTAGCTCGAGTCATCGATCGTTATCATCGATCGGTAGCCAACTCCTCCTCCTCCTCCTCCTCCTCCTCCCCTCCCCCACCACAGGTTCCGGTGTCGCGGCCGATCACGTGCTCGAGCGTCCTCGCCAGTGAAATACAGCTCTCGCGATTCGGCGGATGTCGAGGAGTCCTCGCTCCTCCCCCCGGCTACTCCCCGCTGCTACTCACCGCTGCTACGCGCTTCCATCTTTGTTCTACGCCGCCCGTGAGAACATCGACTCGCCTCGTACTTTTACGGATATTTCACTCGTTGTTATGCAGCCGTGCGATTCAGCAGAGCCTCTGTCCGAGCCACGCGGGATCATCGATAACGCGCGGACGTAGATCGGTTTTACGTGTAAATTTGTTTCTTTTGCATTAATCTCTCCCACCGAAGGGTAGACCCCGGTGGCTCGCTTAACCAATCAATAATCATTCAGCCGGTCTGCATGAATTTTAAAATCGAACGGCTCTTACGGACTAAATACCGACTCTTAATAAATAAATACCAGATAATCCCAGTCGCTGAGTGAGTGCGTGCGTGAGTTCCTCGATGCAGCTTCCGTCTAGTGTTCGACAATCAACGAAAGCTTCGCCTCTCCTCTGAAGAGAGAAGGATCTCTCTCTCTCTCTCTCACGCTCTCTCGCTCTCTCTCTCGCTCTCTTCTCTCCCTCGCAGTGAGTATGAATTTCAGAAACTCGTGAATTAATTCCGAAATAAATATGATATCGTGAGGTACGAAACCGTAGATCCGATCATAATAATACAAAGACTCACTCTTCATTACGCGATATGTAACAACTCCTATTGTATTCCTTATCGTTTATTATATAAATGCCTATTTTACTGCAATTTTCCTAAATTTCTAAATCCTAAATATTAAAAATTTTCATGGACATGTTTATGTAACGATCCTTACTCCGGTTCAATCAATCTATCTATCCATCCATCCATCCATCCATCCATCAACATCCCTAATGTCATCTTGAAGATTCTCGCCTCTAATGGTTTCACGTCACGTAACGATCGGCAAATAAGTTCTTCTCAAAATTATTCCAACATTATTCCATTAGAGTTAATAATTATTACCTTAAATATTTTTATGAACAAATGTCGAATCATGCGCGTCGTAACGTACTTTATCGCCGAATTCGTAAAATTTAGGGAATATCTCCGCCGAAGCTAAATAATTACCGTATTCGTTTAGACTAGAAAAAAAAAAGGTAAAAGAAAGAAAGAAAGTATTTTTAAGCTCGAGATATAACGTAGAAACGTTATCTGCACGCTTACAGTTCGTTAGGATTACGACTAATTACTTCGTCCTTGAAAAAAAGACCACTAGCGCATGCATGTAATACTAAACATTTTCCAGTTGACCGATTTTGCCTGTTTCTCTCTCTCTCTCTTTCTCTCTCTTTTTTTCTTCCTCTTTTTTTTCAGAGCACAAAACATTGGAGCACACAATCCTATTATAGTTGCCCTTTAATCACGTAAACGTTCAATAACTTGTATCGAGACATAGATATCATTTTTTTTTTTTCCTTTCAAAAACTCATCCCTTTTTCTTATCTTATCTTTTCTTTTCTTTTCTTTTCTTTAATTTAATTGTGAATATAAGTATGCCGTGAAATAAATATTATGCTTTGATTCGAGTGCCGATCAATTTTATACGAGAGGAATTCAAGATACAAAGTCGTTCTCTAGCGGTTCATTCTAAATTTAAGCTCGCAGTTGTTTTTAAGGTGCAAGCACATTACACGAGTTGTGTCACTTCGACGTGCATTTACAAATGATTATGTATCATTAAATTAAGTAGTAATAAATTCGAAATTGCTAGGTGTTAGAGTAGCGAGCGTTGAAAAGAGAATATTTCAGTAAAAATTTATTAAACCATTAGCTGCTTCGTTTTATTTTATTTTTGCATTTATAAAAACCAAATGCAAAAAGGCAAAAACGAAAAATTAAGAAGAGGAAGAAGAAGAAGAAGAAGTAGAAGATGATGATGATGATGAATAAGAAGCAGAGGATAAACACGATTTAACGTTTTGAAAATTATTACTATTTATTTCTTTATTGTTTACTAATCCTTACTAAATGGAGCCTTGAGGCTTATCTTTAAAAAAAAAAAAAATAAAGGAGAATATCATCATCATCGCATGCGACGTGAAAATTGAAAAAGCCCGAATAAGAATTAGACAGTTAATTAGTTGTTTTGTTTACGAATCGCTATATAAGCGTATGGATTTCTGACTTCCGGCATTCGCGCTTATTGGGGTAACTACTTTTAGCCACGGTTTTCACTAGCGAAATTATTGTTTATCGGAATACGTGACCGATTAGATCGTTAGATCGTTTGACAAAGTAGAATAACGTCGGCTGAGAGTCTGCCGGAATCAATAGATCCGTGACGATCCGCGATAGAAATACTTTGACGCATTGAAATGATCGATGGAACGAGCTAAGCCGCAACTGGCGGTAATTTACATAAATCCAACAAACGGAGCTTTTCGGTCTTGCCGAACCTTATTTTCTTTGCCACGGCGCATTAGAATAGTATCGATCGCCGTCAATCGACTGTAAATTACGTCGAGACGAGCCTCGACTTTTAAGCACCGAGCAGCGTAATCCAACATTATCTCGTAAATAAATTCGATCGTTTTTCGGAAGATTTTCGGATTCTTATTCACGGATTCGTATTATCGATGAGGATAATATACACACACACACACATATATATATATATATACATGTAATATAAATCTAGTAGTAGTAAGCGCGTACCACTGCTCGGTCTACGGTGATTAAATTATGACGTAGTTGCTTGCTCCCCCCGTCCCTCGAGATAATGATCGCCGTTCTCCGTCCATTCAGACTCTTGTTTTATAAATAAACACGTTATATCTTTAACCTTACCTTCAAACAATTATCAAAGACTTTCTCTATCCGCGCGGCCCGTCATTTCCGATTGACCGATTGTCTTGATAATTGCGACATTGTCATTTTAATATTGCATACTCGCGCGCGCGCGCGCGCGCTGATGGAATTAGGTTCGTTACAGATCTCGTTAAGCGATTAAATTAGCGGTGATTTCAATGCCTTTCGTAGATAACGATAACGTGACGCACTTATTAGTCCTGAAATTAAATCGCTGCTCTTCCAGTTATTCAGAATAGATAGTTATTTATTTATCTTTGCCGTTATTAATAAATGCAATAAACAACCTCCCCCCCCCGGCGAATCCTACGCATTATAATAATTAGCTTTGCTTTCTTAATAATTGCTTTTATTAAGAACCTCTCTACAACATTCACATGACTAATTCCTAAAAGAATAATCGCTCTTACTTATCCTCTATTATACTTATTAGGCATTATTATTATTATTGTTGTTGTTGTTGTTGTTGTTATTATTGTTATATATTATTGTTATATATTATTGTTATATATTATTATTAGTGCCGATGCTTTAAATGTGCAATAATTTATGAGTAGATGATTATAACGAATATTCCGTTCGACCCTATTGTTTTCTTACAAATTCTTGGCATCTTTTCCGATCAAGCTTATTCGAATACGTCCTTTGTTAAATACCACTGTAACTGCGAGTCGGGCTGCTAAAGGGATAACTCGAGGATATTCGGAGGAAACCCGCGACCGTACGAATTCTCGTCGTCGGAACTCTCGCCTCGGCATCGTGTACTGCTTCCCCTACAGCTGCTTTTCATCTCGCTTCCTCTTTCTCTCTCTCTCTCTCTCTCTCTCTCTCTCTCTCTCACTCCGGTCTCGGTCTCGTGTTCAGCAGCGATTTAGCGCGTGAGATGATTAAAATCCAGGGCACTTATAAATCATAGAATTTGTAAGGAACGTGGAGTGTGACGTCGACGCTTCTTACAATTAAATTTACAATTGCATAGTTTCGCAGAGTTAAATGATTTATCGTTCATAATAAAAACTAATGTAACTTCAACGGGAAATAACAAAATCGCGGAAGAACTTTATATAAAAATTCATTCGAAGCAAAATATTCCAGTTTTAAAAGTGTCTCTGATATTATGCATTATGCTAGAACTCCTTATATTTTTTGTTTTTAGCTTAATACATTTATTTAATAGTCACGGGCGTGTATCCGCTTACGTTTGTGTAGCTCAGTCGCGTTTCCAGCCGCGCGAAAATAAGAATCACAAGATTTGAAATAGCGATGCGAAAATGAAATTATCATTTATTATTATGCAAAGGATTGACGCTCCGTGAAAGCTAATTAGAAAATAATCAGCTACGTGATTGGAATTACAATGTAATCGATCGGGCAGCTTTAAAAATATATATTCTGTCATACACGTGTACATATATATATATATATATATATATATTTACGATTACGTGCGTTAATATAAAAATAGCAACGATGTAAGGAAAGATGAAAAGGAATCCCAAGTCTTTGATTGACGTTACATATTTATATCCGATAGATATCAAAGTGCGGCCTCCTTTTCTACACGTGTACAAACTTTATATATCACTCTCGCATTGGGAATTGTAATTATTATATATTCCGTGTGAAGCAGCGGTTCGCCTACGATTCAGTGTTCCGTACATATTTGAGCTGACACATAAGATTGAAAAATAATATGTGGAAATGAAAAATCCGTGATACCTACACGGTTTATTAAAGTTTGTCGTGTAGTATTGGTGGGAGATTGTTCAAGATTACTTCGACATTCGTCCAAGGAGGAGAATTTTTGACAGGTTAATTTTAAATATCTTACACGTTACACCTGTGCCTGTCTTATTTTTATTTATTTATTTATTTATTTATTTCGTATTATTATTATTATTATTATTATTATTATTATTATTAGTTGTTGTTGTTGTTGCCGTCGTCGTATTAACGTTATTACGTGGGCCTCTCTATTGGAAAATTGAAAATATCCTAATATCGGCTGTGCTTCGAGCCCGTAAATTTATTATAGAAGAAACATCGAGACGTTTATAAGGAATTCAATGGATTAATCGTTTAGCTGCGTTCTCTAAAATATTTCCCTCCGCTGTTATTACGATTTTCAACGATCTATAAGATATATATAATGATATATATAATGATTTACATGAAATTACATATTAACGTAAGCCGGGAATATTTATATTAATTCGACGGAAAAATCTCGAGCAAAGTGGAGGAAAAGCAAACAATACAAAAAAAAAAAAAATAATAAAAAAATAAAATACTTTTGAACGTATTATTTATCAGAAATGAACTTTTTGTTTTAATTTCAACGGAATGACTATTATCCTTTAATTGTAATTAACGTTGAGGCAAAAAAGTTTTAACGAGCTTTTATTGATTCTGTAATATATTCTACGTACTTTTCTTAGGCAATTAATTATAGAAAGAAGAAAAAGTGAATCCTAACGCGACGGATTGCCATTGGTTTTATTAAAATTGTCGAAAAACGATCACTCTTTTTTGTTTTCTTTTTTTTCTTTTTTTTTTCTTACTAAATATCGAAATACAGTGTTTTATATTAATTAATATTCCTGTCAAGTAAGTGGAAAGGACTTTATTTTCTCGGCTTTCGCTATTGTATGCAATTCAGGATAGGGATTCCCTCCCATCCCTATCTCTCTCTCTCTCTCTCTCTCTCACACACACACACACACACACACAGTCACATACGCGCGCGCGCGCGCGCACGCACAGACCCACAGACACAATCAGACTCGCTCTCCGTTTTTTTAATGAACGCAATTACTTTTAATGGCCTTAATATCTTGGATAATGCCCAAGTTTCAGAACGATATTCCTTAGTTAAACGTATTTTTATCGTCACGCAATTACTTTAATTGAAAGCTGTATTGAAGGCCTAATGTAAAAAAGTCTAAATAGTCATTTTGAAAGATCAGTCCCTCCTAATAGAGCCAGCGTTTAGCTTCGCTCCAATTGTCATCGTGTCGTCTCTTTTTATTCATTGGCAGCCGTGCGTTCGGGGCGAAACCGGGGCGACTTCCTCCGGAGCTTCCGACAGCCGAGCCGATTTCTAAAATACCTGATCAACTTCAGCGCTACGGCGCGTGTGGTATACCTCCTTCCCCTCCCCGCCCTCGGTGCTCTCCGCAGATCGGGTACCGCTGAGCGCAGCACCACAAGAGACTCGTTGAACCCGGCGATCTACGGATCATTGAACTCCCCGCGCATCGGCTTCGACGATCGCCAATAGAGCTTTTAGACATTAATTAAGCGCCGGCCTCCCCTTCCCCCGAGCCATCCAACTAAGCATCCTTTACTGCACAAAGACGCGCTCGACTCGCGCGGAGAGTGGACGAAAGACCTCGGGGCCCTGAACCTTAGGCTCGGGGACTCGAGCCTCGATCGTCGGCTTCGTGGACAGATAAGATGCAGTTCCCCGGCGCTGGGAAAAGCGCGTCGTTAAGGGAAAAGGTCGTTAGGCCCGCCAATGTGTCCGGCTCTACTAAACGCCTGGACGCTGAAATCCTGGACCAACGACGCCCTTCTCTCTCGACAAGCAACCTATCCATCCTTATACTGTACATACATATTATACATACAAGGCATCCGTAACGCAAAGGTCGAGCGGTCGAGAACGTTGTCTTATCTATTAGTGTCACGTCACCTTTGAATGATAAATATAGGTCCCATACATAGACCGACTGGCATTGTAAAGCAAAGACAAATAAAAACTCACTCTGTCTATGAAGATACGTCGATCTATCGAATAATATTTACAATTATTCATAATTATCGAGAGTCATTGTCAAGTAATAAGAAGGTGGGTGATGCTGGTGGTGCTGGTGGTGCCGGTGGTGCCGGTGGTGGTGGGGGGTGGGGGGTATATGAGGATTGAGATAGGATTGAGAAAGGATTGAGAAAGGATTGAGAAGGGATCGGTCTTAAAGGTCAGACGAAGAGCCCGAGCGTTTTAGAGCACCTTGAGGGATAACGAAATTTACGCGGCCATGGGTCGGCATCGACCCGTTTTCCAGTTATCTCCTCGAATCCACGGAGGCGCGTAGTAGTAGCAGACCTCGAGGCAACGAGACGAAATTAACGGAGGAGAGGGTTATTGGGGTTAGCTGGTTCTATCATGCGCCTCATAGAAAGCAGCTACGGGCAGCTACGAGCAGCTACGAGCAGCTACGTGGAGCGGAGGGTGGGAGGTAATCGTTTAGGATCGACGGCTGCAGGTGCCGAACCGCGATCGGCGTCGTTATTGCGGTAAATGTAATCATGCCGAGGATAAAGAGGAGTGGAGGGGGGCGGCGGCGCCGACGGCTACTGGCGTTTGAAGGAAGCGCGCCCTATGATGAGAGTGGTGGCGGAGCGCGCGCGGGGGTGGGAGTCAGCGGATCGATAAGGGTTGCCTCGGATTTGGCCTCAACAGCCGTCGAGGGGAAACTACCCTTGGAGCGACCGTGTGGCCTAACGGATAAGGCGTCGGACTTCGGATCCGAAGATTGCAGGTTCGAGTCCTGTCACGGTCGACGGACATTTTTTTTTTTTCTAAGGTTGGGGGGAGGGGAGGAAGGGGTTGTTGTTAAGGTCAATCGGATATCGTCGAGCACCAGCTGTCAGCCAGTAGCGAAGGGTGTACTCCCTAGTCGGTCACAAAAATACAACAGGAGATGGTCGGGCGCGGGGGTTGAGGGGGAAAAGAGAGAGAGAGAGAGAGAGAGAGTGAGAGAGGAAGCAAGATCATCAATCAAGAATTCGTTGCGATTGCGTTTTTGCACACTCGCGCGGGTTATATCGATTTACCGGCCTCTAGACGCACGTGACGCGGCGTTACGTCATTCCCCGGAGCAGGAAGAAAGAAGAGTCTGGTTTTATTGTCCAGTTACGGCGAGGATCGAACGGATTTTGAAAAATTTACGTAAATCGACGGCAGCCGAAAGACCTTTTAACTCTTCGTTCGCGTACTCTTTGGATTCAAATCCACGCCCTCGGACTTTCATTGGCGAGCTTCAAGAGCTTCAAGACCATAATCAAAAACAAGATAAAAAAAAATAAAAAAAAACGTTCCCACTCACTGGTATTTACATAAGATGACATCGTAGCCCGCTCTACATACGTATCCACGTATCTCGTACTAATAATATCAAAGCTCATAAACAGGAAATCGTTACTACTTCCTCTCCATCTACTGTACATATTATATTATATTGTACGCGGGCACGTTCAAGTAGATTAGATGAAACGTATTAAAATATTCTAGTTGTCGTCAAACGCTAAACCTTATTGTCTAAAGTAAAAAACGAGCTACTTGCACACGCGACCCCCCTCGAGAAAAATTCCTACCCTTCCATTGTTCTTTTTTTTTTCTTTTACTTTTATTTTCTTTTTATTTTATTGGGGTTATTGGTTCGTTCGGGTAACAGTTATTATCGCTGTTTTAACAGTCGAGATTCAGAAGCTTATCAAAATGTCTTCTTTTCTTTTCTTATATACTCGTAGGCTGTACAAACGAATGAATGTTCCACCCCGACCGATTCAATTACAAAGAGGCATCAGAAATATTCTACATGTGCGCGGGATCTTATAAATAAAATAATAAAGGCGACGGAGCTTTGAAATTCTCGCGTTTCGTTGATGTAATAAATAAATAAATAAATAACGTTACATGTATGTAACGTATGTATATATATATATATATTTCTTGTAAAGAATAAAAAACAAATTAAAAGAAAACACAAAAGGAACAAAAGTAAAAAACAAATTAAAAACAAACAAGCCTATAGACAATCTTTTGCGGTAACAGGAAGAACGTAAACTTTATTGCTAATAAGAATAAATTTTTTTCTGAATTCAGCATCGTAATTAGAATATCTTTAATTACGTAATTAGCAAACTTAGGTTTGAGCACTTGCCAGCACTCGGTAGTATGTACTCAATGTAACACTAAGCTGCTTTTTTTTTCTTTTTCTTTCCTTTTTTTTCTTCAATTTTCTATTATGATGTCCTGCAACGCATTAGTCAAATTCGCCCTCCGAATGAACTCGTCTCGCTTGCCAGGCATATTCATCTAGCATGTCTAGGATACGGAGTGCGCGCATAAAGATTGAATTTCAAATTTCTTAAGCAAATTGGTTCGTATTGGTGAAATTGTCCGTCGATATTATAAGGCCGAAAGTACAGTCGCGCGAGCACATTTAATCAATCAATGCTTATTAGTAAAAGCTCTCGTCGTTATGTAAAAATTACGTAAGTCGTCGTTTCAACTCGATCGATTAATCGCGATTTCTCGCACCTGCTCGTTTCCTTTTAATTATCCTTCCAAGATTGACGAAACCTTAGTCAAAGCGTCGTGTAAGGTCCTCACGTTATATCTAATATTCACGAATGTCCTGATTAAATGTAAATGCTTTGCCCGCGAGTTGATCGAATATCGCGATTATCGATATCCACTGTCGATCGACTTGGCAGAAAGTCACCAACGTTTATTATAGAATATTTTCTTCGAAGATCTCGTTGAAGGTCTCGTGTAGCTACGGGACTCGCTGCAAATTGACCCTATTTAACACTTCAATAACGATTTAATACCACGTTCTCTCACCAATAACCCCAATAACCCCAATAACCCCAATAACCAAGACTCGTACACCAAAGTTCGATGCGACATTCACGGAGTTTAAATTTGATACTGAGCTCGATGCGTTTTAGCTTTTCTGGCGCTGCCCACGCATTAGACGATTAGATCCGATCGACTTTTAATAACGATTTAAAATTTATCCCCTTCTCCGCGCCGGACAAATACCTTGCACAAAAACTACGCACTTGTATTTGTAGTGAAATCACAATTCTCGCGCGTAACGCTTTTTTGTAAAAATATTACGCAACGCAATTGTCTAATTGAGGATAAAAATGTTGTTTTATAAATTCCATGCGAATCTAGTTGAAAAATCATAACGAATTCGAATTCAATATAGGAATGGTTGCAATGCGCCGGATTATTTAGAAGGCATAAAGATTTTGAGGTAGCGATAACAAAGTTTAAGAAGCCTCTTAATAGTTTGTGTGTATAATGAAGCAGAAATTACGTAAGACCGGCTGCCAACTTGTAGCCAATGCTTTATAAACCTTTTTTCTCTATTTTTTAAATGCACGCAATATTATGTTATTTAAAATACACTTATCTGTATTCATGTTAACGAGCGCATAAAGTTAAAAAATATATTTAAATTTCAAAGCACGATTTATGTCTCGATTTTCGACGAATTCGCCTTGTTAGATATTACGTGTAAAACACTGGCTTTATTAATTAAAACCAATGCACGCAAAAGGAATCGTTAAATATATATAGATATATATATATATATACGTATGTATGCGCGCGGGTAGGAGGAAGAGCATCTTTTAATATTTGAGAGAGGGGATGGGGAGGGCTCAATAATATTGTTGGTTATTGGTTTCGTCGGGCCGATAGTAAGTAAGAGTCACTACTTGCGGTCGATCGGCCTTTCGTGGAACAAAGTTACATGGAACGATCTTGTAAATCGGTAATAAATTTATTACTCGAAGGATTACGCGATTCCTGTTGCGCTTTCCTCTCCATCGAGAGAGTGGCTTCTCAGTAGAGGCGGTTCAATGATCGAGTTATCCGCCGGCGAGAATCGATCGACAAAGGCGTATGTAGGAAAAAGGCGCCGGGGCAGGGGGCGGGGGGCGGGAAATATATAGGGAAGCGGAATATATCCGATCGGCCAGAGCAAGGATGGATCCGGAAACGCGATGGCGAGGACCGATAAGTATTATCTCGGTATCGAGAGGCGCCTACTGTACCCCTACCCTCTACCCCCTGCCCGCCAAGTTTGTGGTCAGTGAGCCTTGAAGATCTCGTATCACGGGACCCTGAGAGCGGCCTGAGAGGCGATTCCTCCTTTTAAACTCGTAGCGCGGTTTCGCTTTTTAGTAATCGACGCGAATCGACTTCCTAAGTGATGCGCGCGCGCGCGCGCGCTCGTCTCTCCACGTTCTTCTTACCGCTTATTTCGTCGTATATTCGTCGCTCGCCCAACAAGGAGAAATCAAGGCCTCTCACTCGAGGCTAGTAAAAACTCTGATTTTTTACCCATCCTCCTCATCCTCCTCCTCCTCCTTCTCCTCACAATCATCATCACGTACTACTTCCCTCTTCCCCTCCTACTCCCCCTTCATCTGTCACTCGTTTGTAGTTATTGTAGGTAGGGCCCAGACCCGAATCTATAAAATGTTAAATGTCGAGGAGGAAGCACGAGGTCGTGGCCGAGGTAATGTCGGGGGCATTTTGTGCTCTGGCCGATGATTAAAGGACGGACTCGGGACTAATGTACGTCGGACGTTGTCCGTGTGGCGGTCGTAGCCTTGGGATTACGCAAAGGAGAAGATATTTTGACAGAATGGATGCCGCTGCCGCCGCCGTCGTCGTCGTCGTCGTCGTCGTCGTCGAGCCGAGCCCTGAAAGCTCATCGCGATAACGTTGACAAGCGCGCGGATTGACGACGACGTAGCGGGTGCAGCGGGAGGGAGGGAACTCGGAGTGAATTGAATCCGGTGTGCGTTTTGCTTGCAGCTTTCAAGTGAGCGTAGAACCAAGCCCCGCCTTAGAGCAGCAGCAGCAGCAGCAGCAGCAGCAGCAGCAGCAACAGCATCAGCAGGAGGAGGAGGAGGAGAGCAGCGCAGAATCAGCAGGAAGCTTTCGCCGAAGCCAGACAGCCGCCGTAGTAGTCGAGACCCTCGTCGTGCAGGACAACAACCGATCGACTCGACTCCTTTTCTAGATTACATTTTATCCAAGCCAGATTTACCCAACCGAGCCGACATCGTAGGATGGTAGAAGGTGAACCCGATTCAAAGCAAAATCATAGTAAGTTTATTCCTACTCTTGCTCTCGTCCGACTGGGGAGCTCCGCTGTACCGAGCTTCCCAACCACCCCACCCCCCTCCCTCCCTTACCGCCGCGACGGTCCGGAACCACCAGCCGACACTCGCAGCCTTAAGCACCGCTTAAGCGTCTGCTTTACCTAACCTGACTCTACGAAAGCCGACAAAATATTAACGTCATCGCCGATAAATAAATCTCACGACCGTTTATTCGTCCTCTGGTGGCTTTAACTGCAGACAAAGTACTTGCCCGAACCGGAAGCACCTGTTCTCCGCGTTGCCATTCCAATTGAACTGATTTCCTTACGTCGCCTGCAGCAACGAATACCTAGTCCTGGGTTTCTGAAATATTTGATACTTCGTTCGGCCGGTTCTCAAGAAAAATATAAATCGTAACAATAACAACAACAACAACAACAACAGTAACAACAAATGCGGGGGAGAAAAATACATTTCTCGATGTCGTCGATACGTTGTAAGAATACGGGAAACGAACGCGCTCTTAAGAAGTGAAAAAAGTGATAAAAGAAAGAAAAAAAAAAGAAAAAAACGACGACGACGACTTGTTCGCAAACGTTATCAATGTCTGGTATTCGAAAGATGCATATTACACGTTGTATTTATAGTTATAATAAATAATTCTGATTTACGTAAGTACCCCTTTAAATGTCATAATAATTTAAATGTGCACCAAACGATAATTTTTCTAAAATAAGTACGAGCGCGGTAAAGAATTTTTTTCTTTTTTTTTTTTTTTTTTTTTTTTCTTCTTCTTTTATTATATATTCGAAATAAAAGTCAATTACGTTAGGAATTAATCGACCGATTATATTTATGTTAAATAATAATAACAACATGCTTCGCAAGGTTATTCTAATTCGAAGAACATAAGAATACAAATTTCGATAAGTAAAACCTGTCCAAATATTATTAAATTAAAAAACTCGAGTGTATTTTTATATAATTTTCATTCGTCATTGGCGCGGAATTTATGAATAATAGATAAATTTTTTCGCAACTCGAGCTAAATAGTACATTCAGACCCAAAACAAAAACAGTTTTCATTGACTGTCGATGAATATTATAGTTTTATTATGCCAGTTCTCTCTGTAATTCGTTAATCGAATGAAAAACATTCAAAAATCTATATCGAATAGGGAGGAGATAATGGAGCGGTCTATACATAGAAATAATATACTTAAGATCACGAAGCTGGATTTAAAAAAAAAAATTCTTATCAATTATAGATTTCAATTTTTTTTCTTCTTTTTTGTTTCTTTTTTACCAACATAAGCATAATTAGTTTTTAATCGAAATAAAAATAAAAGCAATTAAAAGAAAATAAAAGGGAAAAAAAGAAGGCGATTACAACGTCAATTAATCTATTGATATAGAATTATCGAAATAAAGAAAAAACACGTTACGCATTAATACAATAATAGAAATTAAATAGAAAATGTAGATGATTTCAATTAGCGCAGACTGCCGTAGATCAATTTCAAATAGACGAAATAGATAAGAAGGAAATATATTTAACGTCCAACCCAACGCCAAAGAAACTCTTTACATTTCTGTGTGTGTTTGCGAAAGTATCTCTTGATATATGAATAATAGGAATCACATTGACAATCACATTGTTCGCAACCTTATGTTGATTTTGATAAGAGAATAAAATGAAACTTAAATAAAACATTCCTTTATTTTTTCTTCTTTTTCATGCCAACTCCTCGTAAATGTTTCTACATAAGTTTCACAAGTATTTCATGCTTACTATCGTTATCGTTATTGTTATTGTTACCGTTACGGTTGTTGTTGTTATTATTATTATTATTATTAGCGAAAATTATTGTCTAAATTGAAATAGTTGAACTAGAGAGAGTAGCGTAATTTTTATTCAGAATAAATTCGCTTATAAAACGTATGAACCATCAGATAAGATTGTTAATTATTACTTTAGAGACAAATTTGTTAAACATCAACATTGACATATAAATTATGACTAAGAGGCTGCTCTTAAAGTAAATTTTTATTGCAAGGAATTACTGGAAGCTATGCCTCATCACTACTCCCTAATTCTTTACAAAAGTATAATTAATACAAATAAAAGCACTTTGGCGATAAAGAGATGATGCTGCGACTTATTAACTCCTTTTTCCCTTGCTAATATACTTACTCGATATACGGATAGTGAAAGGGCGAATCGTATTGTTAATTGACTTTTAAGGTTGTCGTTAGATTTTGAATGGAGCAACCAACGCATTATCCACTGTAATTGTTGTTATTTACTTCAATGCTAATAATGAAAGAAGAAATATAATACGGCATTTAAAAATGGCTTTGACAGTTTTATTGGCTCTCGAAATTTATAACTGTTAAATGACTTTCAATTGCGCTTCGTTCGTACAATAATAATAATAATAATAATAATCATAATAATAATAATAATCATGATAATAATAATAACAATAATTAATAATAAATTCGCGGTAAGGTTATAAAAATGAAGAAATTTTTATATTTAGCTAGAGAGGAATGGTAATGAGACGATGCTAAAGGTATTGGAATTATTGGCATCGGAGTCCAATTGCCAATGGAGTCGGAAAGAGGAGACCGAGGAAAACAAAGTCCATCAAGACTGTATGTGCTTTGAAGAGTTCGCGAAAATATAAACGTTTAATTAGGTTTTGGGGTTATTAGGTTCGGAGCCGGAGATCGTTCGTCGGTAATATAAATTTCTGCCTAAAATTAGGTTTTATCGTTGACAGGGACGTAAATAAGTAAGAGTTGGGATAGCCCAACGATCATTTACGTCACGTGATAAACGCGAAGCTAGAGATGTTTGCTCTCTCTCTCTCTCTCTCGCGCGCGCGCGCGCGCCTACGTTAACTATAACTGGGTCGCGCGTTAATTGCAGCTGAGCCGAGGATACCCGGACAATGAGCTCGACTCGGCGCAAAGGATTTCCAACTGCTCGCAGCGCACTCCTCGACCTGAGCTTTTCTTCGCCAACAATAAAACACGTCGGGCCGGGCACTGGAAGCCTTTGTTTCGTTCTATTAGCGTTACGTCGCACGAGCAGTATACCTAAAGCCAGGGATTACGGCTAAATCGGGTAAAATTAGGTCGGCCGTTGTTAATTACTCAATGCGATGCCCCACGCACGGCTTACGTCCGCGTTTATCGGTTATCGGCGCGCGGCTCGCGTAATGCCCGCCGACTGACAATAGGTCCCAAGGATGAGAAAGGAAAATAAAAATAAAGCGAAAGATATTCCGTGCGTCAGTCGAATCGTCTGAATCATCGTATCCGAGCGTTAAAATTAATAAGCGCTTCTTCGAAAGCGTATTTTATATTCCTCGTGCAACGGCAGCGGCAGCGGCAACGGCGCGGCAACGGCGGTGGCGACGGCGGCGGCGTCAGTAGCAATAGATCAATTAGCACAAAGCCCACCGCTAACTTTCGCGGCTCGAAATGCTTACTCGATAAATTCACGGATCCCCTATAACGTGGATCGCCAATATTATTAACAAATTAACAGTCCTCCTTTATTATTTATTTCATAGAGGGTGATGTAAAAGACGATCGCCTAAACGGCTGCGGTTCAAAGGACCTAGAGCTCGCACGTAAGTCATCCTCGTGCTCCCATTGATCGACGTACCCTTAACTCCCTTAAATTACCCTTTGGGATCGTTGCAGGTATTGGATCGAAGGGCAAGACCCTTGATCCCGAGAAAGTACTGGACACAAAGCATCCTATCAAGGCTGATTTCGAACAGGCAATCGAACTCACCGGTAAGTACAGCGTCTCGCTTATACTACAATTCTATAATGAACAACGGCTTCTGGAATCATCCCCGGGAGCAGTGCTGACGAAAGTATACCGCGTACCGGGTACCTGGCACCTGGGTACCTCTTAGCTTAATTTCACCCGGAGTAGCCAAATGACGGCAAGGAGCCCTGAGCGTGTGTGTCTGTCCAGTGATCCGCGTGCCCGGGGCGCCCTTATCATCATACCCTGACGGCCTCTTACAGACGTCATTGGCTTACATTAGGCCCGAGCCTAATGATAAAAGCGCGTTCATTAATAAACGAAGACGATTACTTGTGATAACGATGTCTATTGTTAAAATTCGCAGACTATGGCAAGTTTCACTACTTCCTGCTGGCGGTATGCGGCTTCGTCAGCACGAGCGAGGAGATGGACGTGATTTCCATGTCCTTCATTCTGCCGAGCGCACAATGTGACCTAAAGCTCGACACCCAAGCGAAAGGATGGCTCAACTCCATCATCTTCATCGGGATGATGGCCGGGGCCTATGCCTGGGGCTCGGTCGCCGACGCCCTCGGCCGCCGTAAGGTCCTCATCGCCATATCCTTCATGAACGCCCTCTGCATCGTCGCCTCGAGCTTCAGCCAGTCCTACGAGCTCTTCATGTTCTTCCGTTTCCTCAACGGCGCCGCGTAAGTATCCCCGTCCCTCCCCCACCCCACCCAATAACCCCCAATATTCTTGATCTTCCTACCGAAGCTACTGATTCCAAGCGACGCCTCGCTTTTTCTTGTAATCCAATGGCCGACAAGTATTCGATATAGCTTAGAAATTCTAATTTGATACCCTCGCGTCGCCGTCGATACTTCGGCTCGTCAACGAATTGATTTGACGACGAATTTAACGAGAAGATTGGATTGACACTTGGGGTTATTATCGTCGTTTGTTTACAGCCTCGGGGGCAGTGGACCGGTGATCTGGTCGTACTTTGCAGAATTCCAGCCGAAATCGAAACGCGGCTCGATGTTGTCGTTCATGGCGGCCTTCTGGACCCTGGGCAACCTGTTCGTGGCAGGTAAGTCGCTCGTTCGACGGGCTTGTTTCACAAGATGAGCTGCCAGTGCCAGTGGGAGTAAGAAATGATGATAAGAATTGCTTGGTTTCGTCTGCTCTCGGTCAGGATTGGCATGGCTGATCATTCCGACGGACATCGGCATCAAGAACACATCCTTCACCTACAACTCCTGGCGAATATTCCTGCTGATATGCGCTGCTCCCTCCTTCATCGTCGCGGGGCTGTTACTGCTGCTCCCCGAATCCCCCAAGTACCTACTCTCCCGCGGAAGATACGACGAGGCCCTCGACATCTTCCGGGGAATTTACGCGACCAATACTGGCAAACCCCGCGATACTTATGCGGTTAGTAGTAACGCTCCCTCTATCTATCTATCTATTTATCTATCTATATATCCGCGAGGAAAGAGCTAAAGTTGTCGAAATGCAAGCAGGTCAAGGAATTGATACTCGACGACTTCCAAGTGCACGAGCCGGTGAAGCCCGGCGCCCCGGAGAAGAGCAAGTACAAGGTAATGCTCGGGGACATAATGGACAACAGCCGGCAGCTGTTCGTCTCGCCGATCCTGCGCTTCACCGTCATCTCCATAATCATAAACTTCACGTTCCACATCGGCTACTACGGGCTGATGATGTGGTTCCCCGAGCTCTTCAACCGCTTCGACGAGTTTCACCGCGAGCATCCCGGCCAATCGGCGAGCGTGTGCGAGGTGACCGAATACGTCGTCAGCAAGGGCTCGCACAGCGACGAGAACTTTTGCACCGACAAGATAGGCGCCTCCGTCTTCATGGAGTCCCTCATCACCGTCGCCTCGGCCATCCCGGCCAACATACTCGCGGTGCTCGGCATGGATCGTCTCGGACGCAAGTTCTTCTTAGGTCAGAGACCCTCTCTACCCCACCAGTCCCCATTAAAAACCGACTCGGCTCCATTACGAAGGGGACTAAGACAGCGAGAGTGAGAGAGAATGATAGTGAGCGAGCGAGTGAGCGAGCGAGTATGATAGTGAGCGAGCGAGTGAGTGAGAGAGAGTGATATAAGGTAGATAACGTTGGATTTAACGTTGCAGTTTTCAGTACACTGTCGTCGGGCGCCTGCTCGATAGGACTGTACTTTGTTTACAATAAGTACCACAATGTGATAGTCTCGGCGTTCTTCAGCGGCGTCATAAGCTGCGGCAACGCGGCCCTCGACTGCCTCATCACCGAGGTCTTCCCGACGAATCTGCGGGCGACCGGGATCGCCATATCCATGGTGGCCGCCCGTCTCGGTGGCATAATCGGCAACATCGTCATAGCCCAGCTGCTGGACCTCTACTGCCCGGCGCCGACATTCATCGTCGCTGCGCTACTCATCGGTCAGCCAATAACCTTTACTGTCTTTTACTTATCCTACCCGACCCCCCGCCCCTTCCCTTCCATTACCTTCCGCCCTTTGATAACCCATGTTCTAACGAGACTCGGGAATCTCTTCTCTTGGCCTTACAGGTGGCGGCCTGCTCTGCCTATTCTTGCCGAATACGACCCGCGAGCCACTTTCTTGACAGCGCCGAGATAATAAGATTGAAAAGAAGAAGGAGAAGATGACGACGACGATGACGATGACGATGACGACGACGATGATGATGATGATGATAAGAAGGAGGAAGAGGAATGAGCAGCAGCACGGAGTCGAACAAGTCCCATATCCGATCTCGTATCTGACGCTTCTCGGCAATTTTCTACTTCGGACAGTAGATACGTTTCTTTTCTCTCGATTTCATAACCTCCCCACCCCCAGCCCCAGCCCCCACAATCAACCCAACGCCTTTATATATAAACGTAGATTTATATAGCCTTTAAAGCGGCGGATACAAAATCTAAACGCAGCGAATAATAATAGTTTTTATCGTTCGCGCAGCTTTTACTCCGCCCCCCCCCTTGTAGCATCAGGACGACGACCTCCTGCTCTTCTCCATTGATTACAGATTCTCCTCCTCCTCCTCCTCCTCTTCTTCCTCCCACATCAACAACAATCAATTATGAAGCACCCATGGTCTCGGTCGAGAGCCTATGGGTTATTGACTAGTTCCATCCGTTCGATGATGCGTACTTGCAATTCTATTTTCTTTCTTTTCCCCCGCGCTCCTTTATTTTGTATAATTATTATATACGCATATGCTTAGCGATTAAAAACAAACAGACAAAAAACAAAAAACAAAAAAAACAAAACAAAAAAAAACAAAACAAAAGAAAAAGAAAAAAAGAAGCAACAAGCGAAGACGAGCGAAGACGAGCGGAGAACGATTCGCATCGGCGGATCGTTAAGATCGTTAAGACGAAAATAAACCCGCAACTCGCTACCGACGTCACAAGTCAAGGACTATTAATTATTTACTTTTAGTTTTAAAATCTTACAGTCAAAATTAATCGCCCAACAACCCCTTGTTAATTTTAATTTAACACGCTTCGAGGGCTGCCTTAGTCCCCCGGTTAATACTTCTTTTCTTATTTCTTCTTATTCTCAATCGACTGCGAGTCCATCGATCAGACCCTCGCGCCAATGCCGACAATCCCAAACAACAAATAACTATTCGCCCCAATGGCTTATATACAGAACATTGACTTTTTCTTTCTTTCACTTTTTTTAAACGCCCACATTCGCGCAAATACTTCCTTCAATGAGAATCCAATGCAACGACGTACGCGTGTGTTTCTGTGCAGACGAGCGGCCTCGTCCACTTAAAGAAGGGAAGAAACAGCCTTTTCCTTCTTTATTGCTTTAATTTTCTTATGTGGCGTACCTTGAATTGTCCGTAGTACAATGTATACATGCGTGCGTAAGTAAGTCTGCTGGTGCGCCTGTGTGTATAAACGAAACGGATGTGTCGCGTTGTGGAAGCTTTGCTGGGATGACGATTTCTTACGAGGAAGAGATTATTTGTATAGATTACTTGTACTTTTTTCTTCATTCTCTCTCTCTCTCTCTCTCTCTCCCTCTGTCTTTTATTTTATCGTAGAATGCGATTACCGTTATAACGAACCGCTCAACCGTCGTGGTGATATATCATACGTATGCGTGTCTGATGTAATTTATAAAACTACGTTATAATAATCTATTGTCGTCCGGTTAAATCGCTTTCGAATCTACCCGATCTACGACGAATTACATTTACATTAACAAAGCTAATGCTATAATTGCTAAAGTGCACGCATACTAGAGTCTTATGATTGAACATTGGTAAAATGAATTTCATTACACATATCATAATTCAGCAGGTTGTTGTCATTCCCTCGTCTCTATTAAATAATGCCCCATTTTATTATTACCGTCATCGTCAACACCGTAATCACCATTTCTTATTATTATTATAATTATTATAATTATTATAATTATTATTACTACTACTACTATTACTATTATTATTATAATTTTTAACTACTTTCTGATCATTGAGCCCTCGATGCATTTTCTTTCACGCCCAAGGAATCAAGATTTTTAATATATATAAGCAGCGGGCGTGTGCACCTACGTATAGTATATGGGAACATTAATTTTAAATACTGAAACCAAGTATTACGTTACGTTCATGTATCGCCTAGAAACTGTATAATCGTTGCCGCGCACATGTACACGCGCGAAGAAGGCTCGTTTAATAAAACTATTTGGTAGAGTGTAAAATATTTGTTATCGTTGAAAATTTGTAAGTACCTTTGTAAGCTGTTAATTAATGTTTTTGATTAAGAAAAGATGGAAATAAAAGTATAACGATCGTAATTAGGGCCATTCTTGCCCAATTAAAATAGTCAAGTATATGTATAATTGCACTAATTTGTACTCATTCTTAGAATACTCAATTGAAAATAAAAACAACCAAGACTTTTATAGTCGAAAATGCACAGTCAAACTGCCTTAATTTATCAACACACCAAAGAACTAATAATTGTAAATAGATAATTAACCAAAAAAGAAGAGACAGAAGCTCGTATCTAATGAAGATAATTTGATCAAACGGTTATACAAAAGAGTATGTAAGTATTGCTATTTTTAAACCAACATCTCTTGAATTATGCGCAACCCCATTATATGCATATGATTATTTTTTCAAAATACTGATTCGATGAAATTTTTTTGCAAATAAATAAATGATAAAACAGATTTAGAGAACAATAGAAATTTTATTATTCCCAAATACATTATTAGATCTCGTATTGTACACCTGAAAATTATTCCCTCATCATCTTCTCCTTTTGGCGAGCAAGCTTCTTTTTACTCAATTTCTTTTTCGAGGGCTCTTCCTCTGTCGCTTTCGCAACAACGTTCTCTTTCTCTGTCAATATTACTTCAATGTGGCATGGTGAGCTCATATACGCTAAAATAATTACAAACTTTTAAAAAGCGCTCTCCTCAAGCAATTCATATAAATTTCTTCCAGCCTTTATTATCAAGATGTAATTAAAATGTTTTAAAAATTGCAAAAGAAATTGTAAGTGTAATACCATTGTAATACGGTATTCCAAAATTACAAAGAACATTAATCATATCGTCGTTGAGAAATGTACTGAGAAGTGTAAAAGTAACAAGAAATACCAATGAATTATATTATTCAGTACTGAATAAGCAAATGTTTGAGATTAAATTGCTTTAAGATTTAATTCAAACATTCAACGTTAACAATAGAAACTAATTAGAATGCGAAAACAATTTTGTATTAAACAAAAAGCTCAGACATTAGTTCTATTTCTAATTGTCGATTAAAAGTTTTAATTTACATTTTAATTATTAATAATTACCATTATACATTAGTGAATGTTAGGACTTTTTTTAGTAATGCTAAATCCAGTTAAAGACACTACTTACGGTTAATACGACCATGCGCTCTGTAGGTTCTCCTACGTAAACAAGGTGCCTGATTAACTTGTATGTGTTCAACAACAAGTCTATCTACTTCAAGTCCTCTGAAGTCAGCGTTACTTTCTGCATTTTTTAAAAGTTGAAGCAGAAACTCGGCAGACTTTTTAGGCCATCGACCTGTAATATTAAATCAAAGATTATTAGTTTTAGTTGCAGTTGAATGCTTACTTTTACAAGAAATTGAATATTTGAAAAAGAAAATATCATAACTATGGATATTACTATCTGACGCAGGTAATCAGTTAAATTAAATTATAAAATAGATTACCCTGAGTTGTGCCAAACTGTTTAGCTTGAGCACATCTTCCTACACCACCATTGAATCTTCTAAATGGAACGCATTCTTTGTATTCAATGACATTTTTAAGGTATTTTTGTGCCCTTCTAAGGGACATATTCTTGATTGCTCTAGCTGTTTCATGGGTGTTCTGAAAGAATAAATTATTTGTAAAACATCGAAATATATTATATATTAAGTTTATACAATGGATTCATAAGAAAAAAATGTTTAACTACGGATTAATTGTAAATAAAAATTTGTTTTCAATTAATTAGTGTATAAAAAACTTATTGCAGAGCAGAAAAAAGGGCAAGAATGTCCTTATAAATAAAAAAGAATGGTTTGTAAAAAATTACTAGTTACAAGTATTTGGTGAAAATACTTCAAGTATTCAAAGTAAAAAGTAGTTGACCTGACCTAAACGATGAGCTGAGATCATCAAAGTTTTTAAAGATCAACGTGAAAGAAAAAGTGATTGGTAAACAAACGTCGCATAGAGAGCCAGGAAAGAAACTGATTATAAACTGAATAATATGAATGGTAAAGGTAAAAATATTGGTAAAGATAAGTGGTGGTTGAAACGTTTGTAGGTTATATTCGATAGTCTCGAAGTAGTTCTTTTATTTACAAGGGCATGCGTTAGGAAAGTAAGAGGTTCAGTGGTCAGGATTGAATTATCGGGAGGATCGGTGCCGAAGAGACGACCGCAGCCAAAGAGTTTCCCAGCTGCGTTTATCGAGAGACTCGAGTCGAGGCCCCGATCTTACCTTAAAGTGTACACGGAGATTCGAACCGCGCGCTTTGCAGGACTTGCCAGGGTTCGATGCCTCATGCGAATATCGGCCCATCTTCTCCTAAAAACAAAACGCACAAGTCTCGGTAATAGATGATTTTATTTTTGTATAGAGAGGATAGATCGGCGGCTGTAATGAATAATCGAGCAGTTGCGAACCGAGGCACACAATAGACCAAAGACAAACACGGGGGGGGATCAGTGATTCGCACTTGCACGCGATTATTACGATAGATTTTCCAGACCGGGTGACATTAATGTCGGCCCGGGTTGATAAAACGACGCGGCGACCCCACGGTTCCGCTCTGATTTTTCACATCGGTCAGTCCCTTAAGGGCGATGCGGCTCGATTCGCGAATGCCACCGATTACGATGTAACGTACCTCTCCGAAATCTTGGGCTCGAAAAGAAACAGGTTAGGAAGAGCAGGAAGCGAATGACCGCGGCCGATTTCCTTTAGTGCCCGAGGCTCCATAACCCAAGATCCAGCCTCGATCACCATCGCACTCCCATTCGATCCCCATTCGCTCCCACTCCCGCGCTAAATTCGAATTCTACCTCTCCTCCCGCCCTTGCCTTTCGACCATTTTCTCGCTCTCTCCTTCCGACGATATTATAACAACAACAACAACAACAACAACAATAATAGATGCGTTGATATATATATATATATATATATATGCACCTGTGCCTCGGTGTGGTTTCTCTGCGTATCTGGGAAAATTGCGTTTTCTAATAACTTTGTCGAATAACCGGGATTCCCTATTACTGCGTAAACAATTGAAACGTCCGTCGTCGGCCCTTAAAATGACATGCTTAGGGGAGTTTGATCGATCCCGTGGCCTAACGCGATCGAGCGGTCAAATGCTGAGGCAACTATTCTCGATCCTATTAGATCAGCACTGTCGTCTAGGGACACCTCGGCCTACAGATCAGAAAATATTCCGCCATATTTGTGTTTGGAGCAGACGCCCTTTCGTTTTCCGGCTAAATTCGAAGAAACTTTACCGACTCCATGGCTTCAAGGACGTCTACCGACGACGGCATTTACTGAAAATTTATATTACTATTGGATGCTTTACATGTATATATATTGACAAATTTTGAAAGGGTTTTTAGAAAGAGAGAGAGAGAGAGAGAGAGATACACACAAATACGTAAGTAAATTATTCAGTTTTCTCTTCAGTGTTTATTTATCCTCTTTAGCTGTCAAAAATTTAATTCTTATTTACTCAGTCTATACATTCTTAATACACATTCAAAGCATTGTATCACCTATAAAATTCTTCCCACTCATTCTTTTTTTACGGAAATACATTTTTGGCCAACAATACATATTAAAAATAAATCTAAAATTATATAATATATATATATATGAAGTAATCGTTAATAAAATTTAAGATTAAAAAATAAAATCATAAATCTTTAAAAACGTATTGGCGTGGACAAGGTAAGATTGTTTAAAAGGGGACGAATCACATCAATTTTCTTCTTCTTTTTAAGTAAATGCGCATCAAATGACAATGTAAAAATGCACTAAAAGTGGTAGAAAAATTAAAATAAGTACAATAAAAGTAATGTAGTCGCAGTCCGTGATTTTAAAAAGAATTTTCTAGTCAATTTCTAGTGAGATCGTGACGTAATTGTCTTAAACTCTCTTTTACAAAATGTGAAATTAACGTAGTAAAATTAAAAATAGCAAAAGTGTTAAAACGCTTATAATAATAAATACAAGAATGATTATTTTAGTGGATGTGTGCGTGTGTGACTGCGTGTGTAAGCATGGTACACTGTTTTAACGCCGCACAGGGGACACGGTTATCGGAAGACGAGTTATTGACGCGACTAACAATGTAAATGCAAGTAAACAATGACTTAATAAGTCACTGCGACCTCATTAAAAAATGTATCATCCTTACGATTATTATATTATTACGCAGGCGATTGAATTAAAAATCCGAGTTTTTAAGTATTTACAAGATTTCTAGTTTAATTAAATGAATACTGTGTCGTTGAAAACGACTTGCAGGCTTCGAAACGATAAAAATTTTTCCTTCTTCTCAATAATATCCGTATAATACTCGCGCGAGTTCCCGAACAAAGGGTTACGGGACGCGCCTTTTCAAACACCAAAACTCATTGGAATGATCTGCCTCGGACTGGAGTGAAGATCACGCTTATCAATACGTAGTACCATGTTGCTCGTCTAAGGATTCCTACGTGACGCTTCCTCGACGGCGCCGACGAGGACGAACCCCACCCCTACCGAGCACGATAATGCCCTTCTTCGCATACTCTACCTAGCCTCGCACCCGACAACATATAATCCGTGCACGACTCGACGGGCACCGTTTTTATTAATCAATAATTAATCATGAAGTTAATAATAATTAAAGACAAAAAAAAAACAAACAACAATAACAACAACTGTCATGAATTGGCAGCTTGTACAGTAAGTATATAATAAGTATGTTGTTTTTAAGTTAAGTCACATAGAAGACGTTAGTCGTGAGAAGCGCGTGATATGTGATATGTATTCGGAAATGGCACAGCTTTTTTTAAATTTGAATGGGATCGAGTCGTTATCTCGATTCGGCGATAAGGACGTGCAACTCGTACTAAAAACTAGAGCACGAATCGTTGCTTCGTGGGGGGAGAAAAAAAAAGAACAAAATTCTTCTTTCAGAGTAGAAGCGAACGCTCCTACACATCTTTAGCTTAATGAGTAATTACTTCTTTAGAGAGAAAAGAAGAGAAAAGAACAAGAAAATGGAAACTCCTTTGACGGTTAAGTTGATTAAATCTTAGTAATGAGCACTAAGTAAGAAGGCACGTATGTGCTTGTTAATCTGCTAAAATTTACATTCCGCGCGCGCCGTCGTATTATCTTAAGCGACACCCTATTTGTAATTGCTATTTAAAAAATTAGCCTAAAGTATAACCGTAGCTAATTGTAAATTTTAACCTAATGTACGAAATATAAATTTATATATGGATTTAGGTTTCCCTGTCGTTACCATACCTATATCTATATCTATATCTATATCTATATATCTACATATACAAATATATATGCATATGGATAATAACGGTCTGGTTTTATAATTCTCCTCCGATAGCTGCCCAATAAAATACGTTAACTAGTATAAAAATTTCATAACTCCTCCTTTAACAATAATATATAATTAAGTCTTCCTTTCTTCGCCGCTCATTTCATATTACTCGCTGTATAAGTTGGATTCTTGAATGTCGAAGTCGCTTGCTTGTAGATCGGGTTCTCGCTCTAAAACGGAAACGAAGACAATGCAATGAATGTATTTGTAATTAAAACGCAAATTACGAAAGAGAAACGAGTACTCACGGCGTCCCACTTGGCCATCATCCTCTCCTTCTCGAACCTGGCGAACTCCCTCCTGTCGTGAATGGTTGTCAGTAATTTCCAGAGGAGTAGGAGCGCCAGACCAATAAGTACGACGGCGGCGATGACCCCCAAGACGATGCCGAGTACGTAAACCTGGGGCGGACACTCGCGCTGCTGCTGAACCCGTACCTGCAGGTAGTTGCCGGTGACGTTGTGATAGTAGGCGAAGTAGTACTTGCAGTCCTGCTCGTCGTAGCCGTGGCAGCCGATCTCGTCCTTGTCGACGTCGACCTCGAGGGTCTCGACGAGCTCTAGGTCGAAGTCGGCGCAGCTCTTGTCGCACTCGGGCTCCGTCAGGTTGCCGAGCTTATAGGCCTTGCAGAGGATGCAGGGCTTGAGCTCCTCGCAGCGATTCGGGCAGGTACGGCAGACGTGGCAGTACTGGCCCGAGTAGCGCGTCTCCCCCTCGACGTTGCACTTGCACTTGCCGCACTCGCATACACCCTGCAAAATCGACCCTGGAATCGGTCCATTTTCTCCTAGCTTGCTCTCAGCATCGTCGAGAAGATAAGGCGGATGAAGAAACTTACGTGGCCGGAGCACTCGAGCCCGTACAAGTTGCAGGTCTCCTTATTGGTACTGCACTCGCAGGCCTTCCCGGACCATCCGGGCTTGCACTCGCAGGTGCCGCAGACGCATTTGCCGTTGTCCTTCCCGGAGCAGAGCTCCTTGTTCCGGCGATCGCAGGAGAAATTGTCGCACTCGCAGTATTGGCCCCAGACCGACTGAAATACAGCAGCAGAGTACAATGTCGTGGACTCTCGGCTCTGGTTAACCTGCAATCGAGGAGAGGGCATTCACCTCGTTCGGATCCTCTCTGCCGTAGCAGTTGCAGACGTTACACTCGCAGCTGCCCCTGCCGCTGCAGTCGTAGGTCGTGGAGTTGTCCCGACGGCAGGCGTACTCGTTGATGTTGGTCTGGCCCCGGTCGTTGGTCCCGCACTCGCAGTGCTTGCCGAAGTAGCCGTCGTAGCAGGAGCAGATGCCGCAGCTCAGGTCGCCGTTCCCGTCGCACTTTTCCGATTTCTCCTCGAAGCCGACCTTGGCGAGGTCGCTACGCTCGCATTCGCAATCGCAGAGCATTTCCAAATTCACCGTCAGCGACTCGTTTATCCCGACCTACGACGTATAAAAAAAAAAAAAACCTTCGAGCCTATTTTCTTAAATATATATATATATAGATAGATAGATAGATAGATAGATAAGTAAAGGTATTCCTCCTCACCGGGTAAATGAGGAACTTTTGGTTCCACTCGGAACGATTCTCGGGACAGGCTGGCACTTCGACCTCGACCGTGAACTCGACTTTGTTGCCGACCTTGAGCCCGTCGCACTTGCTCGTTTCGATTAATGCTCCACCGTCGAGGCAGCCCGAATAGTATCTCAGGTTGATGTAATTGCTCGCGGTATCTTTCATCTCGAGAGAGCTCGAGATCGCATTATACTGTTCACGAACCAGATCGACGATGTTGCTCGAGTCCTCGCTAAGCTTCGCCGCGTAAGATCCCTCGATCAACTTCGTTAGGTTCGAGTAGATCCTCACCTGCTCCTCGGTAATGGCCCAAATTATGTTGACCGAATTTTCCTTGACCTAATTTTAACGAGTAGCAATTAGCAATTAGTCGAATGCACGATTCGACTGGATGAGCAATATACTCATAAACAACTAATTCATACGACGAACCTTGAGGTTAATTTGTGAAATGCTGGGATAATCTTGAAGGGTGGAGTGGGTGTACATGCCACTTTTGTCTAAATGGCAGTAGCCATCGTTAGGTTTGACAATGCCGCCGAGCTTTCCGTCCCCTGCGTAATGGAAGCTCGCGTCCGTCGAAAAGAGCAAGAGTTTTCTGGCCTTCTCTCGCCAACCGATCTCATCCCTGCATACAATCGCTTGCATTATAGCATCGAAGCCACCCTCCGGAGCATCCAAGTTTCCAGAAACTGGAGCGTCCCGCACTTCCGTCTACAAGCAAACGTTTACGAACAGAGCAATCGGTAAAGGCTACAGATTAAATATAAAAATTTGTTCCGGTTTCGTAATAGGAGTTCTTACCGCAAAGCGATGAGTGTTTTGTGACAAGGGCATGTGATTGCGATAGCCATAAGGGGCTGCACAATTATCGCAAGGTTCCTTAAGTCTGTCGTAAAATATAAAACGTTCGTGTAAAATAATTATTTTTATTTAAAATTTATGCATTTCAATATATTATACACTTACGCTTTGGGTACCATGCTAACGTAGGGCATAACGACCTTGTCGACGAAGCTGCCAAAGCCTAAGCGGAAATTGCTTGTGATATTGCTCATACTCTCGACGAGCAGCTGGCCCAAGTCGGATAACTTTTGCTTGTCGTCCTTCATCGAGTTGCTCAAGTCCATGAGGTAATACAAGTCCACGGGATAATCTTCAGCTTGTGCATATTCGATTTTGATCTTTTGTACTTCATCTACAACGATTCGTGTTACTTATTCACCCAAACGGTATAACTTTCATGAAAATATTATAACATTGTATTCAAACGTTAGCAAATTACGATACAGTACAGGATTTGCGGAAGAAAAAACTTTCTACACAATAAGACTTGATTCGACGATTGAACAAAGATTTAAAATAAAACGTAACTATTACTTACTTATTCTGAGCTTTAAACTAACTTCTTGCGGATAGAGTTGTACAGCTTCTTGCTTGGCATTACTCTTACTACTATTAATGCTACTGCTATTATTGCTATTGTTAATACTACCGTTGTTGCTGCTGCTACTACTACTACTTTTACTGCTACTTTTACTGCTACTTTTACTACTTGTCGACACTGTATTAATGTTGTCTAATTGAATATCTACAGTTCGGCTCGATGATTCTTGCTCTTCCGATTCAATAATAATATCGTCTTCGTTTTCTTCTGGCAATCCGATAACTGCGTTATAACTTCCTTTTGATAATTCCTTGTAGCGTATCTTAATATATTCGTTATCTGGATTAAAGGTATAATTGTCCGGACATTCTGCAGAGATTCTCGTATTGACATGCGGAAGAAAGCAGCGCTTATTGTCGAAGCCCTGTTCAATGAACGTTAAATTAATTGTAAATAATGAGCGATTCCCGAGGGATCCCTAACGGGACAACGTTATAAAGTAAAAGAATTACTGGCATTGAGCACCAAGCACAGCTCGGCGTTTGAATGCAATCATGGCACGTCTGCTTGCTGATACAAGCATTCGAGCCGCTTGGTTTACTCGTAAAATCCGATGAAAATTTTATTGCCAAGATTGCGGTTGTCCACAGTAATATTAATAGCACGAAACTCTGTCTCAAATTCACAGTCATTTCTGTAAAATAATAATTACTTGCATTATTTTTAAACACCACATCAATAATTATAGCATTTCGTGTTACTTATTTTATTAAATATTACAGTTGCCTCGTTCTGGTGGAGGTTGAATTTAATATAAAATAATTACATTAATAAGTTATAAAGGCTCAGGCGTGAATGATTTAATTCAACTCCAGAGACAATTTTGTAAATTTGTATAATTAAATTCAGTTTGCTAATTAATTAACATAATGTGAGGCATCTGTATGTATCAAATGGTCTTTATTGTATTTGCTGTAGGTTATAAAATAAAAAAAAAAAAAAAAAAATGCATATTATCATTGAATTAATCAACGAATGCACTCATTAGTCAATTATAAATGATTTTTTCACTTATTCACATCGTCGTCACTCGATTAATTGCATAGCATGACCTTTATTTTAAAATAACATCTATATCAAAGCAAGCTTATAATTAAAAGGCAATCATGTGTTTTAAATTCATTTTTACTTATTTTAAATTTGTGTACAAATGCATTTATTTGCTTGCATGCATAAGTAGTGTTATAGATAATTGAACATTATCAATGCAGAAGCAAATGATTCATTTTCCTTAATCAGAGTACACAATTAATGATAGTTTTGTACGTGAATAAATACTGTAGAAAGTAAATAACTATAATAATTATCGGTAAACTTAGTACATGTATACCCAATAAGTAATAAAATTCCTAGGAGCTTTTTATAAGTGACCTCGATAAGCCTTTTATTACAAATGCATGTCTTACAAATTTATTCTTACAATATAAATACAAATTTATTATTTACAATTGAATATTTTATAAAGAAGGCAAATAAATTGGGTCTGAGCATTCGAAGCATTTGAGCCATTAATTTGAGTCATACTCTTACAGCATTGGCACAGCATAAAGAAGAATTTAAGAAGTTTGGAATGTCTTTACCCTCAGCCACAAGAAAAACATGGAATATTTTAATAAGAAAAAAAAGTAGCAGAAAGCACCGGCTGTTCCAAAATAACATGTCTTATTAATACAAAGATTTGAAAAAACTGATTTTGAGCACTGGAGGGACGAAAGTAGCTAATAATAGCTTACAACTAGCTAAGACACTTTCCTTGAGCCTCCAGTAAATCAAAAGTATACAAAGGCTTCACTTATTTATTTGCAGATAATGTGTATTCAAAGCTCTCTAACCTATAACAATTTGCAGAAAATATTGGCACCATTTTGACACCATCGCAAGGTGTCAAAATAATTGAATGAATGGTATTGTACTGTCAAAGGAAATAGTTTTCAATTTATCAATCATGATAAGCTGCGTCGCTCGGAAATGATATGGAAGTGATTTAACCATTGAAATAATCATATAAAGCCGGAGCCAATGACGGAATATATTCTTCTCCAATTTCACGTACGGAATTATTGGAATATTTTAATTTCGAAAATTGTACTATCATTAATCAAAATAAGTTCGTTAGTTTGGAATTGTTGTATCGTTTTTTTTTTTTTTTTTTTTTTTTAATTCCGGCAACAATAAAAGACCGTGTAATCGGTAAAACACAGAGCCGTCGTAATGAAAGAAGAGGAGGCGAAAGAAAAAGTGCACGAACGACGATAAAAAGAAAAAAAAAAAAGAGCCGCCCCCACATTCGTTGGGAGTGCAGTGCCTCCGTGTGCGATTTTTTTTTCTCCAGTGCGTGTCGCGTGCGGGGTGCCGAGGATATACGGTCGAAACGCCGGTCGAGCCACCGTCACCCTCACTACGTCAAGCGAATGGCAAGTCGAGGACAGGATGGACAATGCCCGGGTCGGCGCTCCTCCTCGTGTCCTGGCCCCCGCGTACCTCGTCGCCGGGTAGGGGTGACGTAGCCGCGGTTCGAGGAGCTCGTGTTCGAGGAATCGGCGGCTGGAATGTGCCACATGTGCCCCTCGACGAAGGAAATGGCGAGCGACGGCGAGCGACGGCGAGCGACGACGACCGACGATACGCGACATAATAAAGTAAAGACCTGGGGCTCTGTGATGTGACGCGGGGGCGTATAATAGCCCAGGAGACGTTAAAGCACCGCCCGCCCGTCAACGGGAAAGAATGAGAAAATAGCGGCGAAAGCAGCCGAGCATCCTCTTACTTTCTCGGGGATCGGGAAGGCCTTCGGCTTCGTCCTCTTCCTCTTCCTCTTCCTCTTTTCTCCTCTGAACCTTCGCGACTCTCACAGCATCACAAAAGCAAGCCCGAGCTCTCTTCCAAGTCCGGATGGCCCCGCGTATCGCTGTCCCGGCCGACCGACCGACTCGTGTACGTGTACTCCGAGCGTAAAGAGACGACTAAGTAATAACGACGACCGACCACCGACGCAAAATATAAGCACCGCGCAACAGCCAGTAGTTAGCAGCAGCAGTAGCAGCAGCGGTAGTAATGGTAGTGGTAGCGGTAGCAATGGCAGTAGTATGTTCGGTGACTGGGGCATGCCGATAAGGAAGGTTCCTATCAATCCGCACGACTCCCGAGCACCCGATATACCCGATTACCGTGGGTGTACCCACTGTACACCGGTCCGATCGGCTTATTATATTACAGCAGCGCGTGGAACGAAATCGGTAATGGAAATTCGCTTCGTCACTCGGACGGTCGGAGGCGGCTCAACCGCGTGCAGAGGCGTCTGGGCCTCATCGCCACGGGCACTCCTTAGTTTCAGGAATAAAGCAACTCTACGTGGGCATCGGCTTTCGTAACGAAAATAACGAGAAAGCCATGGGTTCGAGCCGCTCTCGGGTAATAATTTTTATCAACGCTCACGCTCGTAAGAGGATCGTTGTAACGGATGGATAGGGATGGGATGGTAAGGGAAGGGAAGGGAAGGGAAAGGAAAGGAAAGGAAGGGACGAGTATTCTTAATCGATAAATTTAAGCTTAATCGGCTGTAATGGGAGAGACTAAGTTTAATTGAGGAGCGGCGGCAAATATCAAGTTTCGAGATATAAAGCAAACGTGAAGCGTCTCCTCTTACAAAGGAAGTTTGTTTTGCGTTGACGGCGTAAATCGCTCGATCCGCTCGATCCCCGATAACGTCCATCTATCATTATAATATCATTGTACACTCTGTACTCGTCTTATTTGATAGTCCCGATCGAAGGGACTGCTAAATCCCCGGGCATCCGTCCGCGAGAGGAAGCGAGATCGAGGAACTGAGAGAGAGAGAAGGGGGGGGGAGGAAGACGACCTCCTTCAGGGTAGGGACGAAGTATCGCGCGTAAAAGAAGGCAGTGAAGAAGGCAGGAAGGAATACGTTTTATCAATCACTCGGCGGGACCTATTTATAAATTGAAATCATCGAGAGTCCCTCCCTCGCTGCTCGTGTACGCGCCGACGAGGAATGCGGCTTCGCGTCTGTGCGGCTGTGCGGCTGTGCGGCTGTGCGCGACTGTGGGTGGGCGCGTGCGCGCGTGTGCGTGCCCGGGAGTCTCATGCGGATGCGGCAGAAAGCCAGATTGTTCGGCCTGCCCAGAGTGTGGAGGGGGGAAACCTGGAACAGGAGGGGACAGAATTCGGATAAGCTGAATTATTTTCTTCATCTTACACCATGAATGATGAAATACGGGGATGCCTCTGAGTCGGTGGCGATCCTACACCCCGTCCTTCGCGGTAAAACGGTATTAACAGTCGGACGCGCGCGCGTGCGAACCTGAGTCAGCCCCGCGGTACGGGGGAGTGACCGAGTGCTGATTCACTCGAGGGAAAAATATATATATTCGCTTATCGGGCTGGTGCGATTAACCGCTTCGACATCACGTCCGATCGATCGTTCTCTCTCTCTCTCTCTCTCTCTCTCTCTCAGTTCCTCGATCTCGCTTCCCCTCGCGGACGGATCCCGGGCGAGCTCGTCTTCCTACTCCTCCTCCTCCTTCTCCAACTCCTCCTCCTCGTCCTTGTTGTCCAAGTTCGGCTCCGAAACCTCCGAGTCCTTCCTGCTTTTTTTTTACCTTTTCTTTTTCTTTATTATTCTTATTATTTATTGTTATTTTCCATCGTTGTATCGTTACTCCGCCACTTGAGCCCTCGAGCTAGAGGATCGAATGGTTCGATGAGTTGAGAGATCTCTCTCTCTCTCTGACAGATATCAAACGTCCTTTGGCGTTATAGCAAAGTGCGCTCGCGTATGAGCTGCTCGTAGTGCGTTATTTTCGCTTCCGAGTCTTGTGCACCGTTTATTGGGAACGCTCCACAGTGGGAAGCATGTCGAAAAACAAGCTCAACTTGACCCTTCCACCAGGCTCGATTGAACCTGCACCCCAGGTATCACCATCGCCACCTGTACCACCAATACCTACGTATACGGAACCTCCAGTCATACCAGAGTATGTCCTTTTCATTTCTTAACTTGCGAAAGCAAACTACTTGCGAAAATAAATTGCCAAGCTCTGCTCCACGAGCTACGACTGCAGCAGCAAATATTTTCAAATTAAATGTGCACAAACCTAGATCAGACAGTGTATCTCTCATCATTTAAGCTTTTGTTATACACGTATTTTGTATTGTGGCTATTTATTAAATAAGTAAATCACAACAAAATCTCGTAGCGTACCATTAATCTATTGACTTTATCTTTTTTAACTGTATTCATTTCAATTTTTATAATATGGAATTTCTTTTGTTTTAAAGCGGTGTTATGGGCAAAATGAGCATAGATGCCATTAGAGAGAGACTGGAGGAGCTAGAAATGGACGAAGAACAGAGAAAGAGATTGGAGAGCTTTTTAGGGCAAAAGGAAAAAGTGGGCGAACTTTGCGACGAAGATTTTGAAAAACTTGGTGAATTAGGTGCAGGAAATGGTGGTGTAGTTATGAAAGTCAGGCATAAAAAATATGGTCTCATAATGGCAAGAAAGGTACGAACATTTAATATTTAATTATTAAAGAAAAACCTGCATGCACGTGCCTTATTTAACATTTAACTTCAAAATTTATGGAATAAAACATTACATAGCCCAGTTTATTACTATTCACTTCTTTTCTTTTCTTTTCTATTATAACTTAACTTAAGAATCCACTAACAAACTATTGTTATGTATTAAAAATTTTAATTTAAATAAAAATTTTCATCCAATGGCTGAATAATGATAAATCCAATAATCTATAAGTTACAAGAACGTGCATTGCAGTAAAAAAAAAATATATCTTTTACTTTCTTATGATTTTTAATGATAAATTTATTAATCGATTTTATTTCTTACAGCTAATTCATTTAGAAGTAAAACCAGCCATTAAAAAACAAATAATTAGAGAATTAAAAGTTCTCCACGAATGTAATTTTGCTCATATCGTTGGCTTCTATGGTGCTTTTTACAGGTAGCTTATTCTTTATTGTTAATATTATAATTAGATTTAACGAATCCACTATTACTATGCCTACATATTATTCTTATCTTATTAATATTATTATTTATTATTTATTATTTATCATTTATCATTTATTTATTATTATTATTATTATTATTATTATTATAAATATTATTAATATCATGAATTAATATAGTGATGGAGAAATTAGTATATGTATGGAGTACATGGATGGTGGGTCGTTGGATCTTATATTAAAGAAAGCTGGACGTATACCAGAACCTATTCTAGGAACTATCACATCTGCGGTAATGCTTCAAATATAATTCTTATTGATTAAGTATAATAACATAGTGGCATTTCAATTGGTTAAAAGCTGATTTATCGGAATCGATAAATTTTTAATAGTAAGTTTCCCTTTCTATCAAGCCTCCAGGATGGTTTCTTATCCAATATCTTCTGAATTCATCATAAATCCATAAAAATATACCAAGGGGTAGACAGGGCCAGCACCAAAATAAATCTAAGGGCATTGTCTTTAATACCCTCTCCGTCCCAGGCGTATAAAGCAAAACGCAAGTCAATATAAATTCAAAGACGAATGAAAAATTAACAGACCAGTTGCCCATTCCCTGATGAAAAATGGAATTCCTTCGAGTTTTACACATTACCAAGTCAATCATCTGCGTAATGACAATGGAGATAAAGTAGCCAGTCCTCGCTTCGTTCAGTAAATCTATTCGACTTTGATAGTTCCAGGTCTGTCCGAAGGAATCTTTCAAATCGTTTATCGACCGGTCCTCCCACTGGATGCGTATGCCAAAGAGATCCTCTGGCAAGAAGCCGTGATACATTAGAATGGAAAAATAGGTAACGAAGGCAGCCACAGCCTGAGTCATGCCAATCTGACCGTACGTCATGAATATGAGCCTCTGATTAACGAGCCTGTCGTACTGCGGATTCCTCGGTGCACGTTTCATTATATCGGACTCGGCCTTCTCGTAGGCGAGCGCTATGGCCGGTAACAAGTCGGTGCCTACGTCAATGCACAGCACGAGCTCAATGACAAAGGCAAGCGGTATAGCAAACACTATGCTGCATAGCATAGGCAGCATCTCCGGTACGCTAGACGTCAGGGTGTACGCTATGGATTTCTTCAGGTTGTCGAATATGAGTCGGCCCTCCTCGACTCCCGTCACTATCGAGGCGAAATTGTCATCGAGGAGTATCATGTCCGCGGCGTTTTTCGCCACGTCCGAGCCAGCTATGCCCATCGCGACCCCGATGTCGGCCTTTCTCAACGCCGGCGAGTCATTAACTCCATCACCTGCGCGCGATACCGTAATATCAAAAGCTCGCAATTCCCCGGTGATGCTTAGTTTAAAGCAAGGACGGCAAAGATCCATGCATTATTTATTACCCGTAACGGCAACGATCTCCCCGAGTCTCTGGCAGCTCTCGACGATCAGTAGCTTCTGCTGGGGCGAGGTTCGGGCGAAGACGATCTCCTCGTGGATTCTGATGAGCTGGTCGAGCTCGTCCGCGTCCATGGAGCGGAGTTCGCTGCCGGTCACGACGACAGCGTCGTTGTCAGTGATCTCCAGGAGCGAGCGATCGACGTTCATCAGCTGTTCGTATCTAGTTTCGTTGCCTTCGCTGATTATACCGACCTTCCTCGCGATCGAGATGGCGGTGATGGGATGATCGCCCGTGATCATGATGACCTTTATGCCGGCAGTGCGGCACTTGTACACGGCTTCGTTGACGAACGGCCTTGGAGGATCGAGCAAGCTCACGAAGCCAATGAATCTGTAGCCGTGGGTCGGGAAGTTGTAGTTGTCCGGATCCGTGGTATTGAACTGGTAGCGCTCGGTGTACTTGTCACCTGTTGCACAAGATACGATCGGATCGGCATGGCGTCGAGAGGGTTGGCTGAGATGGGGGGGGAGGGCTGAGACGCGGGGGTGGTGGTGGTGAGGGATAAACAAACAATACGTACGTGGGAGTTCGAAGTCGCAGTAGGCCAAGACCCTCTGGCCCATGAATCCCATCTCGGCGCAAGCTTTTTTGGCCATGTCGTAGTCGTGCTTGGCCATCTTCTTCGTCGTGCCCTCGGTCGTAAGGAAGGTTTTGCAGCAGTCCATTATGACTTCGGGGGCGCCCTTCATTATCACGATCAGACCCTTCACGTCCTTGTGTATAGAGAGCTGATACTTGGTCATGGAGTTGAAGGGGACCTCGGCGATCTTGGGGAACCTTGCCCTGAAGGGCTTTGTCGGGTGTATGTGCTCGCAGAACTTGATGATACCTGCCCTTTCGGTAATGTCAGGCCATGTCAAATTGCTCGATTTTGTCGGAACACGCCCACGGGAGCGGCGTTCACGCCCGACGAATAAAACGATAGAATAAAACAAAACAAAAAAAAAAAATAAATAAAAAATAAAAAACTTGGAGGAGTTTAAGCTAAATACCTGCCTCTGATGCGTCACCGATGACCTTGCGATCCTCGATCAAGGAATACGGATTGTGGGCGCTCTCCAAGTCCGAGAACTCGGCCCGCAGGCAAAGCGTCGCGTCCTTGAGGAATATGTGAAAGGCGGGCTTGTCGAAGAGGATGTCCCGCTCGATGCCCATCGTCTGGTTGAAGGGTATGCTGTAGCGATTGTTGCCGAACCACAGATTCGAGACGGTCATCCGGTTCTGGGTCAGGGTGCCCGTTTTGTCGGAGCATATTATCGACGCGGAGCCGAGGGTCTCCACGGCCTCGAGGTTCTTTACCAGGCAATTCTTGTCGGCCATCTTCTTCGCGGTGAGGGTGAGACTCGTGGTGACGGTGATGAGTAGGACCTCGGGCACGTTGGCGATGATGATGCCGAGGAAGTAAGTGAAGGCCCGTATCATGTCGCCGTCGATCGACAGGGAGAAAAAAAAGAAGAGCGTCGCGAAGACGAGGGCGATAACTATCAGCATGTTGACGAATTGCGTGATCTCTTTAGCTAGGGGAGTCTGAGTTTCCTCCAAGTTACTCGTTAATCCGGCCAACCGACCGATTATCGTGTTGTTCCCCGTCGCTATCACTATCCCCTTGCCTTCCCCCGCCACTGCGTAAGTCGAGAAAAAGGCGACGTTTTTCGAATCTAATATATTGTTGTCCGTTGGATAAGCCGTGCGACTCCTTGCCTCGCTCTCACCTACACGCATCCACACACACAGACTTTAGTCGTTCGTCTACGACTTGCATCCTTCTTCAAATTTCCTTTCCCCCCTGCTCCGTTATCTTTTTTCACTCAATTATAATCACCAGTTTAATTTTAAATCATTAAATAATTTATTTAGCCATAATTATTACTCTCGTCGTCGTCGTCGTCGTCGTCGTCGTCGTCGTCGTCATAATAATAATAATAATAGTAATAATAATAATAATAATAATAATAATAATAATAATAATTAATCGTTATCGTCCAGTGGATTGGGTGATGCTGCGAGTTAGAAATTATACATTCTTACCGAATCTTGCCAAGAGAGGTTATATATCGTCAAATTTTAACGATCCTCGGCATCGAAAGTATAGCTTCGATACTCGCAGTGCTGTCAATGCCATTTGAAAGAGGTTATTTGTTATGCGATGGGATTGCGATGGGTTTGCGATTGGTTTGCGATGGGTTTGCGATGGGTTTGCGATGGGATTGCGATGGGATTGCAAGTCGCGACAACGTAGTTGAATTCGTTGAAACGTACCTGTGATACTCGAGTTTTCGACTCTGAGCCCGATGCACGAGACGATCCTCGTATCGGCGGGGATCTTGTCGCCGAGTCTGATTTCCACCAGGTCACCGACCACCACGTGATCCGCTGGTATTTGACTCCTTATACCGTCCCTTATTACAGTGGCTGTGGTCGGCACCAGATGCGTAAACGACTCCATGATCTTCGAGTTCTTGCTTTCTTGGATGTAAGCGAAAACCCCGGAGAATATGCAAATAACCATTATTATGACCCCGAACCATTCGATCCCCTCGTTCTCGTACTCGTAGTAATCGTTTATAAAGTAAATGACGAAACAGAGTATCCCGCAGATCCAGAGGAGGGCGGCGAAACCGGCGAACATGCACATGAGGAACCTGATGTAGTCGGGCGTTTGAGGGGGCGGGGAGAGGCTGTTGGGTCCGTTGATCTTAAGAACTTTTTTCACCTGTTCCGACCTCATGCCCAGCTCTTGATCGGTATTGAGCTTTTCGCATAGCAGCTGGATCGGTAGCACGTGATCGCGCGTCTCTATCTCCTGGTGCAATTCCGTCAGCTCGTCCTTCGTGTACTTCTTTGGTTGCATGAGTGAATCCTTGTAAGCCTTTTTGTTCGAATTGTCTTTTTAAATCGGCAAATTATTACGGGGTACTTTTATACTTATACCTAGACTGTGCCTTTTCGTCTCTTTATCGATCTCGCGATATCGCTTCCTCTTCTTCTTTTTCTTCTTCTTCTTCTTCTTTTTTTTCTTCCTCCTTTCGTTGTATGACGTCTGATCAAAAGGTTATTTATTTAATCTATCGCTTTAAAAAAAAAAAAAAAAAAAGAAGAAAATAATAAATAATAGTAGTCATAATAATAATAATAATAATAATAATAATAACGAAGATGGTGGTGATGAGCGTACGCGGATTACGTGTGTGTTAAATATATGGATTCGCTTAACACTTATAAAGAATATGCCTTGTAAATTGCTGACATTTTCAAAATGTTTAATCAATGGTAGTATACAGTTGTTTCCCCCTCCCCCGATCCTGTAAAATCCATTTATCCTTTTTAAACAATTTATTTAGACAGGGACGTGGTTGAAAACTACTTTACCTATTTTTTATCGATTTTCATCCCATAGGTAATATTGTTTTCCAGTCGTTCTCCAACTTCACACCAATCGCCCAAAGGGGTTCCGTGCGTGTGTGTGTATATATATATATATATATATATATATGTACATACGCGTAGTTTTATGAAAAATCTAAGCAGCCGATTCGACCGAGTCGTCGAATAACATAAAAATAAAATATTTTCGCACTAAACGTGTCATATACATTTTTTTTATTTTTTTTACTTTTTATTTTTTGTATTCAGGTACTAAAGGGTTTGAGCTACTTGAGGGATAAGCATGCGATAATGCATCGGGACGTGAAGCCAAGTAACATTCTCGTCAACAGTGCGGGTGAAATAAAAATTTGCGACTTTGGTGTTTCCGGGCAATTGATTGACTCGATGGCCAATTCATTCGTTGGCACCAGGAGTTACATGTCGGTAAGCTTTACCTTTAAGATAATATGGATTTCTTATAACGCTATTAGGCATTACATCGTTATAAATATTACGCAACAATGAGAAAATAAAGCTTAATTAATGGTCGGGCAATAGAATTAATGATTTTCAAAGGAATTCTGAAATTCTTGAGCCTTATGCAATGGCAGTTTTGTCGCACTTGTCTTCGTTTAAAAAAGTATTTTGCCTCGTCAGTGTAAAAGTAGACGTGCGTAAGGAAGGCTTAGGTCGCGAATAAGTATCAGCGTCAGCTAATGAATCATTGCTTTAATCCTTTAATTGCTCAACGCGTAGCCGGAAAGACTTCAAGGGACGCATTACTCGGTGCAGAGCGACATTTGGTCCCTCGGGCTGTCCTTGGTGGAGATGGCCATAGGCATGTACCCGATCCCGCCGCCCGATGACAAGACAATAGCGGCGATATTCGGCACCCAGCAGAGCTCCGCGACCGACGCTCTCGGCGGCAATTGCGTATCGACCCCGACGACTCAATCCCCCTCGCACAGTAAGTAATCATCATCGATGGCATTGTTATCAATTACTTGGCTAAACTTGTCAGAGCCTCTTATCTCACTCTCTTTTTCTTTATTGATCCTTTAAGGCCGGAACATGGGGCGCTTCGAGTACGAGAGCCACCAGGGTAACGTATAAAATAACGTATATCCCGTAGCCTCTCTCCACCCCTCCCCCCTCCCCCTCCCCCACACAAGCCGTATAATTTCGTGCATTGCCAATGCTTATCAAAGCAAAGCTAAATAATAGATTCTCACAGTCGACGATATTTTGTATCTTTTAATACCACCCACGGCTTAATTATCCATCCGTCGATCAATATTTTACGAATCGCAATCTATCTTTTTTTTTCATTTTTCCATTCATTTTTCCTATTTTTTTTATTGTATAAATAGACCCGAGCAGTCCGAGGCCGATGGCAATATTTGAATTGCTGGACTACATCGTGAACGAGCCGCCCCCGAAGCTGCCACCCGGGATATTCAGCGACGGCTTCACCGACTTTGTCAATCGGTGCTTGAAAAAGAATCCGACGGAAAGGGCCGACCTGAAAACTCTTATCGTAAGATACCTCACGTTCTGCTCCGGCCTTGCCTTCCATTATTATTCGTTATTATTCGCTCTCGTTATCAATTTAATCGGCATTACAATGTAACACGTAATTGAGAGTCGCTCGGGGTAACGCGAATGCGATCATACACGACCTTGAAAGCCGTGTTTGCACCAATGCCGTAAATATTAATGTTTCCGTTTCCGTTGTTGTGCAGAACCACGAATGGATCAAGAAAGCCGAGTCGGAAAATGTCGACATTGCCGGATGGGTCTGTCGGACAATGGACATACAGCCGACAACTCCTACACGTTTGGCGAGCGTACAATCCTGAATAAATGTCACTCTTACATACTTGACTACTTGCATTCACGTTCAGTACTCTTGAGTCGCATTTACGTTTCACTTTTAATTACCACGGGATTATAACAGTGGCGATTTAATTTCTCCCTCAAATTCGCCTGCAAAGGTGTTCGTAGACGATATTTAATAACAACCTGCACAATAACAAAATTAAGAAGAGGAAAAATTAAAAAATTAATAAATAATCAATGACGACGACGGCGACGGCGGTGGCGGCGGCAGACGGCAAACGATAAGTCGTCCAGTTGCACCGAATTAATAAAAAAAATATCTATAGGTTACGAGCGGGTTGTATGATTTTTTTTTTTTTTTTTTTTTTTTTTTACCATGATAATGGCGTTATTAGTATGCGGACTTGATTTTTACGAGAGGGGTATACGTTCATTGGTATACTGTGCACGCAATACGTCGAAGCGTAAAGGATAAAATGTATAATTAAACAAAGGAATCCCGACGAAAGGAAGGGAATGCCTTTGTATAATGCGTGATTGTTTGCACATGCAGGTACATGTGTATGCGAGCGTGCCTCGGTCGTTGCACGTGTGCTGTGCGTACACGATAATTGGACATTCATTTCTTTAATTACAATTAGTGCATTTATATAAATGTGTATCTTAGAAAATCTTAGTCAGATAGGTGAATTGTTGACTAAACAAATATCTACATTATTATACGTTTAACTCGCCACTGAATGTTCAGTTTTTTTCTGAATTTTACTTTGTCATTTTTTATACATATTTTCATTTAAAGTATGTAAGATGAATCGTTATAAAACAGTCGTTGATCTTATTGAGAGCGTTCAAAGTAAAAAAAATAAAAAAAGAAGAAAAGTCTCCTTTGAAAATAAGTAAGAATAGATTGGGAAAGCTATTAATGATTGAAAGAATTTCGAACCTACGCGAAAGATAAAAATATATAATATTATAATGGCATTAAATGCATAGTGCGCTGATTTTTTGAGATTTGTACCTGAATGCTGTGTAGTATAAGCTTCGTATTTTCAAGGCGAAATAAATCAATCCAAAGGTTTATGGCGCAAATTAATTCTTCTTTTTATAAATCTATCTACAACTGCGATAACGCTAAACTTTCTGGTTCCGAAATATAATCTAAGCATAATAAAGGACTGAATTTGCGACTTATACGTATACATACTATGTATAAATATGAATTCATGCGAGTTTTAGCTATAATGTGTAGTATGTTCGATAAATTTCTGCCACATATACTTAATTAAGCAAAGAGAAATACACAAGCAAACGTAGACTAACATCTATAAGAATGATCCTATAAGAATGTGCAAAAATGTTTTATCATCTTGCAGAACAAAACATGCAAACATATAATCTTAAATACATTTTTTCAGATATACATATTCAGATTAAGGGCATATTCTGCACATATTTATTAAAAGTTCATTCAAGATTTTATATAAAAATATATAGTTACTTCTTTCATAGTTGAATATATACATGTAAGCATAATCGTATATTATGTAATCATATATAACTATAAAAGGCTCTTTTCATATAACATTTTAGTATTAATTTCTTTCAATAATGGCAGATTATCGTAGAAATAATAAAACGAATTATTAAATAAAAAATGAAGAAAAAAAACATGAAATAAGTAAATTGAATTTAGCTTCTTTATTCCGATACTATTTTAAGCTCATTATGCTATATGTAGTATAGCATAGTATAAAATAGTAGAAAAGTATTAATGGAAAAGAGTGTAACTCTTTTATAATTAATTACCCCATCGCTTTAAAGTATTTGCGATAGTAGATTATATAATATGTTATCACATAATTGTTCGTACATACATTCTAAACTATATAAGCGTATATATATATATATATATATGTATATATATGGACTTCATCTGTAATTTGTTTCCACAGAATGTTATGTGTAAACTGTTAAATGAAAAATACCTGAACCTGTATCCCACTAAAAAACAATAAGATGTGGCTTTAATATGGCTCGTAGTTAAAAAATAAAACGAATTTGTTTAGTATATATTGCGATATTTTATAATACAAGCATTAAATGTATACATTGATTTATTGTTAATACTCAAATGGCAGCATACTGTAAACTGATATAATTTCTTTTAATATTTTAAAATCTATGTACATCGAAGCACCTTTAGAATAACCTTTAGAATCAACAGCTTCTAATCTATTTTTAGAAATTATAAGTTTCGTATTTATAGAAAGTAATTTAAGTGAAATGAAATTTTTATATTTAAAGTTGATTTATACGATTTTGTAAAGCTTTAATAACTCCTCGGAAATCTCATTTTTGCTGTACTATACACCGATCTATACATTTTTTTTTCAACCAATTCAATCGTAAATAATTGATAAATTGAATGTAATTAGAGGGAATTAATTTTTGCAGATACAATAAGTTTAATTATAAATTCTTCAAAGTATTTTGAAACAATTTCTTATGTATTTTATGAACTGTATAAATAATAAATTGTTTCCGATGAATGTTAATCTAAAATAATGAGCATTTTGAATGGCATAAAGGGAGAAACTTGTTTGAGAGAAAAAAAACTTTCCAATACTTTCTTTAACTTGTGCTAAACTTCACAAACTTGTTGCAAGATTATTAATTTAAAAAAGAAAATGGAAAGACAAATAAAATCTTGAATAAAGCAATTGTATTTAATTTTGCTTCTTTTTTTTTTTCTTTTATATTGAATAGAATTTTTATTCTTTATAAAGCACAAATGTATGTATTTTATTTCTTTTATTACATTTATTATTTAATAATTCGATTTCATTTCCGTGGAAATGAGCTTACGATTTGATTCCGACTCGATTGCAAAAGCTCGGCTTAAATTGTTTTCGCGACCGTTATAATTCTAAGAGTAAGATCGACCTCGCAATCGCCTGACAAAATCGATAAAAATAGTATTTACTCTCTCTCTCTCTTTCTCTCCGATACAAAGATGACGTCCTAATTAGACGGACGGAACGTAATTATTTATGTGAAATTCAAACGTAATGTAACGTTATGGTCGTCGTAAAGGTAACGGCAAGCTTAAGGAAGCCTTCGGCTCGTATATTTTGTTAATCGGTGGAAACAACAGTCGTAGCTTTTGGAAGCGGATAAGCCGACAACGGGGAGCAAAGCGCAAGCGTGAAAAATCCCAGGAATCTAGGATCTTTGGCCTTGAGAGTGTAGCAGCGCGTGCGGTTGAGAGACGAATAGGGGGATGATTGAGCGAGCATCGAGTGCTCGGGTCAGGATCTTCGGCCTTGATCGGCCGGGGAAGTTGGAGCCTCCTACGCGAAAAGGGAAGGGGGAGGGAGGAGGCGCATCGATATTAAATATTCGACAGAGAAAGGACAGGGAGTATCGATTACCACCCGAGCGACGCTCACCTTGACACCTCGGGAATGTCAAGTCGACCTTAAACGAGCCGAGCATCATTCCTTAACATACCCCCGTGATACCGACGGTGGTTGGTCAGGGGGGGGGGTTGGCTCCCAGAGCTATCCCAGCGGTAACTTTAACCGCCCGACCCCTGCGCCCCCTTACGGCCGAACCAGGGAAACTGCGAGACCAGAGGTTGGAGCTCGGGAAGGGTTCCAGTTCAATTCCAACTGGAAATCGCGGCCGATCTAGAGGGAAGACTTCGGTCCGCTTCACGTAGGCGGCTCGCCCTCGACTCTCCTCCTTCGCCTTTACCCCCGCCCGTCACTCGGTCGCGCTCCCTATCGCGGCCCAAGCAACGTTTTGCAAAAGGGGCCCGCATAGGCCAACCGTCCCCGGAGCACCGACATCGGTTCCGCGTTCCCATTCAAAAGTAGCCGGGCTCCCTAGCCTCGTTTTGTCCCGGTGCCCTCCACCGGACAAAGCAAACAGCTGATCTAGCAACAGCAGTGGCAGCAGTAGCAGTAGCAGTAGCAGCAGCAGCAGCAGCAGCAGTAGTAGCAGTAGCAGTAGCAGCTGCAGCACCAGGATAAGAAGAATCGAGAGAGAGAGAGAGAGAGAGAGAGAGAGAGAGAGACTAGAGCGAAACGGCTGTATAGCTCGAGCATCGAGACCCGAGACCCGTGGCCGTCGTCGTTTAGTTTCCCGCTGCTGCTGGACAACGGTCGAGGACGTCCGCCTCCTCCTCCTTCTCGTCGCCGACGAGCCAGCCTAGGTCGAGCGCCTGGGAGACACCCGGTCGCCGCGCCTCGCGAGTTCCGGTGCGCACGTGCGAACTTAGCCTCGGCAGGTGGGCGGGGGCCGGGGACGCGCTGCGTTCCTCGCAAGCACAGACGGAGACACAGGCGCAGCCGAGGTTCGGAAGAGACACGCGTGCCCGCGTCGCTAGGCTGCTGCCCTCCGTTTTTCGGGGGATTTAAAGAGCCGAGGAAAAATGGCCGACCGCGACAGTGCATCCGAGAGCGACTCGAGCTCGATCGACGGTGGCCCTATCATGATGCCCCCCTCGCCGGTCACCCGGGAGCAGCTCCAGAAGAGGATCGAGTCCCTCCAGCAGCACAACAGGGTCCTCAAAGTCGAGCTCGAGACTTATAAGTTGAGGGTCAAGGCGCTGCAGGAGGAGAACCGCAGCCTCCGCCAGGCCTCCGTCATCATCGTAAGTGATATCGTCGCGGAGCTCACCCTACCACCCGTTCCCCTACCACCAATTACCCGTCGACCCGTCGTCAACCAGGATCACCCTGAATCCCACGGCTTACCGCGCCGCCCCGCCTCAATAACCCTCCCGACCGTACCGACGTTCTTTTTATCGATCTCCCTAAAAGGACTGGCCAATCCACTGCCCGCCCTCCCCCTCTCGACCTCTTGTATCCCGTACCCCCTTGTTCGTTCTCGAGGAACGATCTCGAGCACGCCACGCGAGACTCCTCGCCCAGTTACCAAATGCGTTCTCTCGAAGCTCGGCACCGCCGACAAATACCGCAATAACCCCACATACCTCGAGCCTTCTCCTTTTACTTAAGCCAAGGATGTTTTTTTCTTTTTTATTCAATTCCCCTCCGCCCCTCACAATTATGAGACATTGAGCCTGGCACTTACATGACAATCCCTTTAATCCCTTTTTTTTTTTGTTTTCACCCGAATTCCACCCCGGCACTCCCACCTCTTTTCTTTTACATTTTAACCAGAAAAAAGGCCCAGTAAAAACTCTATCGAACCTAGCACAAGACTTGCCTTGTAGTTTTTAAATAATGCTTTTCATCCTCTAGGATTATTTTTTTTTTTATTTAAACTGTATTCTCAACAGCATCGACTAACTTCTTTAACCTACATTACATTATACAATTATAGCCCATCTTTTAAATTTAAAGTTTCCTTTATTTTATTAAAGATAAGCTTCTGTTTTTTTTTTTTTTTTTTTATATCATATCAATTTAACTAGATGCAATAACCAATATTTCTTACAAATACATTACTGTGGGCTAATACTTTTATACCTGTACAGAGAGAATTGTTTTTGTCTTTGGTTTTAAGAATTAGAATTTCAATTTTTATACAAAGGATAGTTAATCTTATAAGCCTTAACTGTCATCTAATTTTTTAAGCTGTTATTCAAATACGACTGTAATTTTTTAAATATTTATAAAAAAACAAGAGTTAAATTGATCTTTGTGGACTAATATATTGCTAATATTACTGATGTATTATTGCACGACTTGTTTGAATATCAGATTTAATTTTAAATATTTAAGCAATTACGCTGTTTTTATAAATTTAACAAGAGTTACAATTGTTTAAAAAAAGCTCTTAATTACAAAGTAAAATACTTTTATACAAAGATTATTAGAATATTAAACGCTGTCATTTTTAATTTAACAATAAAATATTTGAGGTTAAACGAGTGTACTCTTTAGTGCATGTTTGTCTTTGGCTGTATTTAACAGTAAAATTTTACATTTGACAGTAATAATTTCACTCTCCCTTTATCATGAAAAAATATATATTTACAGCAAGCGAAAGCAGAGCAAGAGGAAGAATTTATTAGCAATACATTGCTTAAAAAAATTCAAGCTCTTAAAAAAGAGAAGGAAACTTTAGCGCATCATTATGAACAAGAAGAAGAATGTTTGACAAATGACTTATCTAGAAAGTTAAGTCAATTGCGCCAAGAGAAGTGTCGCTTAGAGCAGACTTTGGAACAAGAACAAGAGTGTCTTGTAAATAAGCTCATGAGAAAAATTGAAAAGTTAGAAGCTGAAACTTTAGCAAAACAGAGTAATTTAGAGCAGCTACGAAGAGAAAAGGTAGAATTAGAAAATACGCTGGAGCAGGAGCAAGAGGCTTTAGTTAATAAATTATGGAAGCGAATGGATAAACTGGAAGCTGAGAAAAGATCGCTTCAAATAAAATTGGATCAACCTGTATCTGACCCTACCTCGCCAAGAGATATTAATAACGGGGATACTGCTACAAATCTCAGTACGCACATTCAAAATCTGAGAAGCGAAGTGGCACGATTAAGGCACAATCTGTTAATATCTCAACAAGAACGTACGTAATGCAATTATTAAAATACTAACTTCTCTCTTCTCTTTAATAGTATCTTGGAATTCAAGTGCACGGGTTTTATTGAAATACTTTATTATTTATCCTGCATTTGTAAATATTATGTTTAAAGAACAAATGACATCGATCTGGCGTTTAAAAAAAAAAAGAAAAAAAAAAGCTAAAATAATAAAGGAATATTGAATTATTTGTTTTAACACAAAGCAACAATTCCGTACTTGTCCGAGCATAATAAAAATTCTTATAAATTAAGATTAAACGTTAATGTACAATATTGAGTATTTTCAATGACGATTTCAACAATTGTTGAAAATAATTGTACATAATGTTTCAAAGTTTTAGAGCGAAAGCTTTCACGAGCTTTTAGAGTTTATTTGATATTATAAGTGAAAACAAAAAAAAAAAAAACAAAAAAAAACTTAGGGTGAATTCATTAGAGTAATTGTTGTTGTAATAAGTATAAAATTAGCTTACATTTAGATCGACATGATTCGACTAAGTTTCACGAACGTGAAATTCTATTTAAATTTGTATTTAAATTAATAGATACGGAGAAGATGCAACGGTACGTAAACGAAGAAAAACATATTCGCGAGGAAAATCTGAGGCTTCAGAGGAAATTGCAACTTGAAGTTGAACGACGCGAAGCACTTTGTAGACATTTATCGGAATCCGAATCAAGGTAAATAATAAATAATCGTTGGAATTGTCAAGGATTTTTTAATAATTTTTACAACTGGAGTGACGTGCATGCCCATCGTTTCCGTCAAAATCTTTACGCGATGAACATAAAATGCCAAAAATAAAATAAATGCTAATAATATAATGTGCTTTTTTTCTTCTTCTTCTTCTTCTTCTTCTTCTTCTTCTTCTTCGTCTTCTTCTTAGCTTGGAAATGGAAGAGGAGCGTCATTATAACGAAACTGTGATGTCTGGCGTTAGCATTAGAGGACGAACCGTTTCGAGTCCCATGCCATACAATCCTTCGCCCAGTTGTTCGAGACCACTTAGTCCTGGTAAATAACTCTCTCTCGTTTTCTTTCACAATAATGCAAATAAGTACGATAAATGATATTTTCGTCTTACCGAGAAAAATCTTACAGGTAGTATTTTAATAGGTTCAACGTCCCGAGAAAATTTAAATGCTAATCGTTGTTATGCATGCGGACAACCGACTACTTTACCTTTCGCCAGTTCTTCGCCTCCATCAGGAGTGAGTATACCTAAAGCTATTCAGCTCATCCTCTCTTGTTTATAACGCCGCCATCATAATCTCTTCGATATCATTAGATTTATATCTTGTGAGCTTTTTTTTTTTGTTTTTTTTTTCCCCCTAACTGATTTATATGTTTTTACTATTGTTCTAATAGCCATAATATTATTATCTCCGATTTAATTTTAAAAACGTAAAATGTACGCGCACCTAGCGAAGACGTTGTTTTTTCATTCGAGTAAGACATTAAATTCCAATTTCACGACTCATATGCATACGCGGAATGCATACTATTCGCTTGTTGGAATGCAAATACAAATAAAGGCTTAACTAAACCTTTTAATTATGTAAAATAAAGCACAATGCGTGCAGTTATAAAGCCATGTATTGTAATTAGTTTTGTCAGCGGTTCTATAATTAACGGATTTAATTAATTGAATTTTTAGGGCCACATTCTAGCACCTTCTAGTAGACGTGCATCGGATAGATTTATTAAGCCAGCGATTCCGCCGACTATAGTAAGCCCTGGAGGCCCGTCGTTAGGCAATACACAAGCTAATGCTTCGGGTGCGTGTCCTATGGACATCGCAAAGACATAAATTGGTTCCAAGTAACTATTTTGTCAAGATATACTTTATATTTTACATGTGTAAACTACAATCACAAGGTACTTTTTAATTTTCTTCCTACTAGTTAATTTCCTCCTCCGCCCCTCCCCCTCAATTTCCTTATTATCATAGTCAAGAGAATAAGAATTTTTCGAATTTTCGTATTAAGTATGTTACTTTATGATACAATTGCTAAGATATTTATTTTGTCATTCAATGTCAAAGCTACTTTGTACACTAGTTGAATAAAAAATCATAATTCAAAATTAGATTTGAAAAACATTAATTTTTTTAATATCTGAAATGCATTAAATGTTTTTGCATCAGTCGCAACATATTACAAATATTGAGTCCAGATAATCATGATCGAATCTTATTATAAATATTGACCTTTTTACACCATCGTATCCGTACTATAATAAAACATACTATTATTTATTTTGCAGATTAAGTAATATTAAACGAAGCAAGTACCCTGTATGTCACTGTATTCTTTCACCTTGAGATATTCTTCGTAAAATTCATCCAAAGTGCACCTGCGTCTCCAAGTATTTTTTTGACATTCGGAATGAAAATAGTGCTACAACACATGAATGATGTAATAATAGTAAGAGGATTTTTTGAATTTATAGGCATTTATTTTCAGAACGTTAACCAAATATATTTTATTTGCACAATATCAATGGAGAAAAAATTTTAAACCTCAATATACGATGTATTGGTAAAATATTTTTACTAATGTAGTATGTAAAATATATTTTTTATTTTTTATATTTAAATAACTGATAATTCATTGCGACAAATTTATAAGCTTTATCGAAGTTATAATAGATAAAGGTTTAAAAATATAAAATTAAGAATTGTCTTGATGTTGGGAAGTTTAGTTTGGAAATTTTGAAAAGTAAAATTTCATTAATTGTTATACCAATAAGTTTATGCATCTTTGATAATTTTTCTCAAATTGATTAAAAATTGGAAAAGCATGTATATCTTTTGTCAATTTAATGAAGAATTTCTCTTTATGTATATCAAGCTACTAAAAGCATTCTATACAGTAATATGAACGTAAAATAATATTTGTAAGAGTAATGAAATTATTTTGCTCGGAAATTCGATCTTATTAACATGAATTTTAATTTTGTTTTCGATATGTAAGTGACAGTAATTACTGTGAAGAAAATGTTATGCGTATTTTTTCCGTCGTTTTATGTTAAGAGTAGCATTTAAATGGGTTTAACAAGGGTTATAAATATTCATGTAAGTGATATATAATTTCTTTTGGTGATATTGACTCGATAGTGAAAAGTAAGTTAGGGTCGAGCGATAATAACAGAATTAAAATGAATAATGAATAAAGTTGTATTCTAATGTAGTACGTCAATAATGTTTTGTAACAATTCGTTATACAAGAGAGAAATAATTTTGAAATATTTAATAATCAGAGAGTATAGTTTCATTCTTATGGAAAATGAAATGCGCAAAATAATGTATTTATTGTTCAAACTAAATCATATATGTATATATATGATTCAATTGATGAAACAATCTTGTATGTTAGGTACTGAATACTTATAATAAGAAAATCTACAGGTTTTTTCAATCAAACTAACAGTACATAGACAAAGTCGTATTATAAAATGTCAATTTAATTTGAAAAACATTTTGCTAAATTCTCTTATTTAGTTTTATAAACGATAAATTTACAATAAATAATCTACAACTGGTGCAAATAAATTGATAATTATACTGACTGGTATGAAATGCACCTGGGCTTTTTTAAATTTGTGATTCCGTGTTAATTAATAAACATTAAAGAGAAATGATATCACTATGTTGCTTATGCCTTCCATGTAATTTTAATGTCAAAGTTAAGTAAAAAAAAAACAAAAAAAAAAACAAAAAACAAAAAATTAAATGGTAAAACTCATAGTGGCCTTGTTGATCAGTCCAAAGTGAAACTTTTACGCAGAACATTTAAGCAGACATCGAAAATGAAATTTCGAAAATACCTTCTCATTTCAGTTACTAAAACTAAGAATTCATTTGAAAATGAGCCTTCTTGTCATTTATTGTTTAACTTTATGAACTTGCTTATATTTTTTGCCGTATTTACTTACGTGACTAAATTTTATAAATTTACGTCATTAAAGTAATTGCCTTTAATATAAATATAATGGGTAGCGCAATTAAAGTCGTCAACTGGGTATTTCGTGGCAAGATATTGTAATCCGTTATAGAAATTTACTTATTCGTAGCAGTTTGATGAAAAATGATAATTATAAATATAATCATAAATAAATCTATTCGTTTAAGGAAAGAGTCTAAATTTCCAGATTCTAGTGTAACTTCCTGATAAGCTCAATAAATGTGCATCGATGCTTTTAAATGATTGCAAAAGCTCAGACTATACTATACCAGCAGGCCTACGAATTTAAATTGAATGTGAATGGGATTGAATAAATATAAATTTAGCTCATAACTACATTATCTATATATATATATATATATATATATATTCGATACATGAAAATGGTGATAAAAAATTAAAAAATTTAAAAGGCGATTAAAATCATATGGTTTATTATTTATCTCGTTTGCTCGTAACATTTTCATGGGAATGTAGAGCAAGAGAAGTTAAACGATTACTTTACTTAGCAGCTTTTGCACAAAGATTAACGATGCTTCGATTCCTACAAATGATGTTAAAAGGCAAGCATCGATAACGTAAATCTTTAACTACTTCATCGATGTGTGCGTCCGCATGTGTGAATGTCAAATGTTAATTATGAGTAATGTGTTCATTGTGTAGCCAAATGTAATTATGGCTAGTTTAAAGTTAAAATAAAATGTGCTCTGTTCCAAGACTTTATTATTAAACATTACACGTCTGAGTGTAAAGTGTGATAAGCACGTCTACTGATAATACGAATGAACGTCCAATATTGAAAAATTGACACTCTAATGTTATACCGATTTGATGTTTCCTACTTTCTTTATAGCGAATTAAAATTAATATACTATTGATTTTTCTACATTCTTTTAGTGGACATTCATAGGAACGATCAATGCCAATATCGATTGTATGCGTATAATGAATGACTGCATGTATGTGTATGCACTCATCAAATAAAAGCTTTTGATTTATACGTTTTAAAGTATACATGCTGAAATTGTTTTACAAGATTGTACTAAGCGATACAATTCTCTCCTCCAATGAGTTCAAATCAAATTAAAACAAAAAAACCAAAACAAAAAAAAAATGATAATTTTGCTTAGACTAAAAAATGTACTACTATTTGTGTATATCAATAGGTAGTTTCAATGAGGAAATACATTGTTTTTAAACATTGTGTAAGCGTTATTAACGAATAAAGATGAAAATGAAAAAAATTTACCATTTTAAAGGAAGCAATTAACAAGAGTGCGTAATAAAAATTAAAAAAAATAAAATAAATAAATCTCATGACAATGCGATCTTTCCTGTAATTTTTTACAAACAAATTCTTTTATGATTATTTCTCTTCAAAGCATAAAATTCAAAAGACTTTTTATTGATTTCATTTCATTGTATAGAGAAACGCTTGTCAATATACGCTTCGACTTCGTAAATTATTATTATTTTCTTCAGATTCATCTTAATTAATAATTTATACCGTATCGTTAAAAATTGTTCCAACGTTTATTTAAAAATATTTTTATTTTCAATGCTAAAATTAAGTACACTGTCATCGGTACTAACTAATCCATCATTTCATTAAAAAAAAACTAACATTTATCAGTAATCAAATGTTTTTTTTTCGATAGAATTTTAGCGTTAGTATTGTTTTAATAACGAGTTTTCTGACGAATGTAACCCGACGATGATTTTTAAGTTATTGATGAAAGTTATAAGAAGAATTGTCATTAATATACTGTTTATATTATAAAAGCATTTGTTCCCATTATATACTGACGATCTTCTTCGAATAAACGTTACATCGTTAATATAATTTTAGGTGAATATCACGTAAGGTACAAAACACTTATATGCTGATTTCACATCGTCAATGTAATATGCAACGTTCTTGTTAATCGAAAACGTACGCAAATGATTCCATTCGCATATTATGTATTTTACTGATATTCTTTTTGAAATACACCATTCTTTTTGGTATTACATTGTGCAATTTATTTTTTATAACTATCTTTCATTGCTTATTAAAAGTATTGGTAATGAAACGTTATTAAATATTTTATCTCATATTGTAGAAGAGAAAAATCGATTTAATTTGTTAGATAATCATAACAAGGTCTTAATCAGAATTAACAGTAAAAATAAAATAGATATAAGAAATATATTATAAATTTATTATGTATCTTGAGAAAACTTATGATAAAAGTAGATGACGATAGTATTTATAATTTAACCTTAATGTTTTATAAGAATATAGTGCCAATATTGCCCATATTAATCATGATTTTCTAGATCTCCATTTGGATAAAATAGACATTTCTGTTAGAACAATCCAGCTAGGCAAAGAAATGCAATGTTCTGCAGAGGATGGCCAACAGAGAATCTTGTCTAACGGCCACAAATATCCTTTAGGAAAAATAATTACAGGTTCACTACGATACAGGATCAATAGAATCGATGTGTAAATAGCCTGTATTAATGAAAACAAAGCCAAAGTGAGTATTTCATAAATTTGTTATAGCAATTCTACTGAACTTACATTTAATATACGAATCCCGTAGTGCAAACTTAACTTGAGTTTCAATCTTAACGCTATTCTGCTGTTACCTAAAACGAATGAACGATAATTTGATAAATGCTATCGAAGTATTAAGCAGATAGTATTGGTGTAAGATCGTGGTATAAATATAGCATGGGTCTCACGCTTCTCTTTAGCCGTGGCCTCTAATTTATTGTATTTTCTTTGAAGCTTAGCGTACTTGGAAAATTCATCGACCATTGAGATACTGTTGATGTCTTTTTTCATTTGCATCAACTCTTGACGTATTATTTGGTCCTCCTTGGACTCTGAACAGTACCACTTTGTCACCTAAAATCCATAGCTCGAAATAAAACAAATTCAGCCTTTTGCGTCGTTGTTATAAATGAAAAATACTTGCCAATTTGATGAGTAGGGAAGCAAAGAGCTCAAAGAAACACCTTAGCGTCGCCAATACAAACAGATACGGCATTTTAAAGGGACTAACCTTATGGTAAGGGAGGATAAGAAAACGCGAATGAACTTATTAAATTACGCGAAGACCGGAGAAGGATGCATTTCAAATCCTTTACAATGACGAGGTTAATGAGGTTGCGGAGCTTCAACGAATAACAATGATAATAAGCGGTTCCCTAAATTAAATTGTCAGCTGTGAAAATAAGGAAGCATCGATCCAGCACAAGGTTAGCACTCGGTAAATATATTCCGTCGGCATTAGCCACGGCACACGAAACAGCCAAAACTCCAATTTACCCGTGATATTAGCATTTCGCTTAATAATTACGTATACGTAATCCAGGCGAGCGTTAAGTCCGAATCGCGAACGCTCGCTATAGAGTCAAGTCGACCGAGTGCCACGGTTTTGAGTACGCTTGCTGCGTATATATATATATATATATATATATATAGAGAGAGAGAGAGAGAGAGAGAGAGAGAGAGTGAATGAGTGCGGTCGCGCTGATCTCGGATCATGGTTCACGTATGCCGGCGGCGAGCAACGTGACAGCGCCGGTTTCCTCTTCCCACGAATTGCTAACGATGCTCGTCTGATACGAGCACGTGTACCGAGGAGCCGACTCTTCGCCGTCCTTACTTTATTCTGTTAAACATTTATAGGGGAGAATGAGCGACTCGGAGCCGATTTACGATAGCGACGATGCCGTCGGGAAAAACCATTCGCAGCTCCTCGAGGCCGTCCAGCAGCTCGACAAGGGACAAAGGTATCGGCGACACCTCATAGGTTATAATCGTCTCTGTCGATTGCGGCTTTGTCGCGATTTTGTTATTTGCGTAAATGTTATTTGAACCATTAACTACAGCTCGACATTGCCATTAATAATTCTTATTTTTATTTGCCCTTCTCGAATCGAAGAGTCAAGAAGCCCAAACGGAGTGAGCCGACCTTGGAAGTTTCGGAATTTCATCTGGTCAAGAGCGGCATTACCAATAAGGATGCCGTCAACATCGATGACCTGGCTCAGAGCCTTGCCAAAAAATCAGAATACGCTGATCTTAATAAAAAGATTAAGGCTGCAAAAAGTAAAGCTAAAGTCCTGGACAAACCGCTGGAAAAGCCTGCCGCAGAAAGGGTTCTTATCATTCACATGCTTTACGCTTACTTTTATTTTTGTCCGCGATTACATTTATCCTTACATACGATGTACCTTCTTTGGTTCAGATAAAACGTAGAGTAGGATTTGAGAATACAAAAAAAGAGCTTACAAAATGGTCTGGGATTATTGCCAGAAATCGAACGGCTGCGAGTGTCAGCTTCCCACTGAGTCAATCTTCTATGAAACTAGTACCTACGGATGATTATTTAAAACGTTTTCGACTTCAGTCAGAGTTGGAAAAAAAACTTGTGGAAATTGAGTCCGATAAAGAACCTGAAAAAGAAAAGGATACCTTTCCTTTAACTTTGCAAGAAATTGTTGAGCGAAGAAAGGAAGCAGCTAAGCTTAGAGCACAGCAGGTAACGAAGATTTTAAATCTATATAATTATAAAAGCATATTCTTACATAGATAAGTTATTAGTATTAATTCATTACAGAGCTATAAAGTGGCAAAAGCACACAGACAAAAAAAAATAAAAAGTAAAAAATTCCATAGGATACAAAGAAAGGAAAGAATTAAACAAACTTTGAAGGAATTTGAAGAGTTACAGAAAACTAATCCACAAGCAGCTTTAGAAAAGTTGGATCAGTTAGATAAAGCAAGAGCTCACGAGCGTATGACATTAAGACACAAAAGCACTGGACAGTGGGCAAAGAATAAACAAGTGAGAGCTAAATATGACAAAGAGGTAAATAAAATAATTTCACCTTTTACGTAATAATTTTTTTTATTTTACCTAAAACCACCAATGTACATTACATTATTTATAATATTCACTTAATTAATTAACTAATGTATTAATAAAGTGATGGAATATGTTTTCTTAAATTATTTATAATAATAGCAATACAATATTTAGAAATAATTTCTTAATTATTTATTAAATTTTGCTAACAGAGTCGACAAGTATTAGCTCAGCAACTATCGATCAGTAGAGATCTAACTCAAAAAGTAAAAAGGGACGAGAGTGATGAAGATGACGACGAAGATAAGCCTATACTTTTACCACATACTGATAAAGATAATCCTTGGCTAAATTCGGTAAAGAATCAGTCAGAAATTGACGAGTTTGTAAGTCGGTATCGAAAGTATTATAGCAACAAGGAAGAATTAGAAAAAAAACAAAGTGAAAATTTGGAAAACGATACTGATAAAGAAAAAAATGATGTGGAAAATAATAAAGTTATTGAAGATTTTCTTAAAACTAATAATCCTGTAGAACAAGTTATCGAAGAAGATTTACACAAAGAAAATGGCCTTAACGAAGACGATGACGATGACGATGACGATGACGATGACGATGACGATCAAAATTCTCCAGCGACTAAAACGGATACTGACAAATCGGAACAGATCTCGAATTGCAAGCCTAACAAGAACTCGAATAAAGTTGAACCTGCTAAAGTAGAAACGGTTAACAAGCAGTCCAAGAAAAGCTTAAAGAAAACTAAACTTGCAAATTTGAAAGAGATTAATTTACAATCTGATACGAATTCAAATAAAACTAAAAATAAAGTAGTAAAAAAGGCTGATCGGCAGTCCGTTACAAATTTAAAGAAATCTGCAACCGATACGAATTTAAATAAAACTAAAAATAAAAAAGCAAAAATGTCTGACCAACAGTCAGATACAAATTTAAAGAAATCTGCAACCGATACGAATTTAAATAAAACTAAAAATAAAAAAGCAAAAATGTCTGACCAACAGTCAGATACAAATTTAAAGAAATCTACAACCGATGCGAATTTAAATAAAACTAAAACTTTAAAAAAGAATAAAGTGAAAACTGGAACATCTGCTTGGCTTATTACACCAACTGAATCCACTGAATCGGCCGAATCGGCTGAATCAAAGCCAGAGATTGAAAATCGACCAAATAATCTTAAGGATAATAAATTTTGTAAGCTAGATATCGATGAAATGTTTGATTCTGCCGAGGATAAATTACAAGAGACAATAAATAAAAGGCTCGCCAAAATGAAACGTATTTTAGATAAAGAAGAGAAAAGGGAAAAGAGAATGACTAGAAAAAGGAAAATCAATAAGGATGACTTGGAAAATGACCTTGATAAGCTTGCCTTGAAGGAAAAAAAGGTTACGCCAGTAATTGATAAGCCTATGGAAGAGTCAACGAGTTTCCAAGCAGCGGATGAAAGTTCCACGGTTTCAAAAATAACAAATGGAATGGATTCGAATGCCAACGTTTTTGTGCCGGACGCGAAAAAAGCTGAAATCGATCCCAATAAATTTATGAATGTAAAGCCAGTCTACGTAAAAACGGCATTGCCTAACGAATTTGCAGGGGACGAAGGCGCTCTCGACGACAGCGAAGGGGAAGATCAGCATCAAATAATAAGCGAAGCCTTTGCGGATGACGACGTAGTGGATGAATTTCAAAGAGAAAAGGATGAAGAGGTAAATCCCCTTATAAATCATAACGTAGCTTTGATACACGTACTTTTTTATCTCCTCAAACATTACTTTTTAAATAATAATTTTTAAATCTTTTATACATTAGTTTATTTAAACAACAACCTATGCGTATTTGCGTATATATATATATATATATTTATACATACATACACACACTGAGTTTAGCAATAAAAAATTTCAATACGTATTTTTCGTACTTATAGTTATAAATAAAATATTACTATAGATAAAAAAATCCAAGGTTTTTCTTTATTTTACAAGAAGTTTTACAAGCATATGTAAATGCTAACATAAGTAAAAAGTTGTGTATTTTGTGATTGCAAATTTTATTACAAAAGCCTGACAGATAATAAAGTATTCAAAAATATTGACAATTGTGCGAAGTTAGATATAGAAATTGTAATAGTTCTTATTAATAATATAATAAACTATTTTTTAAATTACGTACGTTAAATTTGCGGGATAAAATAGTAGTATTAATATGCCTTGATTGAGCACTAAGACTAAACAACGTTAATAGAAATTGATTTTATTTTAATTTATTATTATTACACTAATGAATACATTCCGCGATAGCGTAATTATTATCAATGTATTAATTGTAATTAAAGGTGATTGCAGTTTGCGCTATAATTTTAATGTGCTACCAATATCGGTACACTTATGATGAAGTAATAGAGAAATTGATCGCATAATGAAAATGTTGATTTTTTAAATTTATTTTTTAATTTAATATCAGACCTCGTAATGAAGAAGGTCGCGGCATTATTAAAAACAATCATACTTACCGGTTAATAAAAGAAGAGTAAAACTTCATTAGAATAATATCGTTAATATGATTTATAACCGATAATAAAATTAAATGTGTCGAAACAGTTGTGCCCTAATCTGAAAGTTAAATCTATTTCATTACAATTTTGGATCTCTAAAGAACAAAAGCACTTATCCATCTCTAAATTACCTTAAAAATATGTATCATATTTTATGATTATTGATAAAGCGATTTCGAAAAATTTGCACTTAATTTGCAATTTTACGAAAAAAGTAGTGGTCACTTACATAAAATTTACCATAGAAATTCTAAACTAATTACTTTTGAGAACCACAAAATAGATTGTATTAAATATGTTTTATTAATACGTAAATAAAGGAATTTAAATAACGTTAATAATAATGTTAGTGTTGAATATTAATATACAATTTCAATCCGATAGGTAGTAAATGTTATTCTTAGAGATATTCATCGCGATCGCGATAATTTAGAAATCATCCCGACTAATGTATTAGATAATCGATAACATTTTTTAAAATAAAGAGTACATCGTAAATAAGTACGTGTCGCCCAAATTAAGTAATTGTAATTGAACAATAAATGAAATTTAATTTAATTAAGTAAATTTTCCGCTATACGTATAACTAAGGCTTTCTTATTGTAAAATCGTCTCTTGTATTATTTTTCTCCCGTGAGCAAGTTATTTATTAAAAAACGAGAACAAAAAACATATGTATCACATGTGATTCGGAGGTACTTAAAACATTTTATCAGATACTTTTACAGCAGGAAGTAGTACTTTCGTTTGAGAGTTTGAGAGTTTCTTCTTTTATGAGCAACGCTTATTATTTGTAATTTTAATAACAAAGGAGAGCTTGTTTAATAACTTTTATCTGCTCATTGAGACGTTGTCAAAATAGTATTGGTAATTTTTTTTTTCTCTTTTCCCTGTTGTGCCCAAAAGATAAAGAAGAACCAACCCGAGAACATCGATCTGCATCTTCCCGGATGGGGCTGCTGGGGTGGTAAGAACATCAAGCCATCTGCTCGGAAGAGGCGGCGCTTCATAATAAAGGCTCCACCGGCGGCGCCGCGCCGGGACGAGAACAAGGGCGACGTCGTGATAATCGAGGAGAAGTGCCCGAAGATCAAGAAGCACCTAGTGAACGAGCTCCCGTTCCCCTTCACGACCGTCAAGGACTTCGAGGCCAGTATGAGGGCGCCCATCGGTCGTGACTTCGTCCCGGAGAAGACCTTCAGCAAGCTCATTCAGCCGGCGATCAAGACGAAGATGGGCAAGGTCATCGAGCCCATGAGCGAGGAGGCCCTCGTCAAGGTCGATAAGACGAAGGCCATCGACTTGGATCCAACGAATACGGGAAAGAAAAAGAAAAAGAGGTCGAAGAAGAAACCAAAAAAGGTCACGAAGAAAGTCGCGGGGGGGAAGGGTGTACTTCCTGCTAAGGGGCCGAGGCCGCGAAGCCAGAAGGGCGAGAAGGTTCCTAACGGCACCGAGGCGCCGAAGCGACTCCATAACGGGGATGCCAAGACGAAAGTTGAGGCTAAAAGCGTTCCCGCGGCTACGTAAGACTGCGCATTGCGATTTCATAGGAATTTAATTCATTTGCGTGTACATAACGAGAGAAGTGGGGAGGCGGGGTGGGGCGGGGGACAAACGTCTTGTAAAATATCAATCAAGCTTTTTAGTAGAGCAGTATTGTATAAAATGAAATACGCGTACAACTTGTTCTACTTTAAAAACTACTGTAAAAATTAATATAACCAATGATCCCAGGATTCTTATTGCAATAATTTTTTCCATCCACGTTATTCGATCTTTTTTTATTATATATATATATATATATATACTTTTAAAGAAGCCAATCTCTGTAGAGATTCCCATCTTTTAGCTTGTAGCATGTAATTGCTACGACACATCTCGTCTTGTACACCGTAATATGTGTATATAGGAAAGAGGAATGAACATTTCGCGCACTTGCAGGTGAACAACGATCCCTTATAAATCATGCAGATATAAATAAAATGTTCTTTAGGCGAGGCGCTTAAATTCGTAAGTCGCACATACGATACAACGTTCAAACGACTTTATTTTCTTCTAGTTGAATTTAAATAAAATGGACAATATTATCGTCATCTTAATATTGATATTTTTTTTTTATATCAAAGAATCATAATAATAAGAACAATGTATTACTTATACATAAATCTACGAGACCTTTGTATAAAATTGCGCTGAATGCATATAATTTATGCAGTTGTTAACGTAATTGCCATTTGTAGTTACTGTTAGAAAGAGTAAGAATTAGCTTAAGACGAAACAAGCAATAATGGTGTCATTATTTTATATTGTTATTGAGGGCGAGAATCAAGTTATTATGTACAAACTTACGTTTGCCGTTCATATTAAATATTTCTAATGATATTTATTTAAAAAATACATATTTTTCTTACATATTTTCCTGTTTTTTTTTGTTTTTTTTTTCATTTTTAAGGGCTGGAATGGAACAACCAGTCACACCTGATCATTAGAGACCGTTATGGTTCGTTATGGTTCATCTAATAATAACGTGTACAACTACTTTCACAAAGCTTATAAAATATTTTTAAATAGTGAGTAATAGAAATAATATAATTAATAACCAGTATAATTAACAGTCTTGTTCATTTAGGAAGCTGACGACGTTGATAACATTAAATGGAGAAAAATAAGAGAGGATATTATAGTTGAAAATTTGAAAATGCAGTTGTGTTCGAAATCGGTTTCATAATACCGATTCCTCGTATCTGTACATATGCGTGCACGTATGTATATATACGTACATATGTATATATATATATATATATATATATACATTACATTGCATTAAAAGGGTTTATTGAGAAAAAAACGTTGAGTAGGTAAGAAAGTGCCGTGAATAGATTACAGTGGAATGATAAATTTACTTGATCGGTGGATAGTTTTAGGTTCTGATGAAAAGGTGCGCGTGGATTAGGGAGAGTAAATTGTAAGTTTCAATATTAAAAATCGGTAAGTTATCGAAAGGGTGGCGAGGTGAGAGGTTAAGGATTGTAAAGTAGTTGAAGAGGAGTGGGGGGAGGGGGAGTCCGACCGAGCTTAGCGGTAAAAATAGAAAGGGAAAGGATCTGTCCATTCAAAACAAAAGCAAAGAAGAGAAAGTCCTGGTACGTAAGGATGTGAAGGAAAGAATAGAGGCTGGACAGCTTAAGGAAGCGCGCTTCCCCGGAGCCGAGATTCGAGAGCGCTCATGGGGTACAAGATGAGATTGGTCTGCGGGGGTTGCTCTCGTTACGGCTGGTTTCCTTCGACTCCTGGCTCCCGGTCGCGCGGGCGAGGGGACGGGAAGGACACACGCGACACCGGAGCCGGCGCGCAACCGAGCCACGGGCCGCGGTGTCGTGCATGCGCACTTGGCCCTCGTCTCTACGAGTCGTCCACATACAGGTATATAATATACCCGTCGCGAGGCACTTAACGATTCGCGAGCGTCGTCGACGGCGGCCGCGGCGGTGGTGGCAGCGGACCGTCGAGTCGAGGGGTTGGGGGAGAGGGGGCGGGGATGCCGCGCGACGAAGATAGAGGGCGATTGGCGATGGTCCTTGACTCTCTGTTTCGTGCTGCTGTTGCTGCTGCTGCTGCTCTGCCGCTCTGCCGCTCTGCCGCTCTGCCGCTCTGCCGACCGGTGCTGACCATCAGTGAAATCGAAACCGCCGTGCGCCGTGGTTCTCCTATCGTCTGGCTACTTATCGCCCGCCACTTCACGACCCGAACCTACCCGCAGCCGCAGCCGCTGCCGACGACGACGCCGCCGCCGCAGCCGCCGTCGCCGCCACAGCCGACCGCGCGCACGCACACCCGCTCGTACCGCATCGCCTCTACGCCCCAGACCGCGCACCCATACCCGTACCCACATACTGATTTATAGAGAAAGAGAGGAAGGCGGGAAGCAGATAGCCGACCACGAGGGGCGACGTAGGGGGAACGAGCGGGGAGTGACAAACGCGCGCGCGCGCGCAACCGCCCGAGAGCCAACGGGCACACTTGGACGTACAGGGGCAGCCGCGTACGTATATCGCCGAGCTTCTTCGTCGTCGTCGTCGTCGTCGTCGTCGTCGTCGGCGTCGTGCGCCTAGGTTAAAAGAGAAATTTAGGGAGGGAGAGCGCTTGAACTTGCCTCTGTCTCTCAGTCTGTGTGTGTGTGTGTGTGTGTGTGTGGGTGCCCGTGCGTGCGCGAGTACGGGCGACCGCGCGGCCGAGGCCGTGTGCGTGCGAGCATGCTTTTACATGGGAGAGCCGAGCCCGCGGAGACACACACAGAGACAGCAAGGGGTTCCAAGACAGACGTGCCGAGGCGCAGCAGACTTACACAGTCGCGCGTGCATTTTTACGTCGATCTATGTCGATACGTAAATAGGAGGGAGTATCGGCGCTCGTGTCCCATCTCATTTATGCATGTGCATTCATAAAAAGACTGGGAGAAAAGGAAAGAAAAAAAGAAAGAAAAAAACAAAGGATAAAGTTTGACGGAGAGAGGAGTGGAGGTCCCGCGCGGGCGCGGATCTCTTTTTATTTTCCCTAGGCGGGCCGCATCCACGCGACGACTCGGTGGTACCTTACCTACGACGAGCCGAGCCACGCGCATACGCAACCACTCACGCACTCGCTCACGCACGCACGCACGCACGCACGCGAGCACGCATACACGCGTGCGCGCACGGGCGTACGAAGGTATTGTTGTGTCGCTTTTTTAAGCACGCTCGCGTAAATAATAGATATTTATTAGAGCCGAGAAGAGTAGTGCAGAGAGGGCTAGTAGCGCATCAGCCTGACTGACTGACTGCCTGACTGCCTGACTGCCTGACTGACTGTGCGGGACGTCGCTAGGGAAGGACGTTAGATCGTCGTGTGGAGTGGGAGCGGGGGCCGCGGGTTATCGGCGCTCCTCAAGGAGACGAGGCCAGACGGAGGCAGACGGCCAGCACCGGCGACAGCGTCAACAGCAGCTCCCGACTGTTCCGACGACATCCCCAGCAGATCAGTAGCCCTCTAGCACGTGCCCGTGTCCCTGTGCCGACCGGATCTTGGGTCGAGAGGAACTTGAGAATCACACAAAGAGACAGACGGAGACAGAGTCGGATAGACAGCGCGCGCGCGACAGTGTAAAGGAGAGGGATAGAGGAAGAAAGAGAGAGAGAGAGAGAGAGAGAGAGAGAGAGTGTGCTCGGTGTGCATGTGTACGTTTGTGTGAAGAAGAGGAGAAGGGGACGTACGCAACCCCCGTGATCGGCTCGGTTCCCGGCGGATCAATCGGCCAGCGGCCCTCGTCCTGGAAGTGTCGATCCTGGGCCGCGGCGCCCACCCGACTCACTGAGAGACATCCTTACCATGGCGGAGACGAGCACCGAGCCTGGCACTTTGCCCTCGGCGACGACGGACCCGAGCCCCGACGGGGCGGAGAGCGTCCAGTTCTTCGAGGGTGTGGAGAAGTTGCTGGAACTCTGGTTCACGAGCAGTGACGGCAAGGACAGGCAACGCGACCTCAGGCAGATACCCCGGTAAGTGAGCCAGCCAACCATCTTTATCCGTTCCCGCGAATCGCGCGGTCCTTCGTCCCCGTCGTCCTGGGGACATACGCACGGCGGCGGTCTAGGCTCGTGACCGACTTTCTCGGGGAGCGCCGGCTCCTTCTTGCCCGATGACGATTACCCGCCGCGGGAACCCTTGCCTCTGGCGGGAAAAACCGGGACAGGGGAGACCGAAGGATGTCTCGCGGATCCTTTCCCGCCCCCTCCTCCTCCTTCTCCTCCTCCTCCTCCTCACCTCACCTCACCTCACCTCACCACGCCTCGCCCCGCCCCGCCTCGCCTCACCTCGCCTCGCCGCATCTCGCCTCACCTCGCCTCACCTCATCTCATCTCATCTCATCTCATCGTACCTCACCACACCTCTCCACAGGACTCGCGAGTGTCAACTTGGCACGGAGCTGCTTCTCCAGTGGGGAAAAGCCGGCTCGTCGTCGTTATTTTATCCCTGGGTGCTTTCCCCGCTCCCCTGCCGCCGAGTCATCGCATTGATATTACAACTTCGGAGAAGAAGAACCAATCAAGGCCGAATGATTTTTACTTAATCCCTCGTATTTAATTTATTTTTGATTTGACATTGGAATTTAGTGGAAAAGAGTGAAAAATCCGGAGTATTCTTGATGGCCCCCGCTCCACCGCTCCATCGCTCCTCCGCTACTCTGCTCCCGAAAATGAAATCACTCCCTGGAAGAGATTTATTTACTTCGGGGAGGAGCGAATCGATCGCTTATCGGGTGAATTCGTTTCTATTGATTTACGTGTATACGTATACGCGGGCACACGTATGAATGACAGTACTCGGTCATACGCATCCTCCCATCCCTTGAAATAGACAAGCTTTTGTCCGGAGACGTCGGATCGTTATTATCGAGTCCTTCGATCATCCACGAATCAATGAGTCTACCGCTCCGCGGACAGTATCCGAATAATCTTTCTAACGAGACAATGAAGGTCGTTGGGCTGACGAGCAATGACGACCGACCGCGTTCGGCGGAGGTGGTCGCGGAGGTGGCGATGAAGGCACAGGGAGAGGGTTGACCCTTCGATTCGCTAGACCTGATGATGGGATTGCCAGTCGAGTGGCAATCCGTCCGCCTCCCACCACGTTCCCCAGGCACCGCTACCCCCTGCACGTCCACCTACGCCTCGCCCAAGGGAAACTGCGCATGAATCCCTTAGTCGTCGCGCGTGTCGTCGATCTTCCCGCACATTTCGTACTTCACCTGATGTCGATCAATCAGCCTGCCGACATCGTCAATTGCGCCTATCATCTTCATTGACGGGGGGACGGGGACGGGGACGGGGTGGTAGGATGGTTTGACGGGAAATACGCGAATTCATCCTGACTCATCCGCGAGAGAGATGCATCTCGCCGCCGACAATTGCGTAATTACACCGCGTTCAACTTGCATCCGAGAAAATTATTACGAGTCCGCTCTCTCTCTCTCTCGCGCGCGCGCTACTCGCTCAACGCAAACGCTTATCGAATTTTTATTAAACGCAAGAGGCGGCGACTCGATACCTCGATACCTCGATTATTATATATTCCGCGTGCGCGGACCAAGCGAACGTTAAGATTTATCTTTGCTCTCTTACGTTTCGTTTCTCAGTCAAGCCAAGTTCTCGCGCACCGGACCTTTCTTACGACAACACGTGCAATTTTTTGGCAGCGCTTTTTTTCCAAACGCGCACACGCGCGCACTCACCCATTTATTTACCTACGATGCACCTCCTATTACGTGCGCGTCTTACTGCCTGCTGTACATGTCGCACACCCTGCAGCCGGGCCCTAAAAGCGTATATTGCTCCCACGAATATATTATCAATTTCGAGCTATTTACTGCTCCTACGATACGAAAAGCAATCGATTTATATTAAAAAAAAATAAAAAAAAAATAAAAAACTAACTGGCTCGCTTCTCGATTCCGTCGTCCTACACATAACCCAAGCTTTCTCGAGTCTTCAACTCGCCCACACTCATTCGCGATTCGATTAAAAGAAGAAATTAATTTATCATCTCACTTAACGGACAATAAAAAAATTAATAAACCGTAGCTTCGTGATGGTATGAGTGACTCTTATTATCCGCGCATTCACGATGCACATTGTGCACATTCGCAAATTATTGGCATCGTATTCTTCTTCTTTTAACGCTTTTTCAATTGCCCGATCGTTTCTGAACGGTTTCTTTATTCGTGATCAATGTTTGCTCCGTAAATAAGAAAAAAAAAATTATGCCAAAAGCAATTAACTTCATGGTTTTTGAAACGTACGAATGTTCTCGACGATATTAAACAAATTCGTTTATAATTTGTACAAGATAAATTGTATTTTAACTCGTAAAATTTATTATTACCGTTACTGTGTTTATGTTTATCTTCTATTGAGCTTTCAATTAAAAATAGAAGAGTAAATAGTAATATTTGAAATTCGCATGCATTCATTAAGGATATAAACCTCTAATTACATTCATATTTAATTCATTTTTATTTGCCATCAATGTACTTTGCTTTAAAAGTTTATAAATTTATTACTAGCCGAAGCACGTTAAGGTATTATTAAAAATCTTTGCCGTAGATCTATTTATTACCTACCTATCTAGATTATCTGATCAAGGGACCGTTTTTCTTTCGCTTTCAAATTAAAGTAACTGATACACTTACATAAATGTGTATTAATTATATTAATAAAATTCTTTGAAAAATTTTTACAAAAAATGTACATACTCATTGTAATTTACGTCTCACTGGTTCAATCATAAAAAAGATGACACGCAATATAGTAAATAATACTTTCGGATATCGCCAAAGAGTTATTGCCATTCGGGTTCATGAGTTTTCGTTCGGCTTATGCGTACAAAACGTTAATAACGCAATAAACGAGAGCATTGGCATTAAATGTGTATCAGTTATTTAACAATTTTAGCCCGTGCGTGTACTCCGTATACGCGACGAGTCATTAGATTAGTCAAATTCATTAGATTTCATCGTTTTGTATTTGAAAATCATTAGATTCAGGCGACAGCAGACCGCCAAATAATCTCTTTCGCGAGAGCTTCGGAGCTTAATTATCGACCTACTTATCAAGCAAGTGCTGTATGTGTAGGAGTAGAGTTAAAATTTTCTGTATAGGTGGGGCTATGACGTGCGCCCGGATCGTTGATTCTTCGCAACACTCGAGTTAATCAATCGCTTGGGATTTATTTTTAGCTTCAAAGAATGAAAAGCGCAAATAAAAGTCACATCCCGGATTTCATGTTTATCAATATTATTGTAAGAGGCTCGGCCCTTACTTTCAAAATCATCGCGATCTCGGGCTTTTTAACGACTCGGCGAGTAATCATTGATCGGCGAGCCGCGGCCGAGTACTCGTGATCCATAAATTGATCGGGGAGTAACGGCAGGGAGTAGCAGACGAGTCTGTCGTCGAGCTGCATTTAATAATTTCACTCGGAGAAGACACACACGCGCGCGCGCGCGCGCGCGCCTAACGTAGATCGATCGTCGCCGCCTTAAATTTTCACAGATTCAAGGTTATCGGGAACACTTCCTAGTGTTACCCACGTCGCTGTCTTCAACCGCTTCAGTAAATAGTTCAGTTCAGTAAATATTTGTTTACTTTTAAAATGAAAACCGTGGGCAATGCCGATCATTAATGTCGCGTCCTCCGAGCCATTCCGGCCTCTTTCGGAGGTCTTCTTTTTCCCGTCAATCCCCCAGGACTCAATACTTACTCCTTCCTTTATGTTATTAGCCAACCGTAATAACGCGCTACACCAACTTTGCACTAAATTCTTCAACAACAGTCTCTACTAATATTTCAATGTCAGTCGCACATCTGCCTACACAATACATATATACATAAATGTTTAATGTTCTTGGTAGAGTAAGATTAATTACGAGTGCATTACGTCTCTCTCGTTCAGTAAATTTTATTATTCTCACGTCGCTATTCACTTGTCGCCGCAACAAATTGTTATTCAGAGTTAGGCATTATAATTCATACAACTACCTGACAAAGTGCTGTATTACCGCCTATCATTTACAATAAACAAATTAATTGCACTAATTTGCCGGTACATCATTATTAATTAACGTGTAATACATATACTGACTTTCTTCACTTTAATACTAACCACGTACTAAGTTGGTCGTACATTTAATTATGCACAAATCCTTTTTTTATTAAATATAAGAAGCAAGGCTTGTAGTACCTTAAGTATTCGTAAATCAGAATATTTTATTTTATATGGCATTTTAGGAAGATAAATTTTTTTTTTAATAATCATTGATTAAAAAAAAGAAGACGTTTTTCTAATTTATCTATGCACATATCAAATGGAAACATTTGAAATTCAATGCAATGCATATAAATACCATGCATCACATAAAATATTTTAGGGTCTCGTATATTTTATTAAAGAAATTTATCTACAATCAATATCATTTATATTATAAAGTTAACATTACTTTCCGAAATATCTACGTATCATCATTACTCATTATTAATAAATAAAATAATAAAAAATTCTTACTATTTAAGCATGAAATTCATTCTCTGAAAAGCTGAATAATTCAAAACTATTTATTGTGGCTTATACTTTCACGATAATAAGACTTTAAATGGCATTTAATCTAAAAATAACCAGTTTATGACACGGATATAGGGAGATTCAGTCGTCAATTTAATATGAAATTCTCCTTCTTTTTAAATATTACTTATAAATTTTCAATTTAGGATGGCTCCTTAAATCATTCTTTATTTTTATTTGTTTTTTTAAATTATTTATTTCAATTCTCTTTTGTTTAAGATAAATTAAATTATTAAATAATAATATAAAGTCAGTATACGTAATCGATCAAAATATCAACGTTTGTTCTGAACTGTAAATACTTGCTAATATTTACTGTTCTGGGAGAAAAATACTTTTTACTTTATTGCACCTCGAAAAATGCATTAAATATGGTTTTATAGCAGTATTTATTGATTAATTCGCAAATAAAATTATATTATTGTAACATAATATATTTGTGAAATATTTTAATTTTTACTTATAAACATATTTCAAATATAGACAGACTCTCATTTAACTACATTCAAAGTTTATTTACTTACGTAAACCTACACACACACACACACTCTCTCTCTCTCTCTCTCTATATATATATATATATATATATATGTTTAATACAGTAAACGTAAATATTTTTTAGAATTTTATCACATATTAGTGAATTCCAAATAGACAGGATTAATTTAAGAAACATCATTAGATGGAAATTATTTAATTGTCCAAATAGATTATGAATAATTTTGTTACGAACGTGTGTATAAACAACGATTGGAAACCCTGGGATGTATGAAAAAGTTAATTAATCCTATGTCGTAAATTTTATACGTCCCATTACTTCATAACTGCAGATTATTTTTTTAATAATCAAAAGATTAATATAAATATACGCACGCTCTGTCCCTCTGTAAATGTATGCACGTTCAAAAGACAGCTTTTTATATAAAATATGCTCTAATTTTAACACGCAACTTACTATGTAATATTATCAATGCATAAATTGATAGATGGGTCACATAACTTAATATATCGCATAATAAGATTTTACAAGTTCAATGCTATTATATCAATCATAATACCAGCATCTATCACAATTAGATAAATTTCAATATTAATCATCATCCCTACTGAGAGAACATTCCATTTGTATTTGTACCTTACGTAAATTAATAGTAATCTCGCGTTGGCCGATCTAGAGTTGCTGATACCAATGAATTTCATTCGGTATCGTACCAAGACAAGAATATTTATTTGTATGTTTATATTAATATTAATATAATAAAGAGTATCGTCATCTCTTTTCCATTCATTCGGTATTTATATGATTTTCTCATTGAGATATGACAAAAATAAAAAATCTTTCTTCGCCACGATTTCAAATGAAGCGAGAGTCCAAAACTATCTGGAATTATATCTGGAAATAGACGAAAAATTACAAATTTATGGGCAGCAATTGAACCGAAACAAAAGAAACGGAATCTTTTTAATGCTTAATGAGAGCAAGGTATTTGAGAAGGAAGTATTTAATTTGCAGCTTCGGCGGTATTTACGAATGCTATATAAACTTTAAACAATGAATATAATAATTTATATCATTGGATCGTTTTAAAGAGTCGCTTTTTTACTATTTCGAGTATTACAAATACTTTATAGAACAACGTCATCCGGTTTTTCGTAGAATTATTCATGAGACACAGATACTCTTAATTGGGACCCGAGACAAATTAGATTTGATTCAAATTGAATAATAGAGGAATATTTGTGTGTGTGCGTGTGTGTGTCTATTAAAATTATTAGATTCAACACTTTTCATACTCTCGCGCATACATTAAATTGTCAGTTTTTCGAAGTTAATTAAAAGTTCGCTTTTATTCACGTACTACCTGCGCACCGTTTATTTTCATAAATTAAGAAATCCATTTAAATTTGAGAGTTTATTAAAAACTATTATGTTGACTAATTATTAAAAGTTAATCAGTTTTTTTCAAAAATGTCATTAAATCGAGTGCTCCCAAGTAAGTTAAGTTCTTCTTGATGCACCGATGCAGCGATATTTTTAAAATGCTTATTTCTAAATATGATTGATTACTTTTTCAAGCGTAATAACCGATTTATAGATTTTATTACATTTCGTAAACCTTCTTTTGTTTCATGATGCTGTAGAAGTATTTAAAATATTTGTATTGATTTGCAATTAAATTAAACGTCGATAACCATTAAAACAAATTTAAAGCTTCCTAATCTTCGAACGTATAAAATAAAGGATTAACAACAATTGGTGAATTACAATTATTTATTGATTAAAATGTATGAATAAATGGAATTCTTTTTATAATTTCTAAAGTTGATGAAGATCACAAAAACTTGCCCGTTTATTCTTTATATTATTATAATTTTTGGTAATATTGAGAATATTTCAATATACATATATATATATATATATATATGTTATTGACGACACATAACTTAATAAATGATGTTGGAAAGAAAATACATTTACTAAATATTTATATCTATTTTGGCACGCAGTCTTCCATACTCTATAAACAAAGAATATACTACATTGATGGAAACGTTTTTGTACATTCTAACCATTTTATTATTAATTTACTTAGTTATGACATAGCCGATTGAAGTGCATAAATGTTTTATCAATATTATTCTTCAATAAATACTCGGTCTAAAATTAAATTTTATTTTCATTTTTATTAATATGACTTTTTCCTATATTTTATCAACGTAATAGATTATTCTTAGGTAAATAATACTACACGTGCGTTGACATGATGTATTTTTTTATTCTTCTAATTTTAACTTAATAAATTAGTTAACGTAAATAATTTTCTTCTAGCAGTTAATATCGTACGAATGACTTTAATAAATAAATAAATAAATAAAGAAAGAAAGAAAGAAAGGGAGAAAGATAGAAAGAAAGGGAGAAAGAAATAATCAGTGAGCGCTTACGTGAGGATTGAAAAGAGCGCATGTATAGGCTGAATTTTTTCTTTTTTTTTTTTGACTTTATCAGAATGCTTTTCCCTCGGTGACCCATGTCGCATTCGATAGCGATGCATCGCTACAATCAATCATATCACCCATGAGCTCCTTATTTTGTTTCAGCTGATGTGTGTTATGCTTGATTAACGCTCATGTATGCATAACATTTCTCTGGCTACACAGCACTCGCATGCGATATACGGAGCATTATTTGTATGCGCTTTCTCATATCGCGCATAAATTGAAACATAATGCTTCGGTATAATGCGACTAATTCGTGTTGATTAACGCATTACGCCGTTGACTCCAAGCAGCTTAGTTGTTTCGATTTTTATTAGTATCGCATAATCTATATTTTTGTGATTGTAATTGATTTGGAAAGCCCGGAGACTAAGAGTCGAATCAGCAACGTTCGAAGCGCGCGGGAGCGAGAAATTTTTACTACGCAGTTCCCATGACACATTTAACCACGTACAAAACGTATTTCAATCAAATCGAAATCTCCATTGAACTCTCGTCTTGCTAAATGTCTCTTAATTACGCATGGCAGTGAATAATACACGTCAATGCGACTCCAATGACAAATGTATGTTATTTCAAAGAAATTCGGGTAGAAAAAAAGTATTTGTACTTTTATCATATTTAGAACATCGGCTCTGAAATAATATACTTGAATACGTATTCTAAATATATATATAAAAAAAAAAAAAAAAAAAAAAATCAATATTCAGCGAAGGGGGTTTATATTTAAGCCCAAAGTATTTAATTACAACTCGTTTAAAAATCTTTATAGTTACGCGTCGCCCTTAGATTAATATGATATTTAATTTTAATGATAAATTAATTAACCGTCAATTATTTTCATTACAATAAATATATTGGAATTGCACCGTTATTTGTTCATGTATATGAGTCCAAGCTATTTCAATCAATTTTCGCGATACTATGCAGACTTTAATTAATTGCACTTACGCGTACGCTCAAAGACGTGAGATTCAAAGAAATTTATATATTAAAATGTACTTCGCTCAATGCTTCCCAACGAATATTAACTTATAATTGTAATATTATTCATAGTAATAATGAATACGTAAGTTAAGAAGAAGATACGAACGAAGCGATAAAAGTATAATTTAGTATAAGTAAATTAAGTAAATGTAAAAAATGGCTGATGATGTTTGCATTTCTTCATTAAATTAATTGTTAATAATAATCAAGAACACAAAATTCTTACTTGTGAACTCTTCTATTATTGTAAAATAAATATTATAAATTTTAATTTTCCAGGCAAAAATGGGAGTCTCTTTTGAAGATCGTGCGGTGTGAAATTATTAGTTTTTGCCGGAACGATGTGATCGACGCCTACGTGCTGAGGTAATACCACATTTAACCAGTTCCCCTCTTACGCGTACGATTATTATTAATATTCTAATTTTATCATACTTACTTGGAAAAACTAATAATAAGAGGGAAACGCCGTCTACACGTACAATGAAGCAGGAATAAGGGAGAAAAATGTCGTTTTTATTAATTGAGGTTGGCAAGGCTTTATTAACACGTTAGCGTTCCTTCATTATGCGTATAAGATATTAAATCGCGGCATTTCTCTATGTCGCCCTTTTAAAGTGTTTCGACGCTATTTCATCTAGTGCGCGCTATTATTTATTCCCGCTGTTTTCTTCATATATTTTGATAATATTCTACTTAGCCGTCCAACTCTACATCGGCGCTTGGCGCGCTCCTTTACCACTTACAGTTTCACTCATTCTATTATTAACGAGACTAAAAAGTCATTGCATACGTATGCAGGGAAAAGTTTTACGATTTATTACTCACTAAAACCTTATCAAATTATCTACGAATTTCGATAGAACTTATTTTATTATAAAATACATTTGTCATCGTTCATTATTAATCGTTAGGCCAACTTATTAACTGAGATAATTTACATTTCGATTATAAGTTGATTTTTAACTTGGAATCGTAATTATTACAAAGGAAGTGAACGACGATTTTTCTTATAAAACTTAATTAATACATTGAAATTCAAATTGCGATTGTACGACAAGTGCTGACGTGAATGAGCTGAACTTGTTTTTAATTACGATTTCAATAAAGTAAATAATCTCCGTGATCATACAGCTAATAGGCACGAGGTGTACGAAATGTGTGATGGCGCATTAAGCTTGGCACGGCCGACTCCAATAATCGAAACAATATGAAATTCCTTTGTATTACGACTCTTCACGTTAATATTCAATTTAATGTAATGCATCTTATTATGAGGTAAAAAATATCAACACGTTCTATGCCAATTACGTGATCGTAGTATCATTCCACTGTGAATCAATGTACTTTTTTTATGATTTTTATAACATAACAGACAGAATTAAGAAGATAGGTTTAATCAAAGCCATATAGTTTTTCGATAATTCCAAATAAGTATGATTAGAATGATTAGAAGAAACAGGTAATTCAACGAGAATGTGACAGTTTTCTAAGTAATTGGATGTATCTAAACGTAAGCTTTATTTTTTACTTACTTTTTTTTCTGCCAATGCAAAAAATTCAATAAAAAGGAATAAAATGAAAAACCTAGATAATAATACTTGGAAACGTGAAATTGGTTATTCAAACAATATATCATTCAACATTTGAATTATTATATAAAACACTTAGTTCTGTAACTAAAATTTGTGAAGTTCAATTAAATCGTAATTAAGGCATAGATAAATAATAATTTTTTTTAGAATCTAAAATAATTTCAAATATTATAATGACGAATAATAATTAATTTATATCATATATATATATATATATAATAAACAGTAATGAATAATATATAATAATATAATATAATAGATTCATTATCAATATTCATGTAATTATTTAACTTCAAGTTCCATTACTAATGCCTTATAATTGAATAAATTAACACATCATATTTTTAAAGGTCTCACTGACAGCTCGAAACTTGCTCCATTAAACATAATTTTATGCTAAAAATTATTTTAAAATTCGATGAATAAACAAATTTTTATTAATCAATAAATTATAGAAGAAATATAAGCTTATCAATGATATCGAATTATTCTGTAAATAAAATAAAATCATTCTCGTAGAAAATAAAGTTAAAATGTCATAGGAACGACTGTTGTCATAGAAAAATAAAGCTAAAATATTAGAAAAGATGTATTTGTAATGATTATAAATTGTCAATTATTCTTAATAATTAAAATCTGATGAATAAAATTATAATGCTTTAAAATTATATTTAATTATAATACGTATTTATTATGAATAAAATCTTTTATCAGAATTTTTCTAAAACATTCATCCATAAATTGTAAGATCAGAAAAGTATATATTTCACGTGTACTTTCCCATTGGGTTGTTTTTTTTTTATCTTTTATGTTAAAACTCATACTATATCGGGGGTATCATAAATCTAAGGATTACTAAATAAAATGATCTCGCTCGTATCGATTAGGATTGTCTTATTATAATAAAATTCTATTTATAACTGAAAATATAAATAAAAGATTACGTAGATAAACATAAGTAATATTATTACCGCATATAATAATAATGTTAACGTCGGTACGTAATATTTATACGAAAACCTTTCGTAACTTGATATTTTGACTGAATTGCAAATCAATCGTCACTTCTAAACTAATCCAAGATATTATGTATAAATACATTAAAAATATTTATCGGCGAGAAATGAGCATTTCTTACAAACGCCTTGGTTTTATGATTGTTCGGATACCTACCTTTACTTAAGGTATGTTAAACATTTATTTACCTTATAATTTGGTATGTAAGTAAATTTCATTCTGCACATAAAAAAGTAATTATTATATATAAATAGAGTAATTGTATAGTCTAACTGAGCTATAGGAACGATTGAATTTTTTAATTCTTGATCATGTATTGCTTAAGCTTATCAAATAGATAATGTCTTTAATACTTTAACATACATTGACAAAGTCCAATGTCTGTATAAATCATAAATCTTATGTTGAACTCGTATTATTGAGCGACGTTGATGTACACCGTGCATCGTAAATAAAAGTTTATTGAGTTAGTATTGTAAAAATGTGAAACGCGAACTTGAATTTTTTGTTGAATACCTCGACGCTAAAAGAATTTTAAGTATTTTTCAAATTTTCGAATAATAAACAAATCAAAAAATCCATTAATTACTAGATGTCCGGTATAAAGAAAAGGCTTTAAAGGGTTTTCCGTTGACTCTAAGGGCACGTAAGCCAGATTAGGAAAAAATTCCGGACCGATTCACCGGAGATACGGGTTCCGAAAATCCGTAATCGACTATTTACCGAGGAAAAGCGTAACTATTTCAAAATCCGCATCTACGTTAAATAAAATTATTTCCTTTTAATAGGAAAACAAACTGAAATCGCAAAAACTCTTGCGATGGATTTTCTTAAATTAATAAATAACTTTTTCTTGATGCACATCGTGTGTGTATCATGTACAGTAAACGCACGTATCGTATAACTGACAAAATTTTGTTTAAGATATTTTCAAATCGATAATTTGATAATAACGAAGCATCACGGTACTCTGATTTTAAATGAATTTTTTAAATTTTCATTTCATTAAAAATATCGACTCTCTAACAACTTTGTCGTTATCTGCTAATGTTTCTGAAAAATAGATTTACGCGGAAAAACATTGTATTATCAAGTATAAGTACGAATTTAATAAGAAAATGCATTCTAGAAATAAGTCAATTTTCCGATTATTTGCTGTCACCTTCTTGTTTACAGCAGAAATACATAAATATGAGAAAAGTAATACGATCAGTATTATCCTCATAGATGAATTTACTTACCACAATACATAAGTACAACTAAAGTATTAAAAATTTTTTATTTTTTAAATTTAATTTATTGCTTAAATTTAAATAATATAAAATTGTTTTAAAGAAATTACGTAATTGAAAAACGGACATTAGTATTCATTCGGAAATATTTATTGTTTGAAATCCGTAATATGAATCGATGAATAGTTAAATGAAATGCCCTCACGTTTATTGAATTACTTTTAATGAAGCGAGTAAGTCGGCAAATTCATAAATTCAATCAATTTTCAATTGAATAAGACAGTTCGGAATGTTTTAGTGCAGCCGTATCATGTAATGTAATTAACATGCGTATAAATTTAAAGCGTTTTACGGTCATCGATCAATGTACAATTGGAATTCGTTGTTTCCAAGGACGTGACTGATATTATTGATAAATATCGGCATCTTTGTTAATAATTACAAACGAATGAAACGTTTAATAAATATATTATAAGTTCCATAAAAATCTATTTCGCCTGATTTGACTATATAATTGCGACCCTTGGCACTCGCATAAGATCACCCGGAGTTTTTGGGGAAGGGCTGGTCCATGAGGGTTCAATCATCAGGTGCCGAGTTTAGGGCACTGAACAATGTACAGCTAGACGCACTTGAACTTGCTCCCTAGCGGTGCTCGGGTGTTTGCCGCCTCCTCTCTACGTAATAATCCGTCGGTGTACGTTACAAGGCTTTGACCGTCCGTCGACTATCGATTACTAACGTACCGCGAGAAAATGTAGCCGGCGCGGTTGGGTGGGCGGGTCGGCGATGGGGAGGGGGGAATCTCCAGTACCGAGACGATATACTCAAAAGTCATACATAAAGTATCCGAGATCATTTCCCCTCCGTACTTTCGCCACTCATTATAAATAATTCCTTGCCGCACTATCGCAGCCCCGCTCTTTTTCTCATTATACTTTAGCTTTGCACAATACATACGTACGCAGACTAGTACACTGTACGCTCCTATTCTTTAGCGTATTTCGCGCTTTGCATTTCGTTATATTAAGGCTCGGAGAGTCGGATGCATTATTTAACGCCAGGACATATTGATTTTATATTTACAACCCGTGGTCCGACAAGTTCTCAATTTAAATTCACGAGCGGAGTAATAAATTCATATTGAAACGTCGCTTCAAATTTGTTATATCTTAATGCATACGTGCATTTGGTAATATTAGACGCAATAACCGCAACCTTTATTCAAACGAAGATTCTTCTTTAATTTCGTCACTGTAATTATTCAAATTCGTTGTAATTGGCAATGCAGGATATACTTTTCATTAAATTGCTTATATTAGATTATCAATGAATAGCGTCGTTAAAAATTAATGTAATTTTTTCCTTGATTTTCAGAAGTCTTTCCATTATCTTTATTTGATTATTCACTATTCTTTCTTTCTTTCTTTCATTCTATCTTTCTTTTTATATACAAACTGCAGTTTATATTGATTAACATTAGGAATTGTTTCGTCATAGCGATTGAGTTTTTCCTAAAATCTTTTTTTTTTTAAAAAAAGAACTTTATCTGGTGAAAAATGTATCAAGTACTAGATTTGAGATGGCTTTTTGAAAAAAGTATGAACAAAATTGAACATAATTAATATAATTATGACGTTTACATCAATTACATTGATATTATTAAGCTAATATTCTAGCAAATGGCTGTAATTGTTGTAAAAACAAAAAAAGAAAAGAAAAGAAAAGAAAAGTATATTAATGAAATAAATAATTTTTGCGTATAAAGCGTTAAAAAGTAGTGAGGGTGTCTTGAGGAACGGATAGCCGAACGGTAAATGACGTGAAATCTGCTTAACGTATTGCAACAACGCTCTCGTTTATCGAAATAAAATAAAAAAAAACCCGAGTGGACACGTGACATTCGGCGAGGAGTTGGTAGCTCGTAATTGCCCTCCCATCCACTGGGGAGTTTAAAATAATTCATTTGGCTGAGGACGCGAGGGCCAAGGCTTTGCTACTTGACCTAAGACGAAGACGAGGAATTTCTCGGTCACTTTCACGGGAAGCGTAGCTCTAAAAATAAACAAAAGCCTTAACATTGGGATCGCGCGAAGGCAATCGGGAATCGGGAAGGGATCCGGAGGTCCGGATCACGGCGACTCAGGCGAACCCACTGAGTTCACCGGCTTCCGCTCCGGTATCCAGGATCGTCGGCCGTCCTCCGTACGATCTACGCGTACGCGTACGCGCGTGGCTGGGTGCGTGGGTGCGTGGGTGCGTGTCCGTCAGTAGGTGGGAAGGAGGGACGGGCGGGCGACGGGCCGGCGGCCGGCTTCTCGAATATTCCGGGCCGATCGTTGCCATGTGCGCGCCCGTGCGGACCGAAATCCTGAGAGAGCCGCGACTCCGTTTCCCGCCTTGGCACTTTCGAGTCACATGGGCTTATTAGGGATCTCGAGGCTCGTATCCCGCAGGATGTCATTAGTCGAGAACCTTCGCTGGCTGACTTGCACCGACTTGTGCCTCGAGCTTATAAAGCGGACTCCTCCTTAAGCGAATCGCGCGGACTTATTAGCCCGCGAACAGGTAAACATTGACGTCCGACGTGAAATCGTAATGACTGCGTTATTGACCTTCGATCGACCCCCTTCTTCTATTTCTAATAATTTACTTGAAAACAATTTCCATATGATATTTAAGTCCTTTGATCGAGCGCGCTTCGACTCCTCGGTATTGTTCTCATGGCCTGTCCATTTCAAAGTATTTATTTTTAGATCCTTTTTCTCGCTCCTCATTGGAATTTAATCCACAATTTACTTGTAGAAACTTTTTTATTATCTGCATTGTTATTATTTATTCTGTATGTGCGTGCGTGCGTGTGCGTGTGCCTGCGTCCGAAAGTTCAAATTCACAAAATAAAATCAAGTGGAAAATTACAGGTGGCAGTGTCCCGCGCTATTTCTAACTACTTTTCTATCTCTATCCTGCTCTCTCTCTCTCTCTCTCTCTCTCTCTCTCTCTCACTTCTTAAACTCGTCCTTTTGCTTTGTCTTTCTTCTAGACCAATCTATCTTCCAAACTATGTAACGAGCCAAAAAAAAAATCTATTTATATCACCATTTAAAAAAGTGTTATGGTTCATTAGCTTCTAAAAACGGTTTCTACTTTTTTAAAAATACTTATTAACTAATAATATCGATATGTATAAGGACCAACAATCATAAAATAAAATCATATAAAATACCTGATTTATACTTTACATTAATATATTGATTAAAACTTAAAGCTCAAATCGTCAGGAATTAAAATATTTTTATTAATTACAGTAAATTTTACATATATATATATATAAATATGTGTGTATATATATCAGTGTATCAGTTTATTTCTCAAACTAAATAGCAATGTAATTATAATTTGAATAACGTTAAACGAATGATGCAAAGGTTCAATTATATTTATTTATGTGAAATAATTATGAAAGAAAAATATTGAAATAATGTTCGTTTCTCCTATCGCTAATACATTCCGAGCTCTTTAAGGCACTAAACTCTCCTTCGAGCTCTTTCTTCACTGAATAAATCATCTCTAGATTTCATTGATTAAAGTTAGTAGCGGTAGTCCTTGGACAAGGATAATGATGAGCGCTTTATTTGTGATAGAAAATGTCAAAGGCTGTATTTGTTTATACGAAGGTTTGCCATTTCATTGAAACGATTTTTAATATTTATTTAAAATATAGAAATCTCGTTAAATTTATATCGACAAACAGTTTTACCTAATTTAAATTTGTTATCCCTTTCTTTTTATTTAATACTATTTCATGTACCTTTTAATTCAAAACGTTTTAAAGTATAAATTTTATGGTATAGATATAAATTGACATTTTAAATCTTAATTATTTTAAGTTAACTGAATCATATTTTAATATAAAATTCAATACATATATTAATATATATATAAAATAATTGAAAATTTTTCAATAATTATCTCTTTAAAAACAGCAATTATAATAATAATAATGATAATGACTGTTAAGAGTTCAGAAAATATTTATTTTTAAATTCCATGTACAGAATTCGGTAGTGAATAAATCAGAATTCTATTTTATCGACAATCGACTACTGGAACGAATACATTTTAATTTTATATTTATTTATATATCCTAATAATAATATTAAGAATTACAGGAGCTTCTGTCTCAAATATTTATACTAATTTAATATCATATTATGTTAAGAATATGGTTATTATATATTTAAGTTCTTAATTTTCATAAGAAATTAGTTACAAAAATTAGAATAATTCAGTAATAAGAAATAATGATATGTTATATAAAATAGATTTTTTTATGTTTGAAATTTTCAGTTTTTTGAATATTAAAGAACATAATATTATTATTTAAGTATAATCAAAACAAACGATTGCTCGTAATGTATTTTAATATTGAAATCTGTTAACTATAGAATGAAAATATAACAAAAAGTATTTTTGATCGTAACATTAATTTAATTAATTCATTTACAATTATATAGATGATTTATTTAATAGTTAATAAGTTATTTAAATATATGTAATTTATTGAAATTTTCAATAATTCAAAGAGTATAAATATTGCTGATATTGGAACAAAAACTTTCTTGACATTATGAATTTGATAAAACTCATTTATGCATAATTACTGGTATAGTCAGATTAACATATTATGGATATTATTTTACATTGATTTATGTTACTTTACTTTTTACCGAAGATCATTTAGAAAAGCAGTTCTTCTAAAAAGAAAAATGATCTAAGTATTTCGTTAAGTAATTTATGACGTGCAAACAAATAATAATCTTCTTATAAACTTTATTTTAAAGCTACCGTTAAGCAAATATTATTATTAACATATTTATTTATTATAATAAAAATATTTTGAAATTGTACATATACGCCTACATAGATTTTGATGCTTTTCATATTTGCACGAAGTAAAAGACTGGTTGAAATTAAATTTAACCAATATTCTGTGGCGTGCATAATTAATGAAATGAAATAGAAGGTTAGCGGAAAGATAAATCTATAATGAAGTCCTTAGAGTTCATAGTAGAGACTTTTGGACGGTTTATAATAAATTAATTATTTTAAGACGTACGTGGCAGTGAACCTTTATTTATGCATTTTGTCGGTAAATAAAATTAGGCAAACTTTTAATAATTAGTTTAAAGTAAATATTTATAAATAGAATAATAATAAACGTTTTTGTTGATATTAATAATCATTGTTATTCTACCACGAAGAGCGAACATCACGGTTCTGTAATTTTCCCATGATATGCAAAGTATTTAAAATTGCGTATAATAGTTTACATTTTTTCTTTTGCACTTTTTAAAGGAACATTTTACTTACGAATATATACGACATATAAATATTTTGTAACTCAATATACAAATACTGATGTCGATATCTTATCATAATTTTTTATTGTGAATTGCGACTATGAAATCGGAAAAATATTACTGGAAATAAGAAAGATGCATTTTGCTTATAATTACATTAAAAAAAAAAAAAAAAAAAAAAAAACAACCAGATAATAGTCAACTAAAGGCAATTAATCAATTTCTTAAAATTATAATGCATAAAGTAACTGACTTATAAATGATTTTCGGACTATAATATAAATTTGAAAGTGACGAAATTCGACATGCATAGGAAATCTTGAATTTTAAAGGGGGGCGGTACATTGTCATAAGCAGAGTGAGTGTGTGTAAGAAAGAAAGCTCAATTTAGGCGCTTGCAGCTGCACACGGAAGATGCGATACGGAAGAGAGAGAGAGAGAGAGAGAGAGAGAGAGAGAGAGACGAGGAGACAAGGTGATACGAAGCAGCTCCGTTCGCGCGGGAATATACCATAAAGCTCGGCCTCACGTAAACATTACATAAGACGATCGCGCGATGCTACGATGACACGACTTTCCGCTTCCGCGGCTTATCGCGGCTTTTGGCCCTAAAGCGCGCGGACGACGACAAAGGTCAAAGACCAGCCCACCATGACTGATAAAAGGCCCCTTGGCTCGTTTCTCGTAGCCTACCCTCCGGACCGCATTCGACGCTCGGGCCGCGCAGCCGATTCCCCCGGGTTATTTATAGACCCGCGGTAAGCGGGCCGGCGCACTTGCACTATCACCAATCGATATTAAAGGCGTCGGCGAGACGTCCGGGCACTGGAAATGCTCGTTCCATTTTTTTTTCCTCGCGTCCCCGTGTCCTCCTCATAGCTCACGCCGATGACGACAGCAACAGCTGACCCGGAACACGTCGCGACGACAGACCTTCAAGGAGACTGCATATCCCCGGTAATTGCCTTCGGGTTGTCAAGTACTTGTTTGAATCGGGGACGGCTCCTCCCATCCCATCCTCGCGAATCCTTCTGCACTCGTCGATCGATTACTATTTCTGGTCACGTACGATTGACCATCGTCATATTTGTATTTTCGCGAAATAATAACGTTCGATTGTTAAATCTACCTCGATGTATTCCTTACAAGCCTTCTTCTTCATCTTCTCCTTGCCTCTTCTTCTTCTTCTTCTTCTTCTTCTTCTTCTTCTTCTTCTTCTTCTTCTTCTTCTTCACCTGCCAAGTTGTTAAGCTGATTTTTCTAAGCCTCGGGCGAATGTACAACTTGAAAGTATGCTTTAATAAGATTTATCTCGGATAACGATTGTGTAATTTTACATGTAAAATTTATTAAATAAAGACAGACGACTGCCTCTCGATTAGAAAACTCCGACGCGTAAAGGTCGCTCGAAGCAAAGGGAAAAATAATACGAAAAATGTACGATTTCAATAATTGTACTAGACGTGATTAATAAGGTAATATGTATAAGATTATAAAGTGGTGCAGCCGTTTAAGGGATGAGAAGATGAAGGGGGGGGGAGATTAACGAAAAATAATGAGAGTAGGAGAGAAATAGTAACGAAATAGGAATATTCCTTCTTCTTTTTGTTTTGTTTTGTTTTGTTTTGTTTTTAATTTAATTAAAACTGTCAAAATTCTGAATATAAACGTTGGAAACTGTGTACTTGCAGCGAGAGCAGTATGTTTGTGTCGAAGCGCAGACTCATCTTGAAGACTTGCGGCACAACAACGCCACTGCAGTGCCTGGAGCCTCTCTTAGATCTTGTTGAAAGTTACACCGGTTTTGACAAAGTCGAGGTACACAACCATTTTCAATAAAGTTACGCAGACATAAGTTTTAATTTTTTTTTTTTTTTTTTTTTTTTTTTTTTTTTTCTCTTTGTCACCGTTCCCTAAGCTCGGATCTTCTTCTTTTCTTTTAAAGGCCTCGCTTAAGTTCCCTCAAGCCATACTCGCTCGATATTTACAAACGTTCGTTTATTTCTTTATCCCCACTTCTCGGAGTTTACCTCAAATTTCTCGATTCCCGTTCAAATTCCATCCTGTTATCATGATATTATTTAAAACCGTACTTTGGCTTTACGCGCATATGCTGCTGCCATCATCATCATCATCATCATCATCATTTCTTTCTTTCATTTATTATTGTCAAAGTAGTTTTTTTGTATACTTATGTGTTATTTATTACTTATATAAGTATTACGAGTTATTGTGTTACGTGCCCGAATGCCTGTGTATCATTTTTATAATTCTTAAATCGACAACGTACAGTTCAATCGATTGATTTTCAACCTGGAGCACTTGAAAAGCTTTTATTTTTTATTTGTTATGCAACATAGATTATAGCGAACTTAAGTCACTAGTTGTCTAAAACAAAAACAAAAAAAAATAATAGGAAAACATTCTGCTGATACAAATTTAAGCTCTTATGCATATTAAATTATGCATATTATGCACATTCACATAAACTCAGATACAAGTGATTGAATCTCTATACATAAATTAAAATATTTATTTATTTTTCATCGAATTGTTACAATTATAGCTAAATTTATACACACACACACATTTATATATATATATATATATATATTGAGTTAGCATGTCTTCGGTTAAAAAATACCAAGGCTCTTATTTCTAATTAAATATATTTAGCGTTAATCGATTCGGCAATACGGAGTTATTAATTAATACTGTAAATATTGTTTGATTTTGAAGTGTCTATTAAACTTGAGTAAATATAATTTATTAGTAGGACAAATAATATTTTACATACAAATCGTAATGATGAAACGAGTCAATATATGTACAGACATAACAAACATTAAAGTGACAAATTTTCAACTCGATTCAACTTTAAAGTATCTCTCTCTCTCTCTCTCTCTCTCTCTCTCTCTCTCTCTCAACTCTTTAAATTCTGTTGTAGCGTTTCAGTAAAGTACAATAACGTCGGACGAATCAATATTGCTCTTCTCCTACTTTGATAGTTCACGTCAAAAGAAGAAAGCAAGCGTATTATAGTCGGGAAATTATTGCCAGGCTATTTACGTCCTTAATGTAAAAGACAAATATATATTATATATTGAGTTTTTACGGATGCTTATAGGCTGGACAATTTAATTAAGACAACTTAGAAAAAGAAAATATCAATCCTATAGTGGTTTAAAGTAAGGAAAAAGTCATCAAATAACAATGATTTATAAATCTTCTGAGAAAAGCTTATATTACGTTAATTAATATATTTATGTAAATACTAGTTTTTATGATTCAATTGATAAATTTCGTCCTATGATCAATAGCGAGAGATATTGATATTGATATTGATATAAAATAAGTGGGTAAATAATTAAATTTTTTTTTCTTCACCCAGTTTCCAGAAAAGTCTTTTATCGATTTATTATCGTATTATCTGTGCCCCGGGTAATAATAATGAAATAGTTGGCCGAGCGATTATCAGTTATCATTAGCCGAATCCGAAAATGTATCACAATAGATTTCGTACTAATACGACGTGTGAGTGAATTCGCAAGCTCAAGTTCATTTGACTTTTAACGAGCTGACAGACACGTTCCCAAGTGAACGGGCAAAGTTATTCATTTCACACGAACAACGGACAGACGTAGACGGAGTTGGACGAATTTCGGAGATAGATGCGATGTGGCGTAGTTTCCTTGCTCCTTTCGCTCGGAAATTCGAGTTTCTTTGAAGCCCCGAACGAAAAGGAGGAGAAGGATGATGCGGGGGTGGGGCGGGGGAGGTGGGGGGTGAAAAGGCGGGAGGGGGACGAGAAGGAGACGTAGTAGGGATATTAAGAGAGTGACTTGGCTATACAACTTGACCTAGTGCATGTATAAATGATGCAACCACGCATAAGCAGCCCCCTTACCTTCCGCACGCGATCCATCCCCTACTTAGCCAGTGTCTATCCACACATGAACCGTACGGAATCGGATGTACGTGTATTGAACGCAATACGAATCTCGTCACCCTCACCCTCTCTCTCTCTCTCTCTCTCTCTCTCGGTTTATCGATCCTCCTTACGACGATACTTCATTTCATGCATATGCCCGCGCTCTCTTCATTTTCTATATCAGACGTGTACACAGCAATGACTACCGAGAGCGTTGTTTTATTCAAGGAATAAAAAAAAAGTTCGACGTCGCGTCTTTGCACACGTCTCATTATTATTTATCGACATTTTTTTTTCTTTTTTTTTTATATCAGCCACTCTTAGATTGGCGAAAAGTCTATCCCTAAGGAGGTTTATGCGATATTCCACATCGAGGGAGGTTCTCTCACCCCCCCCCACCCTTCAAAATGCCCTCTTACGTTAGTCCTCCAACGCAGTTCCACTATTTCTCACTTTCAGGCACGTAAAGAACTCGTCAATATACGTGATGTAATGTGCAACGACGAGCTCACGTCGTTCATTTTTCTTTTAAACTCGCGATTTAAAATTTTTATTCCAAAGAGCGCATGAACCTCCTTTTAGCTTGTGCGCAGTTAGAGATGCAATGGCTTAATGTCGATGTGCTTAATAGATATGAAAGTGCTTAATATCGATCCCTTATTACTTTCTCGTTTTAATTACCACTGCCGCCGTTTAATCACTTGGACGACCCTTCATCCTTATTACAGTATTATTATTATTGTTATTATTAGCATTATTATTATTTATTTATTTATTTATTTTAAACAAAATTTTTTTTAATAAAAAATGCATTTGCTTTCATCGCTACATAAATACTTCATTTCATGTATCTGCGAACATGTAAATCATGGAAATCCGTGTTCGATAATTATTACATATTTATATTTCAATGATTACTTTATGTATAATCGATTCTTGTATTTTATTCGTATTCTGAAACTTATGAAAATTAATTATAGACTTTAATCATTCCGTAATAAATATTAGTTAAACATAGGAATTTCGCATAAGTTTTTAATTCAACGTTTTTCTCTATTGTGAATAAGATTGATGTACATTTTACTCCCTAATCGATAAAATATTAATATTAAACTTTAAAGCTAGAGTTTAACATAATAATTTACAATGTAATTATGGAAATAATGATATTAATACAAGAAGCTTATGAATATTTCGATAAATTTCAACAATTGTTTAAGAAATAAATCATACATTTCGTATATTTCGTATATAAAATTATAATCACTTTTAATCAAACATAAACATCGTCGTTGTACCGAATAACTAATGAAAGTGATAAGATTTTTAAGCTTTAAATCACACAAATCGTTAAATCACTCTGTTGTACCTTCTTACGGCACGGATAATAATTACTGAACACGTGAATAGAAAACTTGCGTGCTTGCAGCTGCATCTGAGACATTTTTCATTCAAAAAAAGTTAATTAGATGTTTTCCTCGCCAGGATTTGTTCTACTCACGGAAAAACTACAAACGTCCGGAACTGCAAATATCGCCGCATCAAGCTTTCGAGGAAGAGGTCGCCTTGTTGGATAGTTTCTTTCCTGGTAAATACTACTACTACTACTATAAGCACTTAATATTTCCAATGAAATAATCATTTTTTTTTTTTTTTTTTTTTTTTAATTCAAAACGCAATTATAAATTACATTCGAGCGATGAAATTAGAACGGAAAGAAATTATATATTTTTCGGTAAATTTGCATTTACATTCTATTCCAATAATTGCACAATGTAAATTATGAAATTGAAAATCCACTAATACTCGATTTGGCTTAATTATTATTGCGCAATGTAAAATACAAATGTATTTTAATGTTTCTACTCATCGCTGATAATACTTTGTAATTAAAATCGAGTAAAATGTTCGCTCTTATCGAAGTCTAATTTTTTTTCATTCTTTTTTCTTTTAGTGATATCAGAATTACTTTCTATAATTTTATATTCGTTTTAAATTATTATTGCTTTTATCAGGAATGAAATAACCCGTTGTAAAATATCTTAACGAAACAAATGATTTTGAATTAATTATAATATTTTCATAACGTGTAGATAAAAATTTTGTCGCAATTGAAAAGCTCGAGTACGATGTACATCATCGACTTAGAGGATAATTTTACAGAAAAATACAGACTTTATTAATTGATATTACTTAATTGTCTTATATGGTATAAATAAAATGTTATCGAGCAGATGGGGAGGCCTATTGTTTGGGCTCGGAGGAAAGCGAGTGCTGGTACCTGTACACCCTTAACAGGGAGATGCGCTGTCCGCTGCAGAACGGGAACCGCGAGCCTGACCAGACCCTCGAGATCTTGATGACCCACCTCGACCCCGAGGTCATGTCGATATTCACCCGCGATATATGCTCGTCGGCGGCCGAGGCCACCCAAAAGTCTGGCATCGACAGGCTCATACCCAATATGCTCATAGACGACTTCCTCTTCGAGCCCTGCGGCTATTCCATGAACGGCGTCTCCAAGAGCGTGAGTATTATTCGAATTCGATCAAAATTAACGTAAAAAAATAACACGCTTGAGATGAAAAATGCTGATTAACCTATAAATAAATAAAATTCAGGGTAGCTACATGACGATCCACATAACCCCGGAGCCGGACTTCTCCTACGTCTCCTTCGAGAGCAATATCCCAGAGGCTTCGTACGAGGAGGTGATCGAGCGCGTCCTCAAGACCTTCAAGCCCGGCAAGTTCGCCGTGAGCATCTTCGCGAACAAGGAGTCCGTGGCCGCGGACACGCCAAGGGAGCTCGAGCAGTCCGACTGCTTCGGGCTCGAGGTCGACTTTGTGCGCAGCGACGTCCAGTACTGTCGCTTTAAGAACTACGACCTCATTTGCGCCTTTTACTCCAAGTTCCCGAGCTGAGGGTTCGTGGGCGCCTCGTCTCTGGCCGCCTGCAGTAGCGCAGGACCCGACGGGGCGACCGCCGCAGGCCTACCCTCCTCCTCCTCTTCCCTGCCGGCGACCCACTACTTCCAGGCCTGGCCCCGGTCGCTCTCAGCCTCCTCGCCGAGCCGCTCGTCGCCCCAGCTGCAGGCCGGCGGCAGGGCCCGCTCCAAAGTCTATAGGCGCGCCTCCCTCAAGGCTCTCACCATACCCAACAGCAGCCAGGCTCCTCACGGCCCCTCGAGGATCGTGCGTATGTCGAGTCGTGGCGGTAGTGGCGGGAGCGGCGTCGACCTCGACCTCGACCCCAACCCCGCAGCGACCGAGATACGCTGCGAGGCCCCCCCGGCGGCGAGTCCCTGTCGGTTCCCGATGGCCTGCCAGGGGGAGAGGCCCGAGCCGACGGAGGAACAGGGCCCCGGACAGAAGCGGCCCAAGCCCAGGAGCTGCACCGGCTTCCTGCCCATGCTTTCCCTCATCCCCCATACGCTCATCAGCTTCCAGTACCCGAGCCCCAAGATGAAGTTCTCCTGGTGGAGGAACAAGATATCGTGAAGGCACGCCTAGGCTGGCCAACAACGAAGACTGCCTCGCTCGGGTGGCTTCATTCCTCCGGGGCTGCGGCCATGAAGGCCCTATTCGAACTCTGCCCTCCCGAGGCAGGCCTCAAGCGTAGGATCCGATTCGTTTGCTTGACCCGTCGATGATCGACCCACTCCCCTCCCCCTCCCCATCCCTCCCGCCCTCACCTCGATTATCATTTTAAAGGAGGAGGAGGAGTAGGAGGAGGAGGAGGTGGTGGTGGTGGTGGTAGTGGTAGTGGTAGTGGTGGCGTGACCGACCGCGATAAGCGTACCTCACCATGGTTCCCCGTGCCATATCCCGATTCCAATTCCATCCCGGCCGATAGCATCCCGTACTAGTAGTTGATAATGCTGTTTTTCTGCACCCCAGAGACGTTAACCGGGTACGTCATCCGAGTCTTACGGATACGACTATCATTACTATTAATTATTAATTATTAATTATTAATTATTAATTATTAATTATTAATTATTAATTATTAATTATTATTATTATTATTATTGTTGTTATAATTGTTTTCCCTCGAGTGATGTACATAGATAAGGTGAGGTGCTTATCTGTGAGTGAGCGGCGATGTTACCATCGTCAGTCGGAGCTGGTGATCTGATCGATTGTTGCGAACCGGTGTCGGGCCGTCGCTGCCCCTCTGTAACTAAAAGTAATGGCTGTCCTGGCTGGCGGTACCGTCAGTTATATATGTATATGTATATGTATATGTACATGTATACACACACGCGCCCTTTTAAGAGTTATTATGTAATTAGTATCAAGCATTCCAAGAATCTGAAAATACCTCTGATCTGAGAGTAGCCGTAGGTATATAGAAAAAAGTACGGCGCTCTTTTCGAATTATTCTTATACCCTTGTACTATTATCTGGACTCTACGATCCGTAAAGTTTAGATGATTAACGATTTTCGTACTATGCAAACACTATTTTTTAATACTGATAATTTATTTATATATACAACCTCACCGTTTTTAATATACTAATTAACACCTCTTTCGAATATTGAGACAAACTTTTCCACTACAATTCGATATTTTCGTTCGCAGTTTATATTTATTTTATTATTCTTTTTCTTCTTTTGTATATATATATATATATGGGTTTATCAGCAATTTAACGCGATTTGCTGTTTCCCTTCATCGAATTGTTCACTTTATTTATAATGAAATTTTATAAATCTTCCTTGATAGTAGGGATATTCTTCGTAAATGCTATGATGCTTATAATAAAGGATCAAGTATAATTCACATAATAATTATATAATGGCCAACTGTACAAAAAAAAAACAAAAAAAAACTAGCGTACTAAAAAATAAAATGAACAAACCAAAAAAATTATTCATATACTATTAAAATTAAACATGTCAAATACATAGCGATAGTAACCGTTAGCATGCGTAAAATATAATTATTTTGTAAAAATCTATTTGAAGAAAAGTAATGTTTATTACACCATTAGGAAGAAGTATGATACTATTATCAAGGAAGAAGGTGTATGACCCATCATCTCACCATTTATATAGCTCGACTATGTACATAATATTATTGCTAGTCGATAAAAATTAGATTATAAATAGGCACGCGAAGCCTTAAAATGATCACTGTAAGCTTCTATTGTACAATTTTAATGTTTATGTACAAGTTTGTAGTTGTCTGTGAAAACTTAAAACAATCAACCAAGAGGAAACGGAGAAACGTGCTACAGCATCAAACCAACGAGGCATTTTTAATTTAAAAACAATCATCTTTATTTTTTTCATCAAAATAATTTGGCAAATGTTTATTTTTTTATTTTTTGAGCAATAAAAAAACTTCAAAAAGGCTATTTATATATTTTTATTTCGTGAATTCAAATAATTTAAAGTCAACGTTTATATCACAATCACATTCAATCTATTTATATAAGTGGATACAATGACCAAATGTCGATTATAAATGCACTGACAGCAAAATATAGTATATATGATAATTCATTAATATTCGCAAATATTTGTACGCAAATAAATGTATTGTGATACCTAAGTTGAATAATATTCGAAGGCTAATTAATTAATGACTTAAGGTGTCGTCAAACGTTTGCTTAACAAAAATCTTTCAAAAGACGTATATTATAAATATATAAAAAAAAATGCTTCTATGTGATCAGAGCTGAATAAAGCTACATTTTTTGATGAATACATTTTATAATATATATATAATGTGATCTGTGAGATAAGAAAAGGGCAAATTTTTAATGTTTCAAACGTACTGAGAGAAGTTGACAAAATTTACAGAAACGTCTACAGAAGTGAAATAAAAATAACTTTAGAAAATACGCAGTCTTATTTTTACATTTCTATTCAGTTTTTTACGTAAACAAGGATAACTAATAAGATAGGATTTCGGTTTGACAAAGTCTATCACTGTAATTGTAATTATAACGTAAATATACATTTTTTTAATATAAAAATAAAAATCAAACCAAAAAAGGTAAATAATAGCATTTAAGATACAATGTAACTTCCTTCAGTATAATGAAACGATAATACTTTATTAATTATAATAATTCATTATTCGTTATATGTAGTATTCTTAACAGTAAATATAAAAAACAAACTTTTATTATAACTGATGTTTTTGATTCGTCGATCATCACTTTCACAAAAGTCGAGCATATAAACCATCATATTTAAAAGTACAAAATGTTAATTTTGTCGTAGATAAATAAAAATTAATAATAATAATATATATATATATATATATATATATATATATTGTAATGTAGCAATTATTGAATTGTGATTAATGTTAACTGCATAAGTAAACGTATTTTGATTTAGTCTAAAAAGACATTTTTAAGAAATGTTATATATACTGAGATAAAACGTAACAATAATGTAAAGTCTGTCGTGCAAGTAATCACTCATGTGGTACTACTATTCACCTGTGTAAAACAAATCATAAAAAAAAAAAAAAAAAAAAAAAAATTATTTTTAAAACGAATCCTCAAGAATATTATGGCAGCAGATAAATGAAAAATAATCAACCATTGTAAAACAGTTTAAAGACAACTGACTGCAGCGTACAAAGTATTAAATTATTATATCCGTTGATGTAGAATTCACCGTTGCATGAAAAATCTATCTTATTTATGTATAGTATTTATAAAATAAGAAGAATATTATATATATATACATATATATATATATATATAATCCGAATAAATATCAACAATTAGTCTTTTTTTAAAATATTGAATAGAATGCACAAGCATATTAAGTGTTATTTAATCTTATAAATTCTATCATGTTACGGGATAATCTTATCCGCTGTTTAAAATTAAATATATCAATAATATAAAAATATTGTGTACTATTATAGCTATGAATTATATAGTTCAATATCATTGATCCCAAAGAGTAACGTAGCTCTGTGAGAAAGCTACAAGAACGGGTGGGTAAAGCCACTATATTGGCAGGGCCAGTAAGTGAAAAGGCTACTAATTCATTTAAATATTTATACGAGTAATTAACATTCACAAATTTATAGGTACATTTATTACGTTTTATTTTCTTGATTTTTTATTTTTTTATTTTCGTACTTTTTATTATTTTTTTTTGTATTTTTTTAATTCCCAGCTCCGTTTAACCAAAATATTAATTTTTCATAATAGTTTCAATTCATTTAAGCGTTAAAATTAATATCTTTTGTAAACTTACTTTCGAGACTTTCCGAGCGAATTAACGAATGATTGATGATGATGATAATAATAAGAAACGGAATTAAAAAAAACGGAGTAAAAGGAGAGTTGGAAATATATTTTTGAGCGAACTAAATCATTGTGTTTGATTCCGTATGCTCTTCTTTATTGAACCGAACTCGCATACCATGAAACATTGCGTTGAACTTCACTCCAAGTCCTCTGTCTGACTTCTCGTAAATAATTTTCTTATCTTGCATTTGGTTTTCGTCCGTTTCCATTGCGTTCAGGACATCGTTTACACGATCCAAAGCTACAAAAGACAGAATCAAAAGGCTATGATGGGCTGATGAATCGAAATTGACAGATAAAAGTATATGTTTATGTATGTACACAACAGCAATAACAACAAAAACAACAACAACAACAACAGCAACAATAGCAGTAAAAAATAGTATACAATAGAAGATATATATATATATTCTGAGGGAAGATCATCGACTTAAGAATAAAAAAAAAAGTTATCAGATTTTATACGCTAGCCTACTTTGAGTTATTAATAATCTATTTTTAAAATTCAATCAAGTATTGAGAAAAAATGAAAAAGAAGAAGAAGAAGAAAAGATTTTCTCGGATCGATACGAAAATCAATCGAAACTGCGTTAATGACTATTATCTGTATTGTTATTGCATTGTAATACAAGAGACAAATAAATTTTAATCATAATGTAAAAGCTTGGCGCGGCCTGAGTTATTCAATCATCATCACCTTGAATCGACTTGAACTGACTTACGAAGACGGTCCAATGATCCCAATGACCCCAACGACCCCCCCTCCCTCCCTCCCTACCCCCATGCCCACCCCTTAAGTAAAGGGATAAATAAAGTATTAGAAAAAGTCGTATCACCCCGTTTGAGATCCATCTCGTCCATTTCCTTGTCGTTGATCTTGGCCAATTCTTTCCTGAAGCTCCGGGTCAGCCTCTTCCTAATGTAATCGGCCTCGATCTCCTGCTTCGTCCTCGGTATTCTGAATCGGATGCAGCAGCAGATCATTATCGTTATGGCGAGGATGACGGAGAGGACGATGCCGACGAGCTGCCATACCTTGATGCCCACGACCTCGTTCTCCCACTCGGGTTCGGTCTCCTGCTCGACGCATTCGGCCCCGGACATGCTCGAATTGTCCCCCGTGCACGGCGGCAGGCTCATCGGCGATGAAAATTCCGACAATATGGACGAGCTCTCCATTCCTCCCTTCCTCCCATAAAAGCTGCAAATTAATACAACCCCCGCGTTAATACAGCCTACTCTGCGACGGCCGCACGACCTCCCATCGACGAGGTGTCGACCTGTCAATTCTTAAATAATATCATCATCGACGATAACAACAACAAAACCACCACCACCGCCACCACCACCACCCCCCTTCAACCTCCCGGTGCACGTGAATTAATCAATCGTACTTACGACGATCGTAAGGTAAAAATAATTATCTGCCAGCGAGGGTCGAACGCGTGGAGAGCATCGAGAAATCACTTCTCTAAAGGAGGAACGTCCCGTGACTGACCGAGCTAGAAAAACCGAGGTAAATAGAATTCCGTGGCCAAAGTAGACATTGAGGGTGTGGCAGTTAATCATCATTTCAGGACACTCCTTGCTTTCCATTCCTTTCCTTTCCTTTCCTTTCCTTTCCTTTACCCCTCGTACAGGGCGGCAAATGCACTTTTCCGAGTGGTAGTAAGTAAAATCAATAGGCGCTTGGTTGTTTTTAGAAAGAAATGCTTTAAGCGACCATGGGAATTGGCAATATTTCTTTTATTATCTTATTACTTAATATTATGTAATAATAATACGTAAAAATTAAAAATAAAAATCATTTGTTACAAAAACAATATACTATGTTACGTGATTCTGGCAACGAATAGTGCCTTAACAATTATTCTTATTAGTTCTTCTTCTTCTTATTATTATTATTATTCTTATTTTCCATCAATGCGCCATCGTTGTTAATTACAAGTAGAAGATTGAGTCGTTATTTCAATAACGTTCGATGCGATACAGGCTAAACGTAAGTCGTAATTTGGTTAAATCGCCAGCGGCAAGCAACCCGCTGTCAATATTCATCTCTTGTTAAGTATATTCAATCACCCTGACTACAAAATGACTCGTTTCCTGCACTTATTTACTCTTTGGGTAAGCAATCCTACATTTCGCGAGTGCTTTTGATATCAGTCGGATGTAATGTTTACAATATTTATATATATATATATATGTATATTAAAAAGAAAAAAAAAAGGAATAAAAAAATAATCTTACACAATAAACTTATTAAATGCATTGTATTAATTAATAAAACTTAAGAGAGAGAGAGATAGAGAGAGAGAGAGAGAGAGAGAGAGAGAGAGAGAGAGAGAGAGAGAGAGAGTACAATAACTGAATAAAAATTACATTTTTAACATTAATAATGAAATGATAACGTAGTACAACAATTTAAAAGCATATTTCACAACAATAATCAAGGGCACACGGAATTTTTAATTTCGTGATTGTACGTCCTGTTTATTATTCTTGATTGTTTTATTTATTTTTATTTTTTTTATTTTTTTAATTTTTTTTAAAGATTCTATTTAACAATCTATTGCCACGTAATATTCACGTTTAAATCGATTTCCACTCGACTTCGCAGACATTATAATTAACAAACACGACGAATCGAGTAAGAGAGAACTAGTGTCAGTACTTGTGACTGGAAATTTCTTTATTGTATAACCTGTATCGCTTTGAAAAATTATTTTTATTTTATTATATTTTTTCATTTTTTTTTTTTTTTGTGACCCGCTTAAACGGTATCAACGAGAACGATAAAATTCCTAAACCTACAGGGCCAATATAAACTCTCGTTTAAAGTATAATTTTTGGCCAGAAATTATTCTAGCACGTGCGACCCGAGGCATTATTTTGCTCATCTTCGTTTCCATTCTGTTGTTTAGTAAGTATTAACATTATTGTTGATTGACATACAGTGTTCATTCTTTTCGAATGAATGTTCGACCCCTGTAATTAAAAAAAAAAAAATCTTATTAAAGTCTCCCCTTTACTTTAAATGAATGTATCGGTAAACATTTTTATCTTTAAATTTAAATACAAATTTTACAAGAATATATTTTAAGTTAATAAAAGCATCGAGAACGTCATTTCCTATGGATTTTTACTAAATATATTTTTATTATCTCGTAAATACTTACGTGATTGTTTTCTTTTCTGTATTCTTAGGTTGAGAACGAGCTCGATTTAATACTTTAAGAAAATCAGACGTTTTGGTACGCATTCGGGAATGAATATACACTTTACTACACTTTATATGATAATGCAGATAATGTCTAAACATGTGTATTAAATCGATTGTATTGTTGCGCGCATCCGGATTTGTGTGTCGTGGAAATAATACTGCAAAAAAAAAAAAACAGATAAATTAGTAATAATTGAGAGCCAAGCAATCACATTTAGGTGATTATTTTCACGCATGTTTCCTGATATCGATATTTCAAATAGAAAAAGCATTTTTTAAAGCGCTTACAATTGAATTTTCAAACAGAAAAATTGTATAATTACCAAAAGTTATGTATCCAATACAATCATTTACTATTGTACCAGTATCTTGTAATTCTAAAGGCGGTTCACGATGACTAAATAGAACCTGTGGTGCCGTGTGACTTGCTCTTCTACCTTCTTTCAGTTCCTGCAAAAACATTTTTCCAATCACCATATCGTCTACGTCTTTGAATATTGTGCTAAATACGACTGTTACTCGATCACTTTTTGCCTCAACGTATCTGCAATAAAGTAAAAGAGATTTTAAGAAATTTATAAATAAAATACTTGGTTATAAACATTTTAACTGTATGAATGTATTAATAATTACATAATTTCCTGGTCTCTGTACTGTATAATGGCTTTTTTCTGAAGCTTGCTGCAGTCTTCTGTAGATTGACTTAGTTTTTCTTGAAAATCAAAATATTTTTCAAATATACTTGCGAAACAGTGCCTTTTGAGTAACCCAATTTTTTTAACTAATACTTCCCAGTCTTCTGGTATATTTTCAAGGTCAATCATTACTGTAACGCTATAGCCTTTAAAATTAAGCATTAATATTAAAATAATGAGATAACTTAAAAAAAATTATTTATTCTAAATGCCAGTATCTTTTAATATTTTTCAATAAAAGTACCTGTTTCAGGTTCCACTAAATAAGAACCGTATTCTCGCTTGAGTAAGTCATCCGCTCCATGTTCTTGCAATTGTTTATAAAATTTGAGCAATGCACTTATCTGAAAACATTAACATTATGAGTAGGTTCATTTTCTAAATTTTTTCATAAATGCACACGTTCAATACTTACTCTAATTTTCGACTTATCCCCACTTAAATTTGAAATATGAAATAAGACACCATCAAAGTCTGCTACCATAACATCTGTTGATTCGAGTTTACCACTGAAACAGTAGTTTGTATTTTAAATGTATATACAGCATAAAATACAATAAAAAGTATTTAAATAAATTTTGAATTCATCAGGGACAACGATTATTAAGTCAGAAGCAAAATATTATCTAGCAATTAATAAATTATTTATAAATGTATCAATTTTTTAAGGGTAAATTGAAACCAATTGTTTTTATTTAAAATCATTGTCATGTTTTCAAATATTTATATTACTGTATGTAAGTCAGGAGAAATGATTGGCCGTACAAACTAAATATAATTGATCAAGACAATCTGTATGCCTTAAAGTATAAGAAACGCATTGGTATACAAATGACGATAGTATGTACAATAGCTGTGAAAGGCTTGTTACTCCTCTGGCAAAGCAAATATTTCATGGAGAAGCAAGCGCATGCATTAGCTGGTAACTGTAACAAGGGGTAGCATCACGATTTAAAGGAGGCTAATGGTAAAAAATTGTTTTGATCTGAAAGAGTTTAGTGCCAACATCGAACACCTTGTCGAGCACTAGATATTTTTAGGACGATCCTGAAAGACAAGTACTAAGGCCAAGGGCACATCGTGAATAAAGTCCGATACGCGTAGCTGGTGCCTTGCTACGAGGAAGCTGCTAGGAAGGGTAAGGAGGCTACGAAGGAGGTTAGACACCGCCCAGGCAGGACACCTTTGACGCATCCCGGACGACGTGGGTGGTTAAGTAGGTGGAGGCGGGGCAGAGGGGTGGAGGTGGAGGATGAGGAGGAGGAGGTTAGGACGATTAAGAGGGGATCGGGAGTTCGGAGGAGGTGGTGAATGTAACGTAAATGAAAAGACAAGAGTCTCGACTTACCCAGCGAGGGCATTTTTAATTTTGTTGTTCAAAGTCTCTTCGATTATCCTATTGTTTATCTCGAGCAAAATCATTATTTTCACAGATAGCAGGCGAGCCTGCGGCTGCACTCAACGTCCAACACGACTATAAACTGTTAAAATTAATTAACAATTGCCTACTCGTTGGCACAAGCATTTAACACGATCCCAGTCGTGTCCTGTAGCACACTACTACTATACGCTCCGATTCCGTCCCCCCTCGCACGCTCGGTCTCGTTCACTCCCTCCCTCCCGCGACGACCGCTCGCTCGCTCGCTCGCTCCGTCCCTCTCCTTGTCGCCCGAGTCGCCGTTTACGGCTCGAAAAAGCCTGCGATTTTCTAATCTTTCGACTTTGGGAGCCGCCGCGGTGCTGTTGTTGGCTCCACGCTTTTTACGCGCCTCGTACCGACCGACAATATGTATTCTGCAGAGCCCTGTCGGGAGCCGCTCTCTCACACATCCGCACACGCACGCGGCCCGATACCGTAGAAGAGCAGGGGAGCTCGATCGGTGCCGCAGCTCCCCGTCGTCAATTGGTAACAACTTCTTACCTCCGGTAAAATATCCCGGGCCGGGTCTCCGTAGCCGGCGGCCCCTACCCGCCACGTATCCGCCGCCCCCACCTCCCACGCACGTCCACCCGCGAGGATAACAGTCGCTAGTGCAGAGATTCGGCCTTTTAATTTTCACGACCTTTCCGTACAGGCGCAATATCGATAAGATCGAGGTGGGCCTCAACGCGTTAAAATAAAAAGGAAGAAAAAAGCGGCCCATATTTTATATAATCAGCCATTTTTAATTATCAGTTGCGAATCGATGAAAGATTTCAAACTCAAACGTCAAGAAAGAAAGAAAGAAAGAAAGAAAGAAAGTAATCAAACGAATACGGTAAATAGGTAAATATTTCAAATCCATAATGCATCACAAGGCCGAAAACGGTCTTATTTTATATTTATTCCACATGCGCTTGTCAAACTCCCTGAATAAACTCCACGTTTCTTATGCAGAGCGGCCAATTCATTTAAAATTACTCGCTGACATCTTTGTCGTTGGATATACTGTAAAATCATTTCTAAACGCCGTTGGGCACCTCTCCACTCCGAACCTCGCCTAAATAAACTCAAGTCTAAATCTACGTCCATGGATTATTTATAGTCATATGCCGGAATGGCGGCACTATCACTTTCCTTTATTCGCAGCCCTTTTTAATTATTCTAAAATAATTACCAGCATTTATTCCAGTAGTTGTAGTATCGAGGTCTCGAAAAGCCCCGTGACGACGATTTAACGAAATCGTACGGGCCATTGATGTCCATCACGTGCGCGATTTCATTATTATTTATAATTTGTTATCGCCTATCAACATTCTATCGGCTTCAAGGACACGCCGACGATGCTATATTCATAAAATGTAACGATCGTTTTCTTCAACCTAGTTGTTCAATAGCTATTTTTTTTTTTTTTTTTTTTTTTTTTTTTTTTTTTATCGATAATTTAAGGCTACCGTCATTTATATATTTATTAGGGCTCGAATAATCATTGTGATGAATTATTTAGAACTTAGTTGGAGAGCTAGGATCCGAGCATTTAAAATTATTATTTAAAATAGACGTCGAATGAATTATTCAAGCCTACGATGGCTTTCTTATTATTCGTTTCTTTTTTCCTTCTTCTGTTTTTCCTTCGATATTTAAGGACACGAACCCTTTATTGCCCATTCATGAGTTAAAATACGAGTGCAGTAAATATCCTTGACGCGCGTCTTTATGGATAGAAAAGATCGAATCGTAATCGTAATGTACTGCATTTCATGTACAGAGTTTGTTTTAAAAGCTGACTCAATTGTGATATACTGCGCTACTCATGTCCAATCATCAGCAAGATACGTGTGCAAATCACCGCTTGCATTACCACGACGTGTACGTGTTTACGTCTTTCGATTTCAAACCGTTTAAACTACAAAAACTAATGACGTTTACTTTTTATCGTCGCTTAAACGGATGTAACGAGCGGGCTTCAAAGTCATTTCCATGTATCTCTTATAACTTCAACGTTCCGGCTTCTTCAAATATAAATTCCCCCATTCGTCTCACTTAATAACGTATACAGACGTTAACGTTCCCTCCCTCTATTAATGCCAACCCGTGCTTTCGTTCCTTTTTACTCTAAAAATAACACGTGCAATTAATTAATATACTTCGATTCGGATCTATATACATATGTATACGTATATATATACGTATGTAAGAGAAAGAAAAATAAAGTAAATAAAACCTAGAGAAAGGAAAATCTGAATACGGTTGTTGTAGGCCATAGAGTTGCATTAACTAACTGCATTATTGTACATTGGGAAAATGTCCGTAATTCTCAATTGGATTGAAAGACAATTGGTTTAATCCGGAAAGAGTGTGCCAGATTTTCATTATTTAACGATGCGCTCGCAGCGGACCTGACTCCAATTTATCTTCATCGGGGCAGAAAGAAATCTTGCCCCGAAGCTCTTTTGTTAATATACAAAGGGGCTGAAGTACTTTGGCTGAAGTGAGGCCACTTACACGTCTTGTAGTATCCGCATGGGACGAGTCGAGTGGAGCGAATGGAGAAGATGTAAGATCCGAGAGGCTAGTGACGCGGACGTCTGCACCGGGTATCAAGAGCAGCCCGACTCGACTTCTTCTCTCCTCGTACGAGACGAGAAGACTTATACAGCAAAAGTGCTCGAGATCCATGCGGGCCAAATCGTCTTTGAAGCTCCCTGCCTTTCGTTCCTTCCTTTCCTCTTGCATAAGGAATCGCATGCAAAAAAAAAAAAAAAAAAAAAAAAAAAGAAGGAGGATTAAACGGACCGACGATGATAACAATAGTATCCCAATAACAACAATAGTAATAAAAGGTCTGCCAGAGAGTTTTGGTTTTAGTGCTCCTCTACTACTAATTTTATTAGAGGGCAGACGCTCCTATCGATTTATCGATTAATTACTATCGATGATACGCTTCTTTTAATCCCAATGAAATCCATACGTTATTCCATACTTTCATTGTATCATACAAAATTATACGGATAAATAGTAACTTTCATTGAATGAATAAAACTAAGCCAAGCAAGAAGGTATGCTTCACCCCGACAATCTTATAAAATAATCGTATAAAATAAAGACGAAAAAGGACCCTTTATTTCATCTGATTCCATGCTCATTCGGTTATTACGTCTTTTCTTACTTTCCGTCTTCTTGCAAAACATTATTTATCAACTCGTGTTTTTGTTTTCTCGTTTCAATTACTTCGAGCGTATCCATACCTTTTATTTTTTTATTCGTTCCATTCAAAACCCTAATTAAGTCATTATACACCTGCAAAAACTCTGTATAAAACAATGATGTCGATGCCTGCCTTTAAGTAACTCAAGAACGACGTAAACAATTAATTTCATTATCGTATATATATATAAAAAGATAAAAGAAATGACTCCTAATTATTATGATTTCTAAATAATAATACTTAATAAAAATCGCGAGATGCTTTGTTTTTTAATGCCTTGTACGACGAAAGTACATCCTTCAAGATAAAGAAGATTAACGGAATTGTTTATTCGTTTGTTTTAACCGTTTCTCCAAGAAAATTCATATGACGTGTAAGTAAGTAAAAATCTGTGCAAGTCAAGCCCAACAATGAAAACGGTACTTTATACATACAACGTCGTCCTTCACTCGACTCGATATTCATTATACATATATTTTATACTGCATCTAAGTATCTAAAATAGACGAGGGTACGATGCCATTTATTTTTATATTCAACGATAGTTGTCAGGTTTATTTAAATATTGAAGAATAATAAATATCGATAATATCGATCTTTTAATTGTCGATATAATATAGGCAGAATAATTGCTTTCGATAATAATTTAAATTAAACTCGTGGCGTCTCCATTATCTTGTTTTCTTTTTCTTTCTTTCTTTCTTTCTTTCTTTTTTTCTTTCGAATGCCGCATAGAGGGAATGCGATGCATAATTTAATATACGATATCCGGGGTAAATTAATAGTTTCATACCCTTCAGTTGTACGTTTCTGCCGATTTATGGCATTCAATCATAGGTAATACTTATTGAATTCCGAAACATTAACGATGAACCTTATCAATTCGAAGGCAAGTTATTTGTTATAAGCGTTGCAAGACATTATTGTTTAATGATTAGAAAGTCCTTCTCTCTCTCTCTCTCTCTCGCTCTCTCGCTCTCTCTAAACTGACATACCCGCAATAATAATTTTTTTCCAATAAAGTCGAATGGTACGAAAGGTCCGAGCGACGATTGGCAATAATTTTTATTGGCAGATATCTTTGAAGAAAGTCAAAGGATTATTTGAATCTCGGTGGATGAGTATTAGAATTCGTAAACGACGATTACGAGTTGCGAGCGAGTTAAAAGCTCGTAGAAGGTGGAGAAGGTGGAGAAGGTGGAGAAAGTGGAGAAAGAAGAGCGAGTAAGTAATATTCTTAAAAGTTGTTAGCTAGTGAATTGGCTAAAGGGAGAGAAGGGAGTGAGGGGAAGAGAGAGAGAGAGAGAGAGAGAGTGAGTGAGAGAGAGAAATAAGGAGACGGGGATTAAGGCAGCCAGGAGGAGTTGCGCCACGAACAATAATAATCGCAGGAGGGCCCGGGGTGGTGTGCGTACGCGTAGAGGATGTAGGTAGAGCTGGTTGGAGAGGTAGAAAGAAAGAAAGAAAGAAAGAAATAAATAAAGAAAGAAAAGCCGACAGCGCTAGGAGGCCACGGATGCTCAGCCGGACGAGGACACGTAGTGAAGCACGCGCACGCGAGTTGAGTTTCGTCGAGGAGGGGTTGTTGGAGGAAGAGAAGGAGGAGGAGGAGGAGGAGGAGGAAGAGTAGTTGTAGGGTTGAGCTGCTTCCACCACCAACCACCACCACCGTCGCCGCGGACGTCCGTTCCAAGCGGAGGCGCATAGGTTATAAGCTTCTGGGGATGGCATCGGGGGGTCGGGGGTTGAATTGACGGGTGGGGGAGGGGGAGCGCATAGCACACATGTAGGTGACTCGGCCGAGGGAACGCAGCTCTCGGCCACCCCCGTCGCGGCTTCGGCATTACGGCACTCCGGCACACGGCGGCCAAGTCCAGCTGGCGCCTGCGGCTGGGCCCCCCCAGGTTCAGCCTCCGCGAGCCGACGGTCCCACCCCTGTCCGTGAGAGAGCCCCGACGAGAGCGGTCGGAGTAGGTGCCGCGCTCGCGTCGACTGGAGGCGGGAGAGGGAGCGAGACCGCAATAGGCCGAGGAGTGGTGCACGTCTAGTCAATCGTTATCTCTCATAACCTTTTCGCGCGCTCTGTCCTCGACGGGCGGCCTCGCAGCTCCACGCAGCTCGGGCCTGATTGGCTCCAGCACCCCGCGGAAGCCCTTGATAAGAACGGAAATTACCAGCGCTCGAGAAGCGGCTCGGATCCCGAGAGAAGCGCGGACCTCGAGGATGCCCCGGCCGATTGCCACGAATAGGAACGGCCGCTCCTAGTCCTCCTTGGACCTGAAAACATCCGGCGCCGCCCGTCCGATACACCAGGCCCGATATGGGCTCACGAGCCCAACGGGCAGCCGAGAGCTAGTGCCAAGACGACACCGAGGACCACCGCGGGCTCTTCCCTTCGACCTCGACGGCCTGATCGCCTTCGTGCGAGGAGCGCTTCATCGAACGCACGCTCGGATACTGGATTCGAGAGAGCCATGGCATCCTCACAGAAGGGTATACAGATCGGCAACGCCTGGTTTCAAAAGAAAATCAACCTCAGGCCCCAGCATAGGGGTGTGCATCTCGTTACCGATGAAATACTCGGTCAGATACCTGAGCTCTGCCAATTCTCCGTTGGCCTCTGCCACATACAAAGTGCGTAACCTCAACCATGACGGACCTCCCTCTCTCGGGCCTTCTCCTTTCAGTCCTTATTCATCACTTAGCACTTATAATAATTAATCAGTCTTTCATTCTCACTGACATGCTTTCTTATTCTTAGTCAGCTCAATACCCTTCTTCATCCATTACTTTTATCTACATAACCTATATAGAATATAGGTTATGATTCTACATAGAATTCTACATAACCCCACATTTTCTAAAACATTCGGAATCCTAATAATAGAGCTTCGGAAAGAATAAACGAAATAAGAATAAGAAATTTATATTCTCATTTAACAAGTTCGTCTGATTCTATGCACATTCTTCCGAATTAACCTTAAACCAATGTTCATCATTTGGTTTTTTGTTGCAATTATTAACCTTGTGAATCATTTTTAATTTAGCTTTTTTTTTTTATCTTGTTCAATATACATGATACATATTATATAAATAAAATTCTATTGACAACAAAATTATCAAAAGAACAAGAATTAACTTGAATAAAGTGAAAACATTGAACGATAATACTTACACTGGCTTATACAATTTTAATGTAGTTTGTAAACAATCATATACATACATATTTGAACACATATTATTTTAATAATGATAGAAGATGTTAAAACTGTTTTTCTTATTTTAAAAACGAATACTGTTAATAATGTTCAGTTTTGAATAAGCAGCATCCAAATAAGTACAAAAGTATAAGCTGTTATATCTACTTAAAAATATTTGTAATTGAAAAAATGTAGTTTTAACATTGAAGTTAATTATATCTAAATATATATTAAATTTTCGTTTTTTAGTTCTTCATACTTCAGCTAGTTTGGCATTAAATGAGAGTTGGGACCCTGATGTTAGGGACGATATGGAGATGATGCTTAACAAAATAATTCCAGAAGGATTACCTTATAGACATAGTTGTGAAGGTCCTGATGACATGGTAAAATGCAACTAAATATATTATTAATTTTGTTTTAAAATAAGGATATTTGATAATGTGGCAATTAATAAGCATTCACTTTACATTCACTTGATTTAAAAAAATATTAATATACCCAAATCTTTTTAAACTTTTAATGTGATTCATTTTATTTTATAAGATATATTGTTATATACGTTTTATATAATATTGGGTTATATAAATTTGAAAGAATGAGATGGATTTAGTCAACTTATGATGTGAAAACAACCAATTTACTTTATTAAATAAAATAGAACCAATATTTTTGTTGTTCAGTATTGTAAGTTAAGTATTGTATATTCTGATACATTGCTTTGGATATTAGAATTTTTTTTTGCACCATAGATTTATATGTATTAATAATGAATTGAATTCTACAGTTTTTGTAATGAAAAACCTTTTCGTTTACTTTTAAATACTGCGTAAATACACATTCTCTTTTTCCTTGTAAAAATTTAAAATATATTAATTATTTAAGAATAAGAATGGCTTAACTTTTAAAATTCCATGGAATAAAAAATCATAATAAAAATAAGAAACAAACAAAATTAATTTTTATTTTGAGATTGAAATACAAAAACGTGAAAAGAATGTTTAGTTTTTTTATTGAAACTTGGGATTATTAAAAATGTTTTGGTAATGTTCTCTTTGTACGCCACGGAATTTTAAGGTTAAGCCACGGGAATAAGAGGATATAGGCTCAAAGCAACCCAGTCTTGATTTAGAGACGAAAGTCGAGCGTGTGGTGAATCTTGTTAATGTGTATGTAGAGAGCGAAGGAGAGGAGATAAGAGACGTTTAAGCCGAAGCTCGGATTCCTATTTTTCAGCCGGCGCACGTGAAGGCCTGCTTCCTCGGCTCTTCCCTCAGCATCCCGATAACGGATGGCAAGCTCGCCCTGGGGAAGTGGCAGGGCGTCTGGCTGTGCGAGCATCGCGACCAGGCGGGCAGCCGGAGGCTCGTCCTGACCCTGACGGGCTGTCTGAGAGAATCAGCCCGCAGCCCCGTCAGTCCGGTCAGCCCAATCGCCTCGACGAGTAGCTAGGACCACTCGCACCCGCGTAGGCGCGGCAAGCGCACGCTGCGCAAATCCACCTCCAGCAACACGAGCTAGCAGCCGGTGGTGGAGGTCGAGGCGATCCCACCTGGGCCAGCGTCCACGAGGGAGTAGTTCCGAAGGCAGTCTGCTGCGCGGTCCCGGAGCCTCCGCGGCCTCTCGGATCCTTTAGTGCTTCTTTTCGTTGTCTGGAGGATGGTTGCGCGCGTGCGCTTTCGGGACGACTCCCCCTCGCCGAGCTCGACTCCCGGCCACCTCGAGCTCCCTTTGTCTCGAGGGCTGCCAGGCCCTCGGCCTCCGCGGTTTCCCTCCTTGACTGTTTGCTGTTGCAGCTGGTGGTTTGTGAGTGCGTAGCTAAACGAAAAATAATAACCAATGAGATATTTGTGTGATTTATGAAATGCAAATGCTAGTGAAGCGGAAATTTTTGTCGGTATCCGACATCCCCGTAAAGGCGGCGTCCTCGCCCGGTTACCATTCCATGGATTTCAACGAATACACAGTAGGTTCGGTGTCGACGACGATTTCGGTGCCACGGATCGACACACTTTCGGTCTTTACCTCCTCGAGGCGACATCATTGTCGCTTTGGTTGCTCGTTCCACACCACCCTCCCGCCCTCCTGCCGCCCTCCTACCGCCCTCCTACCGTCACTCCGACCTTCCGAATTTAACAATGAAACTTGTACTGTGTATTTGCAAATGCTTGGATTTCAATGAGTCGAAATCAACGGCCACGCTGTGGAAGATTTACGTAAAGTTTTGGCTTGATGTCCTTATTCCGTACATTATACGCACTATAATTCTTCGAGGTCACGTTCCATTTCAATACAATTAATAATTAAAAATAATTAAGATATAAAAAAAAATCGGGACGACCTGCGGTTTCTTTTTCGACGTTTAATTTCGCTAGGCTCGGTAAGCTTTCTCTTATAATTGCGAATGTTTTTTAAAAAAATTTGAAAATCTAAAAATATCGAAAAAAGTAGCCAGTGGATAGAGCAGTGTTTGTAAGGGTATGTTGTAATCCTTACAAAGGCTATGAATTGGACATTGTGAGTACGTATTTAAAGACAAATATTTATTTCATGGATAATAGGTGATCGACTATTTAACAATGAAATTTATTTATTATTGCTCTATGCAATCACTAATATAATACGAAGTCTTATTTTTTTAAGCAAATAGGTATATACATAAGAAAGACTATATAGGGAATAAGGTCATTCAAGCCGGTATACGGCCTTCTTGCATCCAGCGCGTAAAATGTATGCAAAGGAGGTAAACTCGACAGCGTCGACACGAGTATTATAATCTAACGTAGCGTAAGAGCGAGCGAGCGAGCGAGCGAGCGTGCGTGAGTGAGAGAGAGAGAGAGAGAGAGAGAGGGGATCAAAAGCGTTCGTATATGTTTGGAGAACTCTTGATTTCCACAATGGAAAACGAATACCGAGGAAAGACAACGGTCGTCGTTCTATAAATCCGTAAAAGCTGCCATAGCAGGTCTTTCTACGCCTCGTCTCGACAGATATAAATACAGATATGTTCGTGTACATATATTTATATGTATATTTATTGTAATTTAAGGAGAGATTCGAAATTAAATGGAATCGGCTAAGGCTATAGTACTAGACTACGCACTACTCTTTTCACGTATACTCTTGGCTAAAATTATTATTATTATTTTTATTATTGTTATTATTGTTATTGTTATTATTATTATTATTATTAAATATATATTTCATTTTGAATGCATGAGGTATTTGTGTAAATTTTGGATTTAAATAGTCAAAATATGATTAAAAAAGAAGCATAAGTACACGGCTTTATTTCAAACGAAAGAAATAAAATGTCCTTGCGTAATAGAGTCGCGTGTCATTGCACGGATTTTGAGGAAACAAGGATAAAAATCTATCAAGGAATAGTAGAAAATATGTAAATTAGAGTTTTGAGCTTGGAGAATTGTCGAGTTCCAAAGGAATTTATTTCCTTTACCTTCATCATCCTTTACCATTGATCCTTAATAAGCTATATATTCATGATTTTTGTACCCTTGAAAGAAGGATTATGCTTGCGAATAAAACGAAGGGTACAGACATGCCTGGGGACTCGATCGGACTGTCAATGTCAGGGGGAAAACGACGAGCCTTGGTAATTTTTTTAACTTTTACTTTTAAATAATGATGAAGTCAAGTTTTTAGTCACTTTAACCATTTAATCGTAAACAGCTTGGTCACGTTCCATTTTGGTTGAGTGGGGCTTTCTTATTTCCACGGATTCTGTATTTTCTACAAGATTCATTATAAAATTGTACTCTCTTGAAGATTTTCGTTGTTTTAAATGCGTTAAGATTGAATGTTGGTTTTTCTTCTCGGAGCTCGTTAATTTTTAAAAACAATACGACAGAATTGAAGACGAGACGATGCCACATTCTTAAGTGCAAGCCACAGTTCAAAGGAAATGCTCATGAAATTTTCCATTATCTGTTCAAATACGATTCGCTATACTGTTCTACCTAGTCTTACCACTCGCACCACTCGGTCTCTTAATAAAGCTCTGTTTTATAAAAACTCCTTCGTAAATAATGAAGTATATATAATTTACATAATAATCGAGTAAACTATGATAAAAATTATGGTTGTGTTATATGGAGGCCGCTGTGCTAATATAATGCACCCGCTAACATATCTCTTGGCAATTGATTCCTTTACTTATGTCTACGTAAAATATATACACGACACGTAACTTGAGAATAACGTAAATTGAAGATATTGATAGCAAAATCAGTTTGTTTATCCCCATTTCGCGTTAATTAGCTGTCGCAAATGTAAAAAAAAGCAATATATTGTATCACCGATATTCATAGGTGATTCAGATACGTAAGTCGCGGTCGTCTAGCCGAGATGACCTGCATATCGCTGCCAAGCTTACCTCTACCTTTCAGCGAATGCAAAATGGTACAGTTTAAAGAAATCGTGTATAGGTTGTATTTTTTTTCAAGAAAATCGTCGGAGAGTCGCTGTCACAGTCCGCACACGAATAATCGGATAATTGCAGAAATTTTTTACAATTCTTATTTACGTTATTCAGTTGAAGATAAAAGATTCTTTCGCTCTCAGTGACGTTTAATAAACGGCCAAAGCGCAGAGGAGTCTTAACAGGGAAACGATTATATGCAGTGAATTTATAATTCTTTTGAACCGTTAGGATTATAATAAATACGAAGTTGTTGTTACTTTCTTTTCTCGAATACTCCAACAGTCGTGACGATTACGTATTTTCATTCATAGCGGTTCTCAATGTTCCAAGCTCTATTTTACTTAAATAATACTACAAACAGAAATAAACATTCGAAGATAAAATAATATATAAACATACATTTACGTACTTACGTGGCCATAATACTATTTAAAGTTCAATATAGACGGGTTCAGAATAAATGCAACGTGCAATTCGAAATTGAAAATAATTTTTTGAGAAAGCGGCGAGAGGCAAGGAAGGGGCAGGAAAGATAAGGAAAAGAACGGGAAATTGAAACATCAGCAACATCTACTTACGGATAACTATTGTTTTTTTTTTGTTTTTTTTTTTAACAATGTAAAAAAATATTAAGGCATTAAAATAAACAAGCGATTTATCCGCGATTGTATCACGGATAAAAGGAAAAGAAGAGAAGTGCGATAACGAATCAGGCATCAGCCATTATAAATAAATAAATAAATAATAGTAATGGGAAGGTGTTGTTATTTAATTATTAATATTTATTATGATTTATATCAAATCTATCAATTATGTAAGGAGAATTATATATATATATATATATATATAATATAAATTATTGAGTAGCTGTGTCGGTTTAATTGTAAAATTAATCACACAATATCTGTAAAATATGTTGATTAGAAGTCTCCCGAACTTCAATACCCGCCAAGAAGAAACACTTTTTAAAGAACGAGAATGACGAGTTGTATATGGCGTAAAATAATTTCAAAACCGTACGACAGTCGTCTGCGTTCCATAAGTTTTTTCTTTTTCTCGGTCATACATAATAATGATATTATTAATTAAAATTATTATAATAATAATACTAATAATAATACTACTACTACTAGTACTACGAATAATAATAATAATAATAATAATAATAAATATAATACCAATTAAATAATAATTAAATACTAATAAATAATAATAATTAGTAATAATTAGTAATAATAGTAATAATTAGTAATAATAGTAATAATTAGTAATAATAGTAATAATTAGTAATAATTGGTAATAATAGTAATAATTAGTAATAATAGTAATAATAGTAATAATAACATCAATGTGCGCGCGTGTATAAGGATAAGGATTGAGTAAAAATCGAGAGTAGTGTGCTTGTATACAAATGTGTCGCGTGGCTCGTTGAACATTAGTGACTCTGTAAAAGAAGTAAATGAAGTACGTGCGTTAGATTTGGATTTAATGTACGAAATATGGCGCGACTCTATGCATTATGCGCAGAACTACTTTAACTTTATTTTTATATAGATGATTTTCCCGAATTTTCCTTAGCGTGTGCAGCCGTCTTTTTTTACAATTTTAAGACGCGGCACATGAATTTCCAATGTTAGAGGTCGAATTGAGCTTGTAATTGTAAAGTATAACGAGTAAGCAGCAGACCTTTTACCTTACTATCAGTTGTAAAAATAATTCAATAGGGGATCTGATTTCAGTGTAAAACTAGGCAGTTTATACGTAGAGTTCTATTATGCACTTGTACAATTAATGATAATTACTTTAAGATTGGGTCTCGTTGTTCTCGATCTGTAATCGACTTTTAATAAACAAGGATTTGTCAGAGTGTTACAGAGTATCGATGAATCCTTAAAAAAAAAAAAATTATTGACTGGTGTGCCAGTGAGAGGGGGGGGGGAGCGGTCTCGTTGATAAGAGGGAGTCGATCGCGAACCACAGCGGAGGGCCCACGTGGCCCCTCCCCTCGCTCCCTCTCCCTGACCAATTCAGCGACGAGCTTACCACCACCCGCTGCCCTCGTCGTCCGGATCAAGGATCTTATCGGGAGCCTCTCCTTCCTGGTCTTCAGGATCAAAAAGCATACCTCATCACCAGGATTAAGGATTTTCCCTGTTAAGGGGCGGACAGGACACCACCCCCTCTTGCATCGCCACCATTCTCGAGAATCCGCTGGAATGCGCGTGTATCTGCCATCACTTGCTCCTCTCCCTTCCCTCGGGCTAATCGCGTCTCGCGCGCTACGATATGATTTCCATCAAAATATGTAAATAAAATGTAAACAATTAATTGTTTTTTCAAGGATTCTCGAAACTTGTAACAAAAATAAGATATTCGGATTCGTTTAAATCATTTAAACGTTATTTCTTTGTATCCTTTGATTTAATAATTGAAGAATTTCTAGTCATATACACACACAGCAGACACACCCATGTATAAACTTTTTAGTGCAAGGATCAAAGTTTTATACATTTTATTATGTATAAAAAGAGGCCTGTTTTTAAGAATTGTGAATATTCATGTAATTAATGATTATGTGAAAAATCCGTATTAGGAATATTATTAATATTGTTAAAATGTGTGTAAAAGATAATTTAAATTAGTGTAGATTAATTCAAATAGTCGATAGTTATTTTTCATATTAACGAAGAATGAAATTTTCCAAGCGTATTTTTAGCATTTAATTTTATAAGTAGAGAAAGAAGTTCTTACGTAAACTAGTATTATTTTATGTCCACAATCATATCCCGTAATCGCATTTAAACCTTCGCGAGAGCGTTTAAAGGCAAAAATACAGTCATATAGAAAGAAGCTTATAGGATTATATTAATAATGAAGAATGATGAAGTAGAAAGTATTGTGAAATTAGGCGAGCGTATGAGCGTATAATAAATAAAATATGTCCTTGCTAACTTTCGAGATATTCATTTTCACGTATTAGAGGTCTACTCTACTGCTACAACTATTACTACTACTACTACTACTACCATTACTACTACTACCACTACTACTACTACTACTACTACTACTACTAATACTACTACTACCAATAATACTACTACCACTAATACTACTACTATCTTGGCGTGCAAACGAATTCTTTATCCATTCATAAACATACTGTCTTTTTATTCTCTTACGAAATCCGTTCTACTCGGTCACAATGTGTTCTAATCTAATCGATCTGCGAAAGTTGAGAAAACATGTGTATGCGTATCAATTGTACAGGGAGTTTTCCCCCCTATATTTCCATTGTAATTGTATAAATATACCAAGTACATTAATTTTACATGTATAAATGAAAATAATAGCGACAACGATGATTAGGCAAATAACTATGAATTGGAAAAATGTTATTTTACATCGTGTTACTTAAATTTTTTATTTTTTACGTATCTCGCGAACACCGCGTAATATACGCATAGCGTAGGGCTTGACTTCTTTATTGGGCGAGGGCTAAGTGGGTGGGTGGGTGGGTGGTGGGGGAGGGCGTAAGTACGTAGGATTTAAAACCGACAGAAATTAATACGATAAGAAGATTGTATCACAAAGTTAATTATTAAACGAATGTGGTTGTTAGTCGTTTCAGCCAACTGTATATTTTTGTTTTGTTTAAAAAGTTTATTATTTTCATAGCGGATTATTATTATAAGTGGAGACATTAAAAATGAATGTAATAAAAACTGTAAATCTTTAATTTAAATACGATAACCCCTTTTCAATGCGAGGCAGTTACTCTTCCGATTGATTAGGGATATTAAAATCCCTTGGAAATCATGAAATATGCATATATATATATATATATATATATTAGTTGAAAACCAATATAAAGAGAATGACATCCTATAGAACGTATAATAATAAGTGCAGACGATTATTAAAACTGCACTTATTATTATGAAACTTTGTAATACTACTTACCTAATATTTTTAAACCATGTATACGTAGTTGACCTCATAAAACAAGTGTAAAAAGATTGAATTTTCCAGTTATCATAAAATAATTGTTCCTAGTTTTACGCAGTCTTTCTTTCTTTTTTGTACAGAAAACTATTTGCATATTATTTTTCCGGCTTTCCATATATTTTTTATTGATTGGCGAAGTAAATAATAAAAAATCGAAGGAAGATGGATGTAATAATGTAGAGATTATTCAGTGCGAAATCACTCGGGCACTTTTTCAAAATAAATGTCTGCGGTGCGCTGCCCCCATTGGCTTATAAATTTATGTAAGAATCGGAGGGCCGATCGAAGCGTATCCGTGAGATGTTCGAGGAAGAGCGCGAAGTGGTAAAAAAGAGTCACTCGAGCATGTTCTTGAGCCGAGGGATATCGATTGCTTTGTATTGTTCGCCTATTGTTCCTTACGCGAACAATGGGCCGAATCCACTTTTTTTGCCGGCGCGTCTTTGTTGCAAAATGCAAAATGCAAAATGCCAATTATTCGGATGAACCGTTCGGTAAAGTCGCCAAGGTATTATCTGCCCTATAATGACATCGAGTAAGATTTTCAAGGCCACTTACTTAAAGTGAACGACTTGTACGAAAGCCGCTTCTTGGGACGACCCGACTGACTGGGCTCCTCCGAGCATTTGCACCGGCAAACCCTTTCCCATCAAAATCGTCGAGCCATAGGTGGACGATCAAGTTATTTCATTCAAAAAATTTTCATTCAACCCCGTACGTACGAATACGCCTTAAGCTTAATCAATTCCCTTACGAATTACGAGTATTTCTTCTATAAATGTTTTAATAAAACTTGGGTAATTTGCCAATTTTTATACAAATTTTGTATAAATACTCACTTCACGTAACAGATGTCGTGTAATTAACGAACCGTCGTGTGTTTTTACGTTACAAATTCTATATTATATACAATACAAAAGTATTGTTTACGTATATATATATATACGTAGCAAAGGATTTATTTAAATGAGTTTTATAGGTCAACGACCATTACTAAGTAATTGGACGTTTCAGGACAAGTTCATCCGGTATGCTTATGACCTTATACCTTTGGCCACGAATAACGTTGAGTCGCGACGTTAAGCAAAATAATAAACTGAAATAGGGCGAGTAAGGTTCCGATGTTTGTCTGTTGCAACAGGCATATTTTATTTTTCATAGCAAAGCAATGATTGCAGCGAATGTACGAGAGATGAGAATTATGAGGGTAAAGGGAGCACGCGAGCACAGGCATCAGGAAATATAAAATGATGAAAGAGAGCATGAGTATTAGTATTGGTCGGTAAAGTCGAGCAAGCATTGTCATCGGGGCTGGGCTATACGCACTAAGGTAGTAAAACTGAAATTTTCAAAGGAGGACATTGTATTATAATATAATTTAATACGTAACGACATTTATCGCAGGATCGCACGTCTAATGGAGATTTTTTGATTTTCATCACGGGAGTTTTGCCAGGGAAAGGTGATTCTATCGATATTGCGAATAAAACGAAAGGGTCGAGCGAAAGCGACGTATTATCAATAAATAATAAAGGATAAGCGAACCGGATGGAAATGAACATGTGCGAACATTGTAACTAGGATGTGACAAACGTCATACTATTATCGTAATTGTATTATTATATAATACTAGGGGGGACTTATTATTAAATCAAGTTCGACTCTAAAGCATTTCATTTCTCTTTTCTTTACACACGCGCGCACACACACACGCATATATATATATATATATATTTTGTTTTTGTTTTAAGGGTTTTTTATTCCTTCTCCTTCGATGATCGGCGAGACATTTTTCTTTCTTTTACACAATTGCGTGTACATAGGATACAAATGGATTAGTGTAATTTGTAAGCTGTAATACTACGTTTAAGAGGAAAAATTATTTCGTTCGGACCGAATGAAGGGACAAAAGGTAAATTCGCTTAATGTACTTCATCGTAAAATCGCAGCAATACTGAGCTCCATTAGGGATAATATATATATATATATATATATTTGTTCCGACGATAATGCCTCGATTATACAATGCAATAATGTTTAATAAAATTTTAGCTTTAGTGATCGCTTTAGTCTCTTCTTTAGTAATACGTATCAAATTGCTTAGCTTCCGGCAAAGTTTCCAAGCGCCTTAAGGGCTCACGGGAGTGGGGTCCGATTGATGAAATTCATTAGTTATCTACTGAGCACATTTTTATGTATATTATTCACGTTTTAAAAATAAATTTCCAAGCGTGCTACTTTTTCCGCTTAAAAAAAAGCATAATAATAATATGTGAAATATATGGAAATACGTTACATTGTTAAAGTATAGAAATGCACATGCGCGTACACGCGCATCCCAGTACATGTCCTTTTTCTTATTTTCTATTATCATTATCATTATCGTTATCATTATTATTATTATTATTATTATTATTTCTTTATCAATTATAATCGCATTATTATCGAGCGCTTAATCATTGCAATACGACCATTTAATTAAAGGATAAAAAATAAAAACTCCCACGCGCACCGAGGAAAAGAATGTCAATATTAAATTTCCTGTTCTTTTTCTTGTAACAGAATAATAAGAAAAGCCGACGTTAGTCATAATAAATGTTCGCGTTAATTGGGAGAGGCGTTCGGCGCCGATAGCAGAGTTTCGTTTTTTTCTTTTTGCATTGAAAGTTAAGTTTATCGTCGCTCGAGCGCTCGGACAGATTCAGCAGTAACTCTTAATAGCTAAAGCTTCGCTTACGATGAGAGATTAATGTAATATAATATAATATAATAGTGAGCGGGGTCGGCGTGGAGAGTTTATTTTGAATTGGAATTGGAATATTTGATCGGTTGAGCATTTACAGGCCGCAGTTTTCGTATATTTCTTTGTCGTAGGTTCGATCGATCCGATTAATCGAGCTTCCCTACAGCCGTATTGCGAAGGTAAAAATTGTCTTTGACAATCGGAGATAATGATCATTCGTTGCTTAGGCTTTGAGCGCTCGTAAATGTTGTTGTTGTTGTTGTTGTTATTGTTGTTCTTGTTCTTGTTCTTGTTATTATTGTTGTTATTATTATTATTATTATTAGTAGTAGTAGTAGTAGTAGTAAGAGTAGTAGCAAGTAGCGCAAATAAAAAAAATTGCTTCTCGTGTATTATGAAAATAAGAAAAAGATCCTTTAGGCGCAACGGTCCTTTAAAATACTTATTATAAAATGAATAAATGAATCTAAAAAGTCGAGTATAAGTCAGGCCTTACTCGTACGCGTTTTTCTCGGTATCGCTCGCTTGGTAGTCGAGTACAATAGTACTCGAGCGCGAGTCCCCGCTACACATACGATGCCCCCGTAACTTAACGCTTAATAGGGCTACAAGACAAGAAGGCAGCGGGGGTGGTAGGTGTGTCAACGCCGAGCCGACTTAGCTCCGGTTGACTGCGGGATCGCTCGACGAGTCCGTGGGTAGTTCCTTGTAGTCGTCGGGCACTGGGTGCGGGCCCGGGTTGCTGCTCAGGTCGTTGGCCTTCTCCTGGACCTCCTTGAAGGAGGCTTTTATGTTATCGAGAGCCGCCCCCAGTCCTTGCTTTATCTGGTTGAACTCCTGGGTGACGAGAGACAGCCGGCCCAACAGGTAATTCAGGTTCGTGTCGACTTCGCCCATGCGCTTCGTTATTTCTCCCACCTGTTACGTGCATTATTACGTTATTCCATGTCATTTCTATAGAGAGCAAGGGATGCTAGGTGGCGTTCGCATCCATCGCGGAAGCAAATTAACATCGAATTATTTTAATATTTGTAGATTACGAATAAAATTATAGGCCATTCGTGGAATCGTTGCTTTCGGGCTTCATTTTTCGCTCGAAAGCTTAACGAAAGCTCGGCTTATTAAGCCGGCGAAGGCATATACACTGCATATACACACGTATACATAAATTCCTTTTTTAATATACCTTGCTTTCCATGCCGTCCATTGTCGAGGTTGTCCCATTAACGTAGGCTTCGTTCTGCTTGTGAAGCTTATCGAGAGCTTTGGCGCTCTCCATCATTTGCTGGTACATGACGTTTATCTGTCGCCATACCTGCAACGTCATTCGCGTAATTGTGTTTATGAAAATTTACTTTGCTCGCGTTCCGCATGGCGAGGGTAGGCACATTTTTTACAATATAAGCCGCTCTCACCTGATTCATTTCTTGCTCCATCTTAACGGTAAGGTTGGCCAAGGCCCCGTTCTGATTGTCCATTATGTCGTTTGAAATGCCATCGAAGCGCGAGTTGAGCGTGTGATTGATGTTCAAGCCTTGTGCCATTACGAGCTCGCCGACTTCGCGCAGTATCTTGTATGCGTGCTCGAGCCTCTTTTTCGTGTCCAGCACGTGATCCGCCATTTCCACCATGACGGATTGGCCCTTGCCGAGGTCGTGCAGCTCTTGATTTATTCGCTCGGCGTTATTTACGAGATCGGACCTGCGGCCGAGCGACGCGTCATTAGCGCACGAACCATCTCCTTTCAACCTCTTTAACCCCCCCCCCTCTATCCCTCTTTTTATTCTCTTTTTATTCTCTTTTTCATTATTATTACTATTATTATTATTATTATCGTTATTGTTGTTTATTGTTGTTTGTTGTTGTTTGTTGTTGTTTTTTGTTGTTTGTTTGTTGTTGTTATTGTTATTGTCATTAAGAATCCAACGAAAACTAACCGGGATAATTGTGCGCTCAATGCGCTCACTTGCGAATCGCCCGTCAGTTTTTGTAAATTTTATTTACGAGCGAGTCAATGCGCGTAGACAATATATAAATTTCATCGCGCCAAGGATACTCGGAAAGTAATTGTACGTAATTACCGCGTATTTCGATAAAGCCCCGCAAGTACTGACCTTAACGAAGTCATCGAGTCCTTTGCCTCTTCTTTATTCTCGGCCATTTTCAATTCGATACCTTCGTTCCCTTGTACGATTGCATCCGTTAAGGCATGTTTAGTTTCCTGCAGATACATTTGCGTCTCGTTGTGCATTGTTTGAAGCTCAGAGACCCTGACATAGAAAGTCCGATATTATTACCGATAATCGTCAATTTAAAGGCGCATCATTTATATTATAGACTTTTCTTCTTTTTTTTTCTTTTCTTCCTTTTTTTCTTTTTAACCACATTGAACCTACATTGCATTGCATTACCCACATTGCCATGGACATTTCTATGGATTTTATGAATTAAGATAATAAATAAAAGTTTAGTATTTTTACAAATAAATTCATTTCTTAGCTGTACAGAATGCACTGTCTAATACAGAAAAAAAGGTAGCCAAAAGCCATTGTTGTTTGTTAGTAACTGCTAATTCCGATCCTCCGCCCCACCCTCTCACCCCCCGTTAGAAAACTAATAGAAAGGATAAGTCCGAACGAACCTTGGGAGCTCTTGCATCTGATCTAACGTAGTTTGGATAAGATCTTCGACCCGGCTCAATGCACGAGCTTGTTGCTCAGTGGATGGCTCGTTACGTTCGCTCGTCGTTTGTACGTTAAAGTCATAATTTTCCAGCTTTCCAAGAACCTGCGAGACGTTCTTCATTCTCTTGCTGACGTCACGTATCTGCAAAAGGTTTTAACAGTATATTTTCTCGGTTGTGGAATCGATTCCGCGTCAAGAGATCGATTGAATTTCCTCGACCGATCAAAATAGAATGAAACCTTACGTTCCATATTATTATTATTAAATGTACAAGCAGCAGATTTTTTTTCGTTTTTTCCCTTGCCCACAATGGTCTTTATTCTTATTTTAAGTCAAGGTATTCATCAATGCCACGGATTTACATAAAGGGATTTCATTCAAATGCAACGTCCACGTGCAACGTCAACGTCGGATTTTCTAATCGACCAATAGCTTAGATCAATGACTCGTCAGTTACTCATTTGTCGCGCGAGTTCATACAAAGCGATTTTCGTTTTTATTCGTAAAAAAAGCTAATAACGGTACAAGGCTAGCCTATTATTATTATTATTTATTATTATTATTATTATGTATTATTATTCTTATTATTATTCATATGTAGACATTATGAATGGATATTGTAGAAAGGACGAATGAAACCTATAAACTCCAAATTCGAATTATCTTTCTGACGATGCAATTAAAAAAAATGCACTCAATTCAGATAAGTATTTTGATCAATGTCACTTGTATTTAATTAATATATATATAGAGAGAGAGAAAGAGAGAGAGAGAGAGAGAGAGAGAGAGAGAGGGGGGGGAGCTCCGTAGTCAATGTGAAAGTTATTATTTCATAGCGTGCGCCAACTGAGAAGAAAGTAAGTGGATTAAAGGACATGCTTTTTATGAAATTATGTTATAATCATAGCAGTTTAAATAACAATTAATAATAATAATAATAATAATGGTGATGGTAATATCAGAAAGGCCATTACTTTGTCGATCGATGTCCAATTTTGCAAATGAAATATCATTAAATAGCGATGGGTGCTTTTTGCATAAGAGGCAAAGAGCAGCCTCTTTGTATATTGGATAATAATGAAAGTGACAGGTTCGCATAATGCATTTTCCAAGAAAGGATCGCTATTAGCGTTCTCTGCGAGTAAGTAATTATTCCTATTGTCCCTATTATTATTCTATTATTATTCTATAAGTAATTGCCCTATTATTATTATTATTATTATTATTATTATTATTTATTATCTTTAATGACGAGTACCTCGTCGAGGATGAAGGTGATATCGTCCTGGTCATTAGCCTTTTCGGCAGCTGAGGTCAACCTGGCGTCGAGGCCGTTATCGAGCTTGCTGATGCGTTCGGCGAGTTCCGTGGCCGCGGCCTCGATCCTCGACAGCGTCTCCGGGGACTTGTCTTCCGGGGCGGCGCTGCTCAGCCGGCTCGTCCCATCGACGACCTTTGCTCCGATCTCCGTGGCCCAGCCCTCGAGTCTGCTCTCCAGGTCCTCCAGCGTTTCCGCTATCTTCTGGATCTGCACGTGCTCGCGCTCATCCTTCTAAATCGGCACGTGAACACGAGCGCCCCTTCCATTACTGGCTCCAATTTTTCTCGAATCGCGTGCACGATATACGCGGTTGACGAGGGGGAGGGTAGTGGTGGTCATAGTGGTGGTGGTGGTTGTGGTGATGATGATGATGACGATGATGATCAAACGAGGGTGTTCGATGGGTATTAACGGCACGCGCGCGCGCGCGCGAGCGTCACAGCCACAATTACGACGATTAACCTTGCGAGACACGTATCACTTAGGCCTCGTAATAATGGACTTGTCGTAATCATCATAATCATCATTCGCGTGATTTGAAAGCTACGAGCCCGTACGTAGCTCACCGCAGCCCCGTCAAAAGGGGCTAATAACAATAAGCTCTACTTAGCGTTACGCAAAGCCGCAAGCCATCGTATATTCACGAATACGTAAGGGGCGCGGGTGTGGGTGGAGTGTGTATACGTATAAGTTCCCGAGTTAACCGACGGTGGAGTTTGCCGATTCGACGCGAATTGATCCCCTCGTGGAATTGATTTAAAGCGCCAAACAATAAGCGAGGGAGAGCGATTAGCGTCCCGAGCGCTGAAATATTACAAATTCAAAGCTTTCTAAATTCGTACGTATAGGAATCGCGGCATAAAGAGGGGCTTATTTTTGAAAGCCGCGTCGAAGCTTCGACGCCCGAACGAATCAGGTTGAACGAACGCTGGCTCGCGGTCGTTAACGGAACCGAGAATACGACTTCCTATTCTCGTGTTCGATCGCTTAAATGAGAGCGAGGCGTGATTTTTTTCCCCCTTCTTTTTTTCTTTTTTTTTTTTTTTTTTTTTTGGCGGACCTCGAGAACCGTACCTGGGTAATCAGCTGCTCGATGCCGGCGACCCTCTCGTCGAGCTTCACGAAGAGGGTCTTGAAGCCGTCGATGGTCGACATCCGCTTGGTAAGTAGCGAAATCGCCTTCTTCAGCTGCTCGGCCGTCTGCCGGTCCCTGGCCTCGTGCCTCTCCAGCTTCTCCGTGTTGTCCCTCATCATGTGCACCAGGCTCAGCATCGCGTCTTTGATGTCCTCGTGCCTTTGTAACGCCGTCGTATCCGACGTTAGAGCGTTTCATTAGCCGCCTCCCAGCCCCGTACATCTCGTCCCGTCCCATTATTAATTGCCGGCGATTACGTCCGGGGATGGGCTTTATTGATCGCGGGGATTTGTTTGAGTAATTTGCGCGACCGATAATGGGGCTTCCGTCGTCGAAAGGAAATTGAAAGAGTGGCTCGTTTATTATACCCCCGACCCGCCTGCCCCCGACCCGCCTACCCCGGCTATCTATCGGCCGACTATCTATCGGCCGACTATCGTCCGAGTCCACTTCTTTAGCCCATCCCTGGTCAATCGAGTGGCTTCCCCGAGCTCGGTTCTTTAATTATTAAGCTCTCCGACCCCCCTTTCCCCCATACCGCAAACGTCACGCTTCCTCCGTATCAACGTACGCGCGCTACGCTTTATCCTTTACTATATAGCTAAGCTAATTTTTATGTAACAAGTAGCGCGGCTCCGCTATTTGTTCAGCTTTCTACTGAAAATCACCGCCGCCACTATTCTTTTACTTAACCGGGTAATGAATCATCCCGAAGAGTCTGTGTTTTAATGGCACGGCTTGTACCCGAGCCGAGCAAAACCTCGACGAGTAATATAATTAAGCTCTTGACAGTTATCGTTGCCGATCAAGTTCAGCGATAAATTCAGTAATTGTCTATGTTCCTTTGGCAGGACGATTTCAGGATTCGCGGGGAGCGGGGGGAGAAACGTTAATGGCGCACCGGCGTAATTTTCACGGGACAGGGCAGGATATCTCTATGGGGCCAATAACAAGAAAATCCAAACTTACGAGATTTCCCTGGACTCGGCTTCCCTCCTCCATACCGTAAGGAGTAATAACAGCGTCGCGATTGAAAACTTGATCTTCATGATTTATTGGGCTTATTGCTTCTGTCCCTCTCTTCGGATTTTCTCAAGCAAATGAATGGAAACTTATGGTCCTGCAAAAGAGACTGGCAGATTGTCATATAAAACCTGGGCAAATACCCACCCACCCGCCTCTCTGCATACGTAAATAAACAAATTATATATATATATATACGTGTACGTGCATCTTATAATAAACGTGAAAGCAGAGCAGGAAGTTTTGAAAACCAACAACGGCGAGCATAAATTTAAACGTCACCACTTATCATCGGTATATGATTCTTAATTTTAACTTTTCCCTATTGCTCAAATTAAATCATTGCGCGCGAGCGGCGAGGGAGATAAAATCAACCCAAGATCCAAAAGATCTTCGCCGAGCAAAGCTAACCGTCCGCTCCTCTCTCTTTGTCCAACTAAAAATAACCATTATTCACTGGCTTTCTAGGGCCAAGACCATTTCCTTTCCATCCATCGCTCGCACTGCTACGTCCAATGAATCAGCACATCTCGATTTACATCGACAATTCAAAACTTCCTTCGGAAATGTAAATAATAAAAGGAGAGGCCGGCAGGGGGCCGACGAAAAGCTCCCCTCCCAGCGTACTCGCTGGTACCAAGGAATGAATAACGGCCGCGTCATGGTCCGTCGATAACCATCGTCGGTCCAAGACGCCGGAGCTCCATTTATTCCCCCGCGTACACGACAATTGCTGCCCACCCTCGTGAATAATAGCGCGAAATGAAGTCAGCGAGCGAGGAAGGAAGGCCGTCCCCCTCCCCCCTCCGGCCCACCCGTTCCCCCACAGCCTACGCTATCTAATCGCCAATACTAAAACTGAACTAGGCTTCATCGGCTTTTCCATGCCGTACAAGCGAAACGTAAAAGTAAAAAGAACTAAAAAAGATGTAGACACGAACGTACGTAGGAATTCCGGAATTAATGATCCCGGTCCCGCTCCCGGTCCCAGTCCCGATTCCGATCCCGATCCCGGTCTCAATATCACGGCTTTCGTGCTTATTTCCTTAGATTTGACCACTTTTTATTTACTTACCACCCAGTATCGGCTGCGCGAGCCTCTCTCCCCGACTTCCTTCACAATCGCGCCTTTTGTCTACGGCTCCCCGGATACTCGTGTCGTAATGCCCGGTCCGGGACCCTGCAATTTTCGGTGCGCGCCCCCAGTCAGCGGACATCGATGTGGGTAAATCGTAAATAAAAACGAGCCGGCACATGGCTTTTTTTCCCTCTCCCTCTCTCTCTCTCTCTCCCCCCCCCCCGTTCATAGTCTATAAAGCCGCTCTTTATCCCCGAGGCTTGAAAAAAGACGTTTCCATCGGAAAGGAGCTTCTAACGCCTGCACTATATTTAGAATATTTTTCTTGCCAATGGTGGCGAATATTCCAAGGCGCCGGTCTCTCTCTCTCTCTCTCTCTCTCTCTCTCTCTCTCTCTCTCTCTAACTCTCTCACTCTCTCACTCTCACGTAGCATTCCCAGCAGATAATACGCTCCAAGCTTTAAGAAATCTACGGCCGACTTCCCCTTACCCATCCTCACCCCCCCCCCCCCCCCCCCCGCCCGCCCCCACCGCGGCCCATCCCTAAGCCACGACTATTAGCATTATCATTAAATAAGCAAGCTACTTTGAGATAGGAGAGCGGCCCGGCCGACGAGAGGTAAGGAGAGCGGCGAATGAGAGAGGTCGGCCGCGACGATGACCCTTGGAAGTTGTGCTCCGAGCGCAAATTATCACCGTTATTCGTCTAGCGCATGCGAATCCTATTCTACTCCGGTGCTAACCTCTCAGGGATCATCTATTAATTAAATCAGACAGCGATAAATAATAGGTGAATATTTGTTCCCTGCCCCCACGCATCGAATCCCTCATAGATCGCCTCATAGATCGCTTTTACATAGACGCGCGCGCGATCTCTCTCTCTCTCTCTCTCGCTCTCCCTCTATCTATCTATCTCTATCTAAACTTATTGAAATCTGCTGGTACCTTCGAGCCTTTAATGTATGGATTTATCGATTCGTCATTTTACCGTTTCTGTCGTGATCTCCGCTTATTTATAAACTTAATATCAGCTTTATACGTACGAATTCTATTATTCCATAACGTTTCGCTTATTGTCTTATTTCGTTGTATTAAGCATACGGATTTATCGCAAAATTATATAACGTCCAACATTTCGTTATATGTTAAAACATTACTTTTCGGGAATTGAAAGATTTTCACAATTGTCTTTGGTTCCTTAATTACAATCATTTAAAAAACTTTTTTACGTAGCATAAAACATTCCGTAAAGCAACTACAAAAAAATATTACACAATTCTTTGTTTATATTTACGTCGATGTTCATTTTCATTTCTTTTATAAAATAAACCTCCTTCATAAATCATTTCAGTGTGCAAGTATTTAATTTAATCATTGAGTGCGATAACGCGTTTTATTTATTCCAGAAAACATAAGAATTCATTCTTCGCGCATTCAAAACGTTTAATAAATTTTATTGAAAATGTTTTATTATCAGTGGAGATTATGATTTAACATTACTATTGACGCTAAAAAAGTCTCTCTCTCTCTCTCTCTCTCTCTCTCTCTCTCTCTCTCTCTCTATGTCTCTCTATGTCTCTCTTAAATGTGTTAAATTTCTTAAATTCCAAATGCGTAGCCTTATTATTAAATTCTTAGATAAGAAAAATAATAATTTTATCTTTTCCGTAAAAGTGAAAATTCACTTAAACGAGTATTTGTAATTCCATGAATTTCTTGTGTTGTTGTTTATTCATTATTCTTATTATTTTAAATACTCTGCATTCGTTAGTCTAAATATTACGGCTATAAATTAATTTTAATTCCGCTAATTACCCAGTGTAACATATTATTTTATGCTCATGAATATTGGATTTTCTAACATTCTATTAGTTCAAAGTAAACTCTTTTCTTGTCAATGAATACGAATTATTGCGGAAACTATGTGTGAACTAATGAATTGAAGAAAGAATTTAGAGACTTAAGAAGTTTGTAAATCCAAAGGCTTTCGTCATTCATCACTTGGATTTATTTACAAAATAATAGGTAAAAATTTATTAACCTAGAATTATTACACGTGCTTGAAAAGCAAAGCTTTGACAATTAACTACTGTCAACGATTTTTTTCTAATATATGAAATTCAAGATTATTCCGCGTGAGACATTGGCAACGGAAATAGCCCCGTGGAGCTAGAAAAAATTAAAGCGATTATTAGAGAGTAACGCAGAGGCCCGATGATGATGATTTTTACATAAAGTTTTAGAGAAATTCTTGAAATAATAATTTCTCAAGCGTCATTAAATGTGTTTACATTATTTATATCTGCTTATGTGATGTTTAGAAATGTGATGTAGCACGACATTTGTTATCTCGTTGTTAAGTGAGTCAATTGCTAGGACATGATAATTGATAATTGATTACATTACTATGAGCTTTTTAACAGTTATCGCGTACCATGGGCAGAGGAACAATTACGCGACAATGAAAGCCGGGGCACAGCTCGAGAGGAAGATGTTTCGTATAATTTCGCTATAAAGTAACGATTGCGCGAGAGGCCGCGGGGGCTCTGGGGGCTCAGGGAACCCGGATCTCGGTGCAGTCGGGCCCAGTGCCGAGCTTGATGGAAGAGGCAAGTGATTTCAACAGTGATTCCGACAGGACGGTTAAGAGGCTTTTCTCGGTCGGGGAGGCGTGTCTCGTGCCGTAAGGTAAATACAGCCGGGGCCCCGTATCGGCTATATATAGAACATCGGAGCGGATCGGGGCCGGGGCATTGAAGGCAGCGGCGGCTCGGTGCGCCGGGCCATGTGGTGGATCCCCCGGAGCCATCTGCTTCGCGTGCAATACTTGGACGTCTAAGGGGCTTATCTAGGTCCCCTTGTTCAGCACTTGCGAGACGACATGTCCGGCACCTTCGGCAGCTTCTGACGCCCCGACGTTTTAACGCTCTCGAGATAAACGCGTCGAGTCGAGCTGGCGGTGTTTCTCTCTCTCTCTCTCTCTCTCTCTCTCTCTCTCTCTCACTATCTATCTATCTATCCATCTATCTCTATCTCGCCCTGGACCACTCGTCGTCGCCGACGCCGGCACCGAGTCTTTCAGCGACGCTCGTGAAAAAAAGATTTAGAGCCCCGCTCGGGTGTGCTCGATAAATTCCTCGAATCCTCTACGAGTCCTGCTGGCCTCCTCCTGGCTTCCCGAGCTATTGACCGCCATATACATTATTTATAAAAGACCAAGCCTCTTAATTACGGCCGCGTCTTTTGATACTCCGCGGTCCATCCTCGGCGCCCCTCACCTTCATTGTAATAACGTATCGTAGAGGTGGAGGGAGGGGAATTATTGCAAAAGGAGCGTTTTAGCTGAATCGAGGGAGTCCTGGGAGTCCTGGGAGTCCTGGCAGTCCTTGCTGCACGTAACAGCCATGTAATCATCATGCCTGCCTGCCCTATTATTAAACGTAGGGAGTGAGGGGCGATCTCGAGGCCGACTTAACGCCCTTCAATAACAGAACGTGAGAGTCATAAGGAACGAATGCGAGGACCGATAGAGAAGGACGGAGCGCGGCATTTTCAGATAATGTAAAAAACACAGAAAAAAAATGTTTGGTAATTTATCATTGAAATTTATTTGGCCTCTCGCGTCGAGCTTCCGAGTCAATGACATGCCCAACTCTTCTGGGTATACGTTTGGGCATACGCTCAAGTAGATCTATGCGAGATCTATATAATCTCGGCAAGCGCGTCCTCGTCGTCGTCGTCGTCGTCGTCCCGGATTCACCCGGACGACGGGCCCTCTCGATAGCACGTGGACGATTTAAGCAGTCGTAAGTGCAATTCCGTATTTAAAAATAGCGTAAGCTATCCTGACTGAGAGTCGGCCTACGATTCCAGCGAAGCCGTCTCCTCTCTATCGTTTCGATTCCCGATTACTTGTAGCGATTGTAATTGCATCCCCGGTCGGACAGCGACGGAGCCGAGATTTTCTATGGAACGGCCGAGTCGTGGCCCGGTACTGTGCAGCTAAGTGCAGCTAGTTAAAGGGAATCCGCTGTCCGGGTACGTGAAGCACCATAAGAAGCGGAGCCGCGCTGACTATGCCTCGTTGTACTTACATCGACTGAACCTTTAGGCGCTTCTTGTTGTCTGCTCGAGGGGGATGGGGGACGTCGGGGCCACGCGGAGGAGAGGTAGTACGAAGCAACCTTTCCGGATTCCTGGATATTTAGTCACAAACCGACGAGGATAGTCCTAATTCTTTGCTTCGACGAAAGCTTTCATCTGATTCATGGCCTCAGGTCCTCCGCTCTCCCGCCTCTCCCTTTTACAGTCTGCCTCTCCTTTGTCTTTTTATTTTTATTTCTCTATTCTTTCTCCGCTAACGTACAACTACTTGCTTCCTGCTCATATATATATATCCTACATTACCAATACTATTTTTACCAAAACTATTCCTACGCGGTATTATATGGAAAAAATCCCCCTCCTTTCACGATACCCTGGCCCTTAAATAGTTATAATCTATACTATCTATTCCTTGGTATTGGAGCTATTAATGTACGGTTAATTTCAGGCGTAGTACAACGAAAAGTAAAATGGATCAATCGAATCCATTCATCTCGTATCTACAATATGAATGAAGAATATTTATTTCACGAGAAACCTAATTCTTTATTATCGCTATTAAAGTCACTGTGTGTTTTGATACATGTTTTTATTGACATTGTAGTATGAGTGGGAATAAAACCAAGGAATTGAAATTCATTTTACGCTTGTACGTCTTATTATAGAGGCAAATTTTATTATAAAGATATATTGTAATATTTATTAAGCGCATCTTTTTATACGCGCAATTAAATACATGTATATATATATATATGCATTTATGTATATATTAATCGGAATTAACGACATCGTTGTTGTAAAACGGAATTCGTATGGAATATATTATTGTCTTATTATATCGGCTTATAATTTTCTTTATAAACAAAGAATGCAATAATTCGTTTTTCATTGCTTCATTATTAAATGCAAACGCTGCCGTTGCCGTGAAAAATTAAAAGAGCTAATATTTGCGGGCACGATTGCGAAATTATATAATGCTAATAGTGCAAAAAGAGAAATTGTCAAAGCACGGAATTTGTAATAATTGACCTACTTGTAAAGAATATTTCAGGCTCGAGGATCGTGAGTAAAAGTAGTTATACATAAAAAGGTGACATCTTTATGGGTAATAATTACTCACGGTAATGGCAAATGATATTAAATAAATAATTTAGAAGGCCGTAAATAAGATTTCGCAATCGTGGCTTAACGATCCTCCTCCTCCTCCTCCTCCTCCTCCTCCTCCGCCTCCTCTTCCTGCAAGGCAACCTGAGTGCACGTAAACTCGGCTGCACATCTCATTTCATCCCAAGTATTCGCGTATGCTGTTATTAGCGCTTGGCCAATACTATAAGCTAGTTCGGAGAAAATCAAGTGTAAAGGGAAAAGCGAATAAAAAAAAAGGTATCCTCGGGATGGAAAGGTAGGTAAGCCGACTTTGCACTCGGCGGTCATCAAGTTGTTGTTGCGGTTCCCTCGATGCCTCAACGGCGCGCGCGAGAGAGAGAGAGAGAGAGAGAGAGAGAGAGAGAGAGAGAGAGAGAGAGAGAGAGAGAGAGAGCAAGGGAGAGACAGAGGGAGAGAGAGAGAAAGGGAGGGAGCAAAAATAATCTCGAGGGTAAAAACAACGAGATCACGTAATGCACGCGAGGGGAACATCATGTGGTCCTGTAATGCGCGCGTAAGCTCATAAATTGATTTATATTCTTGTTGGGTTTTAAAACCGCGGCCGACGCTTAGCCCCCCCTCCCTCCCCCCACGATATTTTGATTTCTTTCGACCTGCTGCTAAACGAACCTGGAATACTAATAATCCTCTTGCAATTCTAATGGCCGGCCCTCGGCCGGCTGGCAATTTTTCTCTCCTCCGAGCAAACGAAATGCCGAGAAAAATACCGTACCCGTGCGCACGACTGCCCATTGGCTTTCGTCCGTTTAATTTATAATTACAGGACCGGTCCCAACAACCCACCGATAACCCACCCATGAGCCACCCATGACCCACCAATAACCCACCAATAACCCCAATACACCGGTAACACGACCAAAATTATCCCGAGCTTGCGTATCGTTTAATCGACGGGATTATTAACCGCTTATATAGAGAGTTAAATAGAGCTTGCCGCCGCCCTTTATTTATAACAATATATACCCCGGTGTGGACCACTGTCGAATAATAATAAATGGTCTAGTCTATAATGTATTTGTAGGTAGGTAAGCGGACATCATTAATCCGCTCTGTAAGAACGCCCGTGGCTAAGAGAGCATCGAAACTGGAGTTTAAAATTAGCCTTACATCGTATTAAGAAAAATTTAGATCTACTACTACATACACTTTCTCAATCTCCTTTAAATTCTTGCTTTTGTACACGTTCCCGCTACTATTAATAATACACGTACGCGTATAGGTAGAAAGAGTCCGTGCAAGAGACTATGGGGAAGGGGAAAATTTTAATAATTAATTTACAATAATTTCTATAGGGATCGGATTCGTATTAAGGATAATACTTAATACGAAGAGTTTTGGACGCGCGGCCTCAATTATTATGGCTAATAATTCTATCTAATATCAACGGGAAATTAATATTAAGCGCAGAGCGCTGACGAAGCGTTGGAGTCGGGCGCGTAAGACCCGAGAGAGAGAGAGAGAGAGAGAGAGAGAGAGAGAGAGAGAGAGAGAGAGAGAGATAAGCGAGGGAAGCTTGCGATGATTCCCATGTTGATTTCCTTGCCGTAACGAGATTCTCCAATTTATTGTATAAATATCTTGTGAAACTCTCGAGGGGTAAGTAACGTTGATTAAACGGCATTGGGCTGCAATCATTAAGGAATGCGAAAATGCTTAAAGCCGATTGTCGAAGCATCGAGCCGATGGTACCGAAACAAATTTATTGATTGCGGAAGGTCTTTGCACCCAATTATATATTACGAAACACAAATAAACGAGCGTTTCCTTTATTATCGGCGCCCGCGCCTATTAAAAATACGTACTCATGTCAACCGATATTCGAAATAATCGGCAAAGCGACTTGCGGATATCGAATACGGGCCAAGCAGAAGGGCGAAAATCACTTGCGAGTCTGGTGATCGACCTCGAGAATCCCGAGAACGTTAATTATCCCTCGAGGACTAAATGTAACGAAGGGTTACAAAAAAACGTGCAAGGCATCATCCCGATACTCGAAGGGGGAATCATATTCATCACTTGCACGGCCAACGGAAATTGCTCCGGTTATTGGTAAAAAGCGCGATAAGTGTGCGCGAAAAAAAAGCGCACCTCCTGATATAATGGTCCCGGTTGCGCTCAAGGACGCAACGTCGTCGTCGTTGTCCAGGGCATTTAGGGCTCGGTTGGTGATCGGTTACCGGGCTTTGAAAATCTTCCACTCCCTACTCGATTATTTACAACAAGTGACTCCGGATACTTACCCGACGACGTTCCTCCTTCGCTCCTCGTTGTTCCCTTTGGCTCCCTGCAACTCCTGCCTCGGTACTCTGTTTCCTTGGCCGTCGCACGTACGACTGAGGCAAAGCGACTGCAGCAAGAGCAGCAGTAGCAGCAAGAGCAGCAAGAGCAGCAGTAGCAGCAGTAGCAGCAGTAGCAGTAGCAGCAGCAGCAGCAGCAGCAGCATCATCATCATTAGATAACTCTCTTTCTCTCTGTCTCTCCCTCCTTCTCTGGCTCCCAAGTGTCCCGTCCCTCTCTCGAAGCCAGGGTGTTCGTCTTTTCAAAAAATTGGGGAAAAAAAAAAAAAGAAAAAAAAGGATACGTAAAAGTGGAGGGAAAAGAAAGAACGGCGAGCCGCAACCTCCCTTGCCCCCGCCACCTGCTCCCCGACATTTAGACTATATACACACATATATATATATGTGTGCGCGTGTGTGTGCGCGCGTGCGAGAGGCCGAATACACATGTCTCCTCGAGCCTCCGAAGCGCAGAGCCATCGCGCGGATCTCGACGAGGGCGGGCCCCGCACCCATTTTAAATTAACTGCGGACCTCGCTGACCCCCGCTGGGTAATTTACTTATAGCCGAACCCAGGCACCAGCTGTTTGTCCGGACGATAGGGACAGGGGACACGAAACTAATATTTCGCTTTGATCAATGCCGGTACTGTGAGATCTTTCTGTGTCATTTATCTAATGATGCCACGCTACGTAATGATTCCGTTGTATAAAATAATATGCCAACTGTTTATTAAACAAAGTCTTACTATAATGCCCTTAGGCTAATGCACAAAATTCATAATTATCAGCTTATTAAAAATATTATCTGTACTTATCGCCTATCATTTTTCGTATAAATTAGAAATCAATTAATACTGCGTTATTAACGACAAATACTTACTTTATTTACATTTATAAATACTTGTTACAATTGGAATTACAATCACTTTTATCAATACTGTAACTTATAAACTATATTATACACTAAGAATAACAACATCTTTGTTCATTAATCAAGAAACTATTTAATTATCATTAAAGATTATTTTCGCTATTCGGTACTGAATGTTTTTATAAGCTGTCGAAGCAAATCTTTTTGTTCTACGTCAAAGAAAGGCCATAATTCACTCTCCAATTCCAGCAAAGCTTCATAATCTCTAGACTGGCATGCTAGTACAAGGGACTGTAGCAGCAACATTTCGTCTTCTGTCATATTTGGTACTGAAAAAAAAAATCAAACATGTAATTTTTTCTAATGTTAAAAAATAATCTTTTTTGTGTACCAGAAATTCTTGTGTCCTCTGCCCAGGCATATTTTTCCAAAACTACCGCCAGAGAAGGTGCGAGCCTCTGTGGAGTTGGTCGCATAATCAATAAGAGCAAAACTCTAGTAATCTCACATTTATGTAATACATTTTCATAATGTCCTATTCTTCTAGAACCAACGTGATTCTCAATCATTCCTACTAATTCAGTAAGGACTTGCAGTGCGTTAACGAAATCACCTATTTATTAATTTAAATATAATTAATTCAAATATATATTAAATGTTTCTTAACCATGCACATTTAATATTTTTTTCCTGATATTTACATTAATATTTTAAAAAATATTTTTGAATTACCTTCTTTAATGTAATAAGTTACAAGTAAATTTATTGCAAGTACAGTAGGATGCGCATGAATGGCATTATTTAAATACTGAATTCCTTCTGAATTAGCACCAAGTGCTATTGCTAATTCTATTGATAAACCAGCTGACATTACTTTGAAGCCTTCTTGCTCCTCGCATCTTGCAAGTGCATGATTGAATGCGTTAACTGCTGCTTGTAAATCTTCATCATTTATCGAAAGACATCCAATATCATTAATTTTTTTGTTAGCGGTTAAAAACTGTCTTCCAGCTTTTGTCAATAAATAGATTTCATTAATAGAATTTCCCACTGTTCCTTGACATCTTGCTGCTGCTAACCAACACCAGCCTGCATACCGATAAAGTTCCTTTTGCTCACAGCTAACTGCCAAAGCCTCTGTTAATTAAAATTTGTATTTAAACATACACAAATATCATGTCCTTTATACAATTGTTATTCGCATTTAATTATTAATGATTTTATTGATGACAATAGGTATTTCATAATTCATTAATTGTAAATACTTTATAGAACCGTAAATAATATTATTTTGTAACCTAACCAATTGTTATTTATTTACTTTACGAAATTAATATATAATTTTATCATTATTTAATGATTTATTATCTTAATAAAAATTATTCTTAATTTATGCACATGATTAAATACATAAATAATACTTAAGAGTGTTATTGACTTTCGTAAAAATTATTTAAAGAATGATTATTACCGAATTGATCTGATGCTTCTGACACGTTGGGTTTTCGTAAAAATCGCCTGAAAATAAATATAAATAGTGTCAAACGTAAAATTTATAATAGACCAATATTTTTATTTAACCTTACTTTTTTAGTTTACTCGATATCTGATGATATTTGGCGAGAAAATCATCTGGATCAATATTTTTGTGAATATTTTGATCTTGTCCAGACATTTTGTTTACATATAAACATTTATTTTTAATTAACTTAACCGACAATTACATCTTTATTTGTTCTTTATTGATATGCGTATAAAACTATTAAAATAAATCTGCGATCGTTGCAACATTGTATTTTCGAAGTGTATGCTCGATTTGTGATTTCCGAACGTGAAAATGTGGAAGTCTACAAGTAACTTTGCTAAAAGACCAATACGTTTGTGTAGGTTATGTTGTAATTTTTTACATACAAAGTACGTGCTTTAACGACAGTGCGGACGAAAGAAAATTTTAATCTAAAAGTTAGTTTAACATGCAGTGATCTGATTTTCATCAGATGTGCGTAAGTGTATAAGTCTTGAAAAGTACCGAAGACGAGAATTTTCCTGTTACGGGGGAAAACGTATTTAATAGATTAAGAATTCCGGTTGTACTAAAATGGCTACAGACGGTGCAATGTATCGTTATACTTTACGTATTTTCTTACTTGTTTTTATTAAATTTTAGCCACTGTTAAGCAATAGAAACGAAATGTACAGATGTTTTAATTTTCGCAACATTACTTTACAAAATGCATATAAAATATCAAATGTGGAAAACGTACCGAAAACGTGTTCCTTTTGCAACCTCTGCCACCACTGTTCGCCGAAACGTTAGTATAATTGCAATAATTCATGTAATAGCTATTTTTATACAGTGATTTACAATTCGTTGTATTATCCTCGTTTGTCTATACTTTTATTCTGCTTGTATCATTACCTTCTTCTTTTAAAGATAATACTTGCTTCAAGGTTAGATTTTACTTCGTATTGAAGAAATGTGCCTTTCCTTTTGATTTTTTAAAAATTTCTATTTAAAGAAGCTTAAGCAATTTATTTTCAATCTTTTATTGTATTTCATAATTGTATAAATAACGTTAACAATGTTGCTTAATTTATAGTATTACAAATTCGATATCACTCATCGAATACAGACTTTGACATGTTAAGTCCAGTGAAAAGAAAAAGATTTAAAAGAAAATTTAAAAATTATGCAGAACTTTTGGAAGGTATTATGATTCATTCTTATTAAACATATCTGATTTAAAAAAACAAAAATAATAATAATAATAATAATAATAATGTATTAAAAAATATTTACATATATTAGTTTTACATCTTAGTTATAATCAGAATAAGTTTAAATTTAATTTTTAATAATTTGTTTAATATAATGATTTAATAGTTTATAATAAAATTATATTTATAATGTAAATTATACTAAATATAATTAAAAAATTTCATTAATTTCTTTCAATTTTTCTATTTTAGTTACTAATTCAGCAACAAACAACAGAAAAGCAGCAGTTCAAAAACTTAATGCAAAACATCTTTCTAAATTGGTTGACCAACCAAATGTAACATTGGATAAATTAGAAAAAATTTATTATACTGAAGAATCAAAACATAAAAGAAATGAACAAAAATCCCAATCCATGAATAATATGCCAAAAGATTTAATATTGCCTGAAAACTTTACAAATTCTGTATGTTATTTATTATTGCACTACTGTAGACGAAAATAATTTTATTTCCATATTATTGACTTGTTTGATAAATGTAAGCAATTAATTTCTTATTTACAGTTAGATAATTTAAACATATTTCCAAGTAATGAGTTAATGAACAATATAAATCAAAAGGAACGATTTTTAAATTTAGAACAAAATGATGAGATACATAAAGTAATAGATAATGATTTTCCTAATAATTTTAAATTCGATGAAATTTCATATTTAAATGATTTCATAAATAAAAAATCAGCAAAAAAATGGTAAATAATGATTATTGTTTTGGATACGTATATACACATATATATAGTTGCTTTAAGTGATTATATAAGTTGTAAGATAATGAAACCATGCCATTATCCTAAATAATAAAAATACCATTAACAATATTTACATATTTTTAATTATATCGTCAACTAATGTCTTAAATATTTTTGTTTTTCTCGAAGTTTTATTTAATAGTAAATTTCTAGTAAAAAGTAAAAAAAAGTATTATTAAATATTTTTAATTTTAAACAGTTTTAATTTTTATAAAATAGTACATTATTAAATAAATTAATATCTAAAATAATTGTAGCAGATAAAAACAACAATTTATTTTTAAATCTTATTTATATTTTGATAATATTTTTTCTTTAACCGGCAAATTGCTATTATCGAAACAATTAAAATAATGTTAAAAAACCATTTAAGAATGAAGAAGACTAATTTATTCTAAAATAGATAAACACTACATTAATAATAATTTATTTATATACAGTGTGGAAAGAGAGTATTTTTTCAAATTAATGAATGAAAAAAAATTAGAATTAAACACGGAAGACAACAAATCGATTGCATTAAATTCCAAAGAAAGATCAAAATTCTCTGATATAATGATATCAGCTTATATGAATGTATATGCATACTCGCATAACTCAAATTCTACATCAAAGATGTTCCAGTGGTTCAATCGCTTAAAATCGTCTGACAATGTGTATATAACGAATATAAATGTGTACAATATTTTAGTGGAAAAATTTTCTTTTGAATTAGATATTCAGGGTATATTAGATACGTTAGACTTTTTGAGAAAGCACGAAATAAAGCCTAATCCTCAAACATACGCTCATGTTTTTTATTGTATTGCACGTTTAAAAGATAATGATATAGGAAAATCAGGTAATTCTGATTATTTTCGTGTTTAATGTTTTAATAATTACAAAGTGACAATATATGATAAAAATTAAATGTTATAGATATTATAAATCGAATACAGAAAGAATTAGACTTTGATGAAATATCTTTAAATGATGTACTTGTAAAGTCTATATTCGTAAAAGATCAAAGGGAGTATGTTAAAAAATTTGCTAAAACGTTGAATAATGAATTTGAACCGATATATCCTGTGCCTGATATACAATACGATTGTCCACTCTTAACATGTTTGATTGGAAAAAATGCACCTCTAAGAAGTACCGTTGAAGATCTCATAGCACCTTCTGATGTGGAAACGTTATTGAAAGAACAGATTAAAATGGAATTAAATGGCCTGACAACAATTGAAAGTATTGCCAAGAAAAGTAAAAATAAACGTGATATTCTAAATTTGGTAAGATTCTATAATTTGTTTTTATAATCTTTCACGCATATATATTATTTTAAGGCCAAAATAAGGCAACCGTCAATTTTTCATTACGAATTTTTACAGAGAGAAAAAGTATCAAATTTAGAAAAAGTATGGAGAAATGCGACCCTTGAAGCTTTCAATAAGAATTTAAAGATGTTAAAAAATATCGAATCATTTAAATCACAACAAATACCGTTGTATCCATATTTAACTGTTCTGAGCCCTGAAGAGTATATCAATATAATAATGAGAAAAGCTCAAAAAATAGCTTTGATATCGGATGACTATAGTGTAGCTTACATTTCCATGTGTTACGACGCAGGATTTCAAGTGTATCAGAAATACGAGGTAAAATATAAAATAATTTAAAATTTATATAACGTGACGTATAATAAATATAATAAATATAAACAGGCGCAGGTGAAGAAAAAGTATGGAGTGCACGATAAAATAATAAAAATCTATAAGCAATATTCGGATTGGTTTATTAAGAGAAACGATGAACATAATTGTCGGGAAAAGTGGTCATTGTTAGCGCACGAGGCGAACAAGGACGGCGTGTCGATCGATTTTAATTTACCCAAATGGCCAAGTTCCATTTATGCCGCCATAGGCAAGTTCTTATTAGAAATCTTGATAAACGACTGCAAAGTCAACGAAAGTATAGTTAAAAAAAATAATTACAAAAATTATGACATGCCAGCGTTTTTTAAAGTATTTAGGAATAGTGGTTTAAAAATGCAGGAACAGGTATTTGTATTAAACATTTTATAAGTCTCTTTAACAATATTATGGCTAATTAATATTTTATAAGTACGAATATCATCTTAATCATTTCAGAATTTCGAACAAACTTTCTTTCGCTCTCTAATATCAATTTCAGATATATATATATATATTTATTAAATTACTTCGTGATAAAACAAACTTTTACGCATAAGCCTCATTTAAATTGAATTTATACTTATAAACTAGTTTAGCACTCGATATCTTTTATATTTATTATAAATTATATATTTAGATTATATTTGTTATTTGACTCAACAGCTCAAGCCGCATCCTATTGTCTCTCAATTGTATAAAGAGTCAGATCTGGATTATTTAACTTTTGAAACTACTCTTGTTCCGCTAGTGTGCCCACCCCTTCCTTGGGTTTCTATGTACCAGGGAGGATATGCCATAAGTCCGTCTGATCTAATTAGATTGGACGTGTCTTACGTAAGGACGTATAAGTTTATTATTTAAAAAGCCATTTTATAATTTCAAATCCAAGCCAAGATATTTTTCTAATAACCTTTTTTGCTATTATTTTATTGTTTAGAAGCAACTTTTCGAGAAAAAAGTTCTCTCTGCGCCAAAAAATTTGTATCCTGCTCTTGACAGTTTAAATCAATTGTCATCGATTCCATGGAGCGTTAATTCGAAAATTCTGGACGTTGCCATTCAAGTAATTTTATTTCTTATTACTTCTTAAGGGCCGGTTAAAAAGAACGGATTGTTGGATTAATTATTCGAGCGACTCGCATTGGGGTTATTGAGTTTGAAATAAATTTTGAAAATCTGACGGTTGGTAGTTAAGTTTTTCTTGAATTTCAACAGGTTTTTCAAAATGATGGATCGGAAAAGTTCCATATTCCTCAGCCCCCGTCAGTACTCGGACCGCTGCCCCGTCTGCCAAAAAATGTGGACGACGAACAAAAGAAGAAAATAATCAAAGAGAGATTTAGCTTGCACATGAAAAAAAATGAAATGTATTCGGTATGGTGTGACACGTTGTATAAATTGTCTTTGGCAAATCACGTAAGTATTTGTTTAAATTAAATCCTTTGGCATTTGTCAATCCGTATTAATCGAAAAGTTTTGATTAAAAAGAATTGTCGTAAATTTTAATAAACGATTTCTAACCGATGAAATTATCGATTTTAGTTCAGAAAGAAAATATTTTGGTTGCCACACAACATGGACTTCCGTGGACGGGTGTATCCCATACCACCGCATATAAATCATTTAGGCTCCGATCTCTCTAGATCTTTACTCGTATTCGCTTTAAAAAAGCCCCTCGGCCCTAAAGGACTCGATTGGCTAAAGGTGCACGCGATAAACTTGACGGGCTTAAAGAAAAGAGATCCAATTAAAAATCGTTTAATATATGCTAATACAATTATGGACAAAATACTCGACAGTGCCGAGAAGCCTTTAACCGTAAGTCGCTATTACATACGTATATCTGTATATCTCGTTTAAAAAGCTTTGTTTTCTATCATTCGTGCATACGAAAATGAGCATTTAAGAAACGAGAATATTTCCTGTATTCCCTGTATATTTTGTAAACAAGTACTGCAGATTCCGAATGGACTGTATTTGTTTTAAAATTATATTAAGCGATTTCTAATGAAATATACGAATACACTATATCTATATATATATATATATATGTTTATAATGATCGTAAGGGTCAGCTGTGGTGGACGAAATCAGACAATCCTTGGCAAACGCTAGCGGCATGTATGGAAATAGCAGCAGCTTTAAAATCTCCCGATCCCGAGAACTTCTTATCTGGATTTCCGGTCCATCAAGACGGCAGTTGTAACGGCCTTCAGCACTATGCGGCTCTTGGTAGAGATAAAATTGGTGCTTTAAGCGTTAATCTGCATCCAAGTGACGTACCGCAAGACGTCTATAGCTCCGTTGCCTCTGCGGTACTTGACAAATTCGTTTGTTAAAAACTTATCGGTCCCCATGTATCCAGGGCCTATATAACGCTTATGTTTCATTAACGTTTTAGATAGAAGAAATTTGCAAGAAAGATATTGAGGCAAAAAATGAAATAGCGATGCTATTGAATGGACATATTACAAGAAAAGTCATTAAGCAAACAGTTATGACGACTGTTTATGGAGTGACGATGTACGGAGCTAAATTACAGATACTGCGTCAATTGAAAGGTATTTATTATTAAGCAATGAACAAATCCAGCCATTATAATATAATGGTATACATAAGTATAATTTTGATAGATGGTTCCAAGATTCCGGAAGAATCTTTGTGGGAGGCAACAAGTTATTTGACTGTAAAAACATTCGAAGCTCTGAAAACGATGTTCAGAGGTGCAAAAGAAATTCAGGATTGGTTTCTGCAATGCTCTGATCTTATTTGCAAAGTGCGCCAGGAAAATATGGAATGGATAACTCCATTAGGATTTCCTGTGGTGCAACCCTATGCCAGTCACTCGCATATTCCAAAACATAAATTGGATACAAAAACCATGTACAGTGTTTTCAAACTGTGAGTACTTCCATTTCATGATTCAAAATCCTGATAAATGATGAAATTCAATACTTTATCGGTAACACGTAATTCCAATTTATAATTTCTGTATTAAATCAAATCAGATTAAATTAAATTACATTAAAATTTTTTTATTGTGATCCACGTCCAAAATTGCTAATAAAATATAAAATATTCGCATGTATTTAGAAGTACAAACAATGAATGAATATATTTTCCATTTCTTTCTGTACAGTAAACCAGATTCAAGAAAGCAAAAAAATGCATTCGCTCCAAACTTCATTCACTCTCTAGACTCTAGTCACATGATGCTCACCAGCTTACACTGCGAACGTGAAGGCATTGCTTTTGTATCTGTACATGATTGCTTTTGGACGCATCCTTCGACTGTAGAAATAATGAATAAGGTGCGTGCGTAACTATATATATATATATATATATGGGCATTGTATTGAAACGCAGTCGTGCGTATGAATTATAAATTTAATGACGTTTAATATTTAATTCCACGTCGCAGGTGTGCCGAGAACAATTTGTCCTTTTACATTCTCAACCGATTCTCCAGGATCTTTCCACGTTTTTTTACAAAAACTTTGGCTTCGATCTGTAAGTCCGCTATTTCTATTTCAGGATTGAAATCTATCTGTAACTATTAATAACAAAATTCTATACGTATACGTTCATGCATTTTCAGCTCAACCGAAAACGTTCCTAAAAAACAACTACGAGTTTATGAAAAACTTAACAGCGTGTTATTGAAAGTACCAAAGCAAGGTGATTTCGATATAAATCAAGTCTTAGATTCAGTATATTTCTTCAGTTAAATCCTTCTAATCCTATTAAAATTAATAGCGTTAGTGATTAATTAGGTAAATATATATACGTATATATATATATATATATATATATTACTTCAATGATTTTTTATTTATTTTTTATTTTAACCAATCACGCAATCTTTAATGTTATTAGAAAATGAAAAGGTCATCTCTTGTTTGGAGAGAATAAGACGACTATTTAATTTGGCTGTATACGATGACGCTTCCCTTACTCAAGTTGCTGCAGAATTAAAATATTAATTGCTTATGTAAATACCGATGTTGTAAATATTTTAAAATACAAGTTGAACATTTCATGTATATTAACTGTGCATAATTGAGTCATTAAATTTTCTAAATTCTTTTGCATTCGATTTTTCATTCAAACTACCCGAATAACCGACATTTACATTCTATATCGAGCGTTTACAAAATTACAAAAATATTTTCATTCAGTATTCATAGAATAATTAGAATTTTAAATAAACATACTTACCGTAAATATTATTTACGAAAGTATTATTTGTAAAGCAACAGTTCTATTAGATCTTGAGAAGACTCGACGAGATTCGTTATACTCGTTTTAGCAACAACTAATTAAACTAACAAATTTAATTAAAATTACATTCAATTGTTACGACGAGATAAGATTTCTACATGGTAATAACAGAAACTGTATTTATTAATTACTTATAATTCGTTTACTTTTACAAAATATATTTTTAGTAGATATTTGTAACGAATAAACAGTTGTGCGAGTTATTTATTTTTGCTAATACAAAAATTGCAATTAACATTATGTGATTATCAATCATAGATCAAATGAGACGACCAAAATTTGTCAATTCTTTTTCAATTATAAAAAAAAAAAAAACAACTTATATTATCTTTATATTCTTCATTAATCAGTCGAATGTAATGTACTTGTAAACTTATTAGCATATTGCATTTTGTTAATCGCACAAATAACGATACGGAATTATTGCATAAGAATAGGTTATCATAATAACGTAAAGATCATTAATAGATTAAAAACAATCAGCGAATTCCAAATACAATAATAAAACACTGCAAGTCAATATTTAAGGATTATTCGAACATTTATAAATAATCAATGTAACATATATAAGAGCGAATGCAAAAGTATTCAACTAATTGAAATTAGTTTTTCGCTTAAAAAAAATTACAAACCAATTGCGATAAATTTATATGGAAGCTCCTATAAAACTCATTACAGTACTTTTACGGTAATTTAGTAATGTTCGAAACACAACCTCGTTCACGGAAGAAGTAATTAAAATTTAATAATAATTCTAAACTTAAGATAATTAAGCGTTATATCGGCTGGTACATTCTTCGTCCGGAAGCTGCTGACAAGTCGCCGTGGGTGGGACCTCACAGACGCATTTAACGCACGAGGAACTGTAGTCCGTGCCCTGATTCAACTCGTCCCCTACTTGCATTACCAGACTGCCCAACTTGCATACGCCGTTTCCTAAAACAAAAACAGAAAAAGTAAAAAAGAGAAAAGGTGTTTGCATTACGTTACGAAGGATCGAAGCCAATGATCGAACGTATATTGAGTGAGATGGGGCTCTTACCAGGAACTGCTGGCCTGTTCCTTGACTTCGAGATGACCTTATCCCTTGCGTTCTCTGCAGAAAGAAAAAAAAAAAAAATAACAAACAGATTAGTTAGCGCTTAAACGAAACATTCTTCGAGCAATTAGAGGATACGTTTTTAAATACTCACGGCATCTGTACGAATGAACGCAATCGGTTTGCGGGACTTGACTGTTGTAGTAGACAGGAATGCAATGATTATTAATTTCGTAAGAGCCCCGCAACTCGAAATTACATTTGTTCATCCGGCAAAACGGCGCTACATTTTCTCCTAGAGCAACATACATTTATCTATTATTATTAATTCTTTTTTATTTGTCTGACCTTACTAAGCATGGCTGCTGATTAAGCCAGCCAACGTCTCTAAATATCTAATAGCCGAGTAAATCTACTCTAAACAATACGATTACGATTGCGCTCATTTTAAATATCACAGTATTCAGTTATAATTATTCCAGGCCTTGTTGATTATATTTAATACCACGTTCTTTTTTTTTTCCTTTTTAATTTCGCTACTTAATAAAAATGCACGAGATTTAAGTAACGATCAAGAACGAACTTAACATAGATAACAATTATATTACGTACGCAAATATTTCATTTCAACCTGTAATACGTGTATTATTATTATTCTTATTATTATTATTATATAAATGCTACTGTGCAGTGTAAATTACACAGATGAAAAATTAATTTATACGGCGCGGCATTTCTAGTCATAATAACTTCATTATTACATTTATTGCATATTATTATATAGATAAAAGCAAAATAAAAATTAGTCGACCCTTCACTACGTTTACTACGACTTTACTACGTTAATTTTTTATAATAAAATAATCTTATATTAATATGTTTATTTTATCTCGTTGTATACGCGTTATGTCACCTTCGTGTTTCTACATCAATTAAAAACTTTTACAGAAATAAAAATAACGTATAATGTAATAGAATAATAATAATAATAAGAAGAAGAACAACAACAACAACAACAATTAAGGAATTTCTTAATTTCCTATATGTATAGGTAATCAGTATTTTTACGATGTGAATATCGGTCCGAAAGTGCAATTAAATTACGATTTAATTGTCGAAAATCATAACTTGAGTTACCTTTGTATCCTGGCATGCACGTACAGTCCAATTCACGATTTTTGTTTGAATTAAATTGCATTCCCTCGTAATACGTTTCCCCATCGACCTCGCATTTAGTACCATTAACTAAGTCTTGAACTGCAAATATTTAAGATTATTAATTAAATTAATCCAACGCGTGAGGCGTGCGTTATTCGAACTTTTCTTCGAATTCGTTTATAAACTACGTGGTTTATTGGGGTTTTATTATTTATCGCCTAGCAGTACTTACTGCAGACTTCTTCTCCCTCGCAACAAGAATTCGGCTTAGTCTTAAAGAAGCATCCTGGCTGAGTTCGGTGGAAACAGTCGACAACTGCGCATTCGAATTCAGCTTGCGTTCTAAAAGATTTTTTTTACCTTGTCAATGCAATTATGGTAAATACATCGACAACATTGTAAATATAATTTAAAGATTAAACAAATTTCTATATAATTGCACGATAGAGTCTGTATTTCCTTTTTATTTTAAGCGAATCTGCCTATGCTCCCTCGAGGACTTATGTCATTTCACGATTGAATTTAAATACTTTGAGACAAAAAGAATTAATTCCTTCCTTCCCAGTAAATGTTTAAACTTAATGACCCCACTACCATTATAACCAAGAAATATAGGGATTCACTTGCTTGATTGTACAGATAGTGGATACATTTATACTCACGGTTCCCTAAATGAATGCTGACACTTGCAGCCTATATTGCAGGGGCCTCCACGATCCTCTTTACGAAGGCTTTCTCCAATATTATAAGAATGACCATTTATGTGGCATTTATTCTTCGGCTGTGTGTGTAGGTGTGAGCAGTCGTAGCTTACGGCACAGCAATCGCCGGGATCCTTGTAAATTGGTTTGCATTTCAGTTCCTCGTAGTATCGAATCGGCCCCCTGCACTTGTACTTGTCGCAAACGCCTGCAATATAATCTTTAAACGGCAAGTCCTGGATACGGATAAACGGAATAGTTTACCTGCAGCCGAGGAAATGTACAGGGCGATTGTTATCCAGAAGGAGAGGCTCGTCAGCCTCAAGAACTCGGACGAGCGACACGACTCCTCTTTCGGACTCATACTCATGATCGATGCAACAATTACAAATTGCATTTGTTTAACGGATACGCTGATCTTTTATATCCGAGCATCGATGATTTCGAGGGAGAGAGAGAGAGAGAGAGAGAGGAGGAGAAGGGATAATTGTTTACTATATAGCCCGAGAAATGTTTTATTCATATATTCATCACACAATCAGATAAATTTATTTACATTCAGAAACTCATCCTTTAGTTAAACTTATACTATTAATAATAAACGCTAAATAAACAAAATTTAAATTAGATTCGTTACGCAGTTTTCCATGTACGTATTTCAAATTAAACGTATTTCGTAAATATTCAAATTAAACAAGAGTTTTTATTTTATAACATAAAACTTGTGTTCGTATCGTAATATTATAAGCGAAACATTTTTCAGTAAGTGATTTTCTCTTTTTGTAATTTGACGATATTATACGAACCGGTACATATCATACCTTTATTGACCAATATTATCATACAGATACATACAAAAGCTATTATGTTGAATATAAAAAGAGGCTTTCAAAGGTTTTCCGTTGACTCTAAGGGCGCTTAAGGCTTAATTTAAACTAAACCTTCAAACTCTCGTTATCTACATTCGAATATTAATTTACATGTATATATATATATATACGTAGAGATTGGCAATGCCCCGATTATGAATTAAAGTTCAATATTTATCTCAGTGAATGACCTTATTTGTTTTATTCGCAATTGCATATAAATTATTTAAATATTAGTATAGTTTATTCAATCTTGACCATCTTTATCCATCCAAAAATTATATAATTAACGTTAAAGTATTCATTTTTGTATTATTTAGATTATTTAGTTGCCCCTTTAAAACTACTTTACATTGTACTTTTTTTCTAGCTCTATTGCAACTTATTATCAATATCGTCGTATTACATACCGATAAATATTCCAACGAATTTGTGATTTTGAACCAAAATAATTATAATCGAAAACTATAAATAGTAACATTGTTAATAAAAATTTTGGTTTTAATTTAATCGATGTAAATAAGACTTAAATTGGAGTAAAGGTACTTTTTTTTAAATGAATAAATTTAACAAAAGTTTGGAATTCGTTATATTTAAGTCAAATTATTAAAAAAACAACTGGTTTTTTAAATTTTCTTTTAAAGATTAAAGTATCGATATTATTATCGAAATGTTTTTGGATTTTTTTTTTTAAATAAAAACATTGTTCATACATTAGCATAAGCGTATTAATAATTATCGAATAGACTAATATCGAAGATTGTTTATCGGTAATCCAAATGAAGGACAACCATTATTTGAATGCGTGTATTATTAAATGAAATGATTTTCAATAAGATTTTACGTGTAAATAGCGTTTGCCACGAAGCGAGAGTCACTTACTTATGTGCAACTTGTAATTTATTACGTTTTACTTTAAGTATAATTTTACGTACAATATAAATCAAATATAATAAATATAAATTTTGTTTAAGGAGAAGTTGGTTGGGCTTCGATTAAAGGCAAGAGTGAAGCATTAAAATTATTTGGCATTTATGTGAGCTTATCTATCCCAATATATACAGGATTATTTTATTAGTAGTAAAAGATTAGCTGATAAAAGAAGAGATGAGATGCCTTGTGATGAGCAAACAGTGAAAGGAAAGAAAAACAATAACATTTTGACAGTTAAAAAATCATCTACAATATTTTTTTTTTTTTTTTTTTCATAATATTTCGTTTATTGTACAAATTAAAGAAATACTAAGAGTTTGACAATATAAATGTATTAATTAAAAGCTGTTAAAGTAATAAATACACAAAAGACCCCTTAGAAGCAGAATAAAGAAACTCGATTGTACAGAAACGAAAATAGTAGATAAGTAAAGATGAAAAATATCTCAGTATAAGCTACGTTTTTTTTAAAGATAAATATTGAATATTTAAAGAAAATGTGCTAATGAGTTTCTAGCAAACGATAATTTCAAATGAGACATCCGCTTTTAAGTGCCATTTGAATCGCTAATTTAACTTTTAGATCTAGACAAAGTATTATTATTTCTATTGCATTTCATGGCTGGAAGTTGTTGGCAGGTTGGTGTGGGTGGGACCTCACAGACGCATTTAACGCACGAGGAACTGTAGTCCGTGCCCTGATTCAACTCGTCCCCTACTTGCATTACCAGACTGCCCAACTTGCACGTAATTTCATCTGGATAATTGAACTTTACTTTAAAAATACTTACGGCGACTCCACCGATCCGAGTCAGTGTGACGGTATAGAACTTATCGGTTAAGTGGCTATTAATAAGTAAAGCACCGTCCGCGAGCGGTTAATCACTTACCGGAAGTCCTGGGGGTATCCGCTCCGTGAAGCAGCTTGGCTCTGCTAATAACCTCGTCATCGACATTCTCTAAATCAGACATTCATTTGGTTTTACAATAAATAATAAGAAAGTACGTGGGAATTCGTAATTAACGTTCAACCTACGGCATCTGTAACTAAATGGACAGCTCGCTTGGACCGATTGGCCATTATCGTACACAGGCGCGCAAGTCTTATGTAACTGGGCGGAAAATTTCAGTTCCGTTCCACATTTCTTTAGCTCGCAGAACCTTTCATCGTTGACGCCTGCAAGGATTCACGCTCCGATATGTTATTATCTCACTTTCTATGCACGTATACCGGTCCACCGGTACATCGACGTCCGAAACAATCATACGTGCCTGTATAGCCTTCCCGGCATGTGCATATTAGGTCGGGATCTTCCTTCGGGTAGAACTTCTGTCCGTCGTTATAGACAATCCCGTCAAGTTTGCAAGTGACCGCATTAGCCTCAGTAGCTGGAAAAGTAACGGGAGCTCCTCCCCTTCTTTTAGGATTTTTCTTCAGCGGGCTATGCGTATACGTATACATATACATATACATATACATGTATAAACTGTCGACAATACTTACGGCAGACTTCCTTTCCGTCGCAACACGAGTTTTCCTCTGGTTTCCAATAGCATCCGCGTCTTACGTTCATGTCCAAGCAGTCCACCTCCGCGCACTCAAACTCTGCTCTGATAAGGTTAAAAAAATTCTACATGTGTATTATTGTGTATGTGAGTTATCCTAATGCCATCAAGTCGAGGAGATAATCTCATAACGATATTTATACAGATAGAATTGAGTGTTTTCTTTAATAACGTGCGTAGATCGATAGATCCTTGAAAACCAGAGCAGAACGTCGGTGGTACTCACATGTCGGTATCCAGATTTCTGCAAGTGCAATCGATATTGCACGGACTGGTGCGATCCTCGTCCCGCAATCGATCGCCGATATCATATTCGTTTTCGTTGACGAAGCATTTGCTTGGCGATCTTTTGCGCAAATTCGAGCAATCGTAGCCGACGGCACAGCAACTGTCCGTCCCATCGAACGTCGGCTTGCAATTCAAATCCTTGTAGAACATTATCGGGCCTTTGCAACTTCTCGCATCGCATTCTGAAAGACGTACGGCTCCTTATTACTGTTATTATTACAAGTCGCACGAGAGGGTGGCCCGAGAAAAGTATTTACCTCTTGCGGAGGTCAGTTCGAGAGACGACAGCCAGAAATAGAAATATAGATACAAGAAGCAGCCATGGGGGGTCGACTTGCTCATGCTCGAAACCAATGACCCAATCATATATATATATATATATATATATGTATCACGAACGCCAATCTTGATTTTCACTCTAAAATTAAAGATGTATTTTGTACGAATAACTTTTATACAAAAATTGGCTCACAATTACTATAAGAAAAAAATATTAAATTCGTATTTAATATTAAAAATTGCACGGACTTTATGTTATCTCAAAATTCTGATCCCCGTCGGCTTCGTTGGAGGAGCGAGAATACGTTTCTTCGAACTGTAGCGTTAATTATTTACAATATTACCGTACACTTTTCGTGCAGACTAATACAAGAACGAGTTGCAATGGATTACGTACACATATATCATGTAATCAATTCACGATTGATTATACGAATCTAATTCGCAAAAGCCATTTGAATCGCAGGCGAATAAATACGCGAATAAATACACGAATACGTAAGGAATGAAAATCCTGAAAAATATTTTACGAAAAAGAAATAATAATCCGTGTTTATCGGTCAGTTTGTATAATAAATATAGTTTAATGTCAAGGAGTTACTTGTAGTCCGTTTAATATGACAAAAGCGAGCAGGTTATCTTATTAAATTTGAAGAGCAAAACTGCCGTGCGTAATTCAATTTTTTTCAACGTGATAATTAATTTGTAATAAAGAAAACAGTGCAGAGGTTAGAATAGTAATTTTTCAGCGGTAAAAATACTTTTTTACGAAATCATAAACGCCAAAGTGATAAAACTTGTTAAGGATAATCTAGTTTATTGCATTGAACATACCGTTATTAATCTTTTCATTTGTTATGTATATATATATATATACATATATACGTAAACGTAATGATAAAATGTGACATTGGAAATGGCTTACCGATAAATCCGAACGTCTCTGGCTTTTCGTCATTTCCCGACAATGGTTTGTGCCTGTTATGCCGGGGCCAGATTCTGAAGTCTAGTGGATGACTGTGCAGATGGTCTCAGGTTTGGTCACCTAATACTTCCGCCAGAGGTAACGAGTATACGCTTACAGCCAACACAATACATTTTTTACGCATCGAAATTAATTGCTCGTAAAAACAATGACTTCAAAGAGCGAAAACGCTCAACGCGCAATCACGCGCAATTTTTTTCTATTCCCCCCCCCCTCTCTCTCAATGCTCAGCCTTGAATCGGAGTATCGCTCCGACTCTGGTCCCTGATCTTGGGCAGAGTCACCGGCAATTCATTAACCGCGGCTTCCTCGTGCTCGTGTCCTGATATCGACTAAGTGGAAACACATTTAGCGAGTCAACGACGCTTCTGAACAATGTAGACAACTATGTAAGCAAGTGTCCAACTATACTGACATTCGCAAAGTCAACAGGAATCTCTTACCTTCCGCAGTGAAATATGCTCTTGCAAAATATAGTTTGCATATACGGTATTAGTGTAATTGTTACATTTACCTCTTCTTCTGTGCGCGTGTATATACACCGATATAGTGCGGAAGATGTGTGGGAGCATGTGACCCATTGCGTAGATAAATGAACGTTAAAAAACTGTTGAAGTACGTATCGGCTCTCCTTATTGCTTATTCGTCCCGTACGCCTCGATCTCCTTCCACCCCCCAGTCACGATCTTTTTCCTTTTTGTCTTTTCTAGTATTCGCACAAGCAGCGCTTTCATAAATGCTTAATCTCATTCCAAGCTCACAATCGCTCCTTTTACTCTCATTCGCTAACGAACATTTGCGATTTAGATACTATTTATTTATTTATTCATTTATTTATTTATTTATTTTTATTTTCATTTTTATTTTTATTATTATTTTCATTTTTATTTTTATTATTATTTCCATTTTTATTTTTATTTAGGTAAATATGACATTTTAAGTATTTGTGATTTAATCAACTCGTAAGAGCGAAATAAAATGTACACCGAATAGATTTTGATTAAGTCAGTATATTTCGTTAAACGTATATTTACATATATAAAATTCGCCATAATTATCAAATTAAAGTCTTATTAATGATCGTAATTAGAAAATCGGCGTAATTATCGTCCAAGGTAGTTAGTTGTTGTTACACGGGACGAGGGGTTTTGCATTCGGCCGGCCTGAGGCGTTGACAAGTGAGCGTGGGCGGTACTTGACAGGTGCACTTGACGCATTTGGAGCTAAAGTCGTTTGATTGACTCAATTCTTCACCGACGCGTAGCTTCATGCTACCGAATTCGCAAAACGAGTCGTCTGAAAATCATGAAATTTCGGCATTTAAGGTCTGGCCATTAAATTCAAAGGATTCGAATGTTCTAAGTTAATTTAAAAATTCAATTATTCTGCTTTACGAATTGGCGAAGGTTAAGCGACTTCTTAAATTGATAATTACAATGATCGAGTAATTTACAAAATGAAATATATTTAATTATCGTTTGTAAAATTGCTGATATAACTCTTGTCATCTCACCCTTTTCATTTGGCTCAGTATTAATTGGGTTTATAACGGTGTCGGTGTCCTTTTCTGAAATGCAAATATAAGACACGCAATGAAAAATCTATTTTACGGCGCTCGCTCGCATCCTATACGTACGACATCGGAATTGACTTGTGCATGTGTGTGCCAGTATCGCGTCGCTGTAGTACAAAGGCGCGCATTTGTCACGGACTTTGGATGAGTGGCTTTCCTCTATTCCACATGTTGACTTTCGACAGTACGGAAGAACATTCTTTCCTGAAACGACAATTTCTATTTAATGCCTGCGTAAACGTGCATACGTGCCAGAACGAGAGGTCGATACGTGTAAAAAGCTCACGGTGGATCGTACGGGGCTGTATACGCACATGCATGCGTTTGCATAAATATCTTTACAACCAATACCTGAATAACCTGCTAAACATTGGCACACCGTTTTACTTTCTGAATTCGGATAAAAGATCTCCCCGTCTTTGTAAGTTTTCCCATCGACGAGACAAGTCGGTACGTCCTCGGAAGTTTTAGCTAAAGAAAAAAATAAAAAATAAATAAATAAATAAATAAAATAAAAAACATTAATAACGTTAGTGCTAGATTACAGAAATTTAATTTCGTTTTAAGGAAAGGAGCCGAGGTGCTGGTTTTACGTACGGCAGACTTGTTCCGCGCTGCAGCAACTGTTCAATTTCCGCCTAAAATAGCATCCCGGCAGCGGCAGACCGTAAAAACAATCTATTTCCGAACATAAAAATTTCGCTCTAAAAAATTACAATGGACATTTTGTTAGAAAACGTGAGTTGTCGTTTTACGCATAACGTTCTGCTCATTAAATATCGTCATGCAGCGTAATGTTTGAGTCGTACAACAACGACAACAACAACAACAACAACAACAGCAGCAGCAGCAATAACAACAACAACAACAACAATAATAATACGAAATTACTCACACTTCGTCGCCATCTTTCTTACAATAGCATCCTATCAAGCATGGGTTGAGATTATCCTTTTTAATGATTTCCTCGCCGACGGCATACTCGGTGCCATTAGCGTAACACTTATCCACCGATCTGTTGTAAAAACGAGAGCAATCGTATTTAATAGCACAACAGTCACCACTGCTTTTGTAAATTGGCAGACATTCTAGATCCTCGTAAAATCTTAGAGGCCCGGGACATTTGCTCTTGTCGCATACTAGAACACAAAAACAAAACAAAACGAAACAAAAATAAAAAAGGTATCAATAAGAATTTATCACGAAACATCCAAATTCTGGGTAAATCTTAAGATTTGCGCAGATGCGGTTCTCTTAAGATCAACTCGATCCAATCACTCGAAGCGTTTCGCAGCAGTGAAGTCTAATAATTCATGATACGAAATTCTATTGTCCTGCGATGAAAACGAAATATTTTACCTGCAGCCGAAGTAATAGAAAATAACAATAATACTAATAATGCGATGACGAAGAAGAGACTAAAAATAAGTGCTTTAACTCCAAACATTTTATCCGTTATTGTCGTAAAAACTCTTAGCCGTCTACCAGAATGATTTCTGTTTTACAAGGAAAATTGAATTACATTCGATCTCGTCTTACTTTAGACTAGAGAGATGAATACGGAAAAATGAATAATAATGAGATGACCTTCCGATGCAAACACGATAAAACCGCATTGAATAACGCATCATTCAGTTATGTCAAGTATATTCGTTTTAAAATTAACCATATGATCTTATCGTTGACATTCATTATGATTATGTTTTAAAGTAATACTGGTTTTTTTTTAATGACTCTTAACGACGTTTTCAAATATTATTTAAACACTGTAAGTGAGCAATCGGAACTCGAGCAATTTCCTTTGTGCTTATTGAGTCGAACGGAAAATAGAAAATTTCTACCGTAACAACGGATCGAGAACTTCTTGAAACTCAACACTAACGCCAAAACAATCAATATTAGATTTTCATTATCTGTACAAATTAGTCGTAATCGTAACTTGTGAAACTTTGCAATTCGTTAAGCTTGTCATCACATTTTGCCAATTGAATATCCTACATGCGTTTTTTCGGTTTTTTTGACATTCAAATAATGACGAGATTTTTTTTTTGTATATTCAAAGTACTTAATCAAATAATCATTTGTATTAAGATTTTAATTTCACGTAGAATGCGATTACTTTCTAAGTGATTTATTCCAAAGCTTTGGAATTAAGCACATTTGGCATTGTAATTGAATTTGTGAGATAAAATATTTTACATTAGAAAATATTATGCGTTTGATTATAACTATATTTACTTATATAATTAATTATTCATAATGTTTTAACCTTATCGTATTGACCCAATTAAACATCAGATTGTGCAATAATATTACGCCAGTAGTTTTCTTTAAATCATTGAAATATTATTTAGCGCGTTGAGAAGTCGAAGAGGATATTGAATGAAGGGACCTTTGTACCAAAATACTTTAGTCACCATTTTTTAAATAGAAATAATGGAAAATATTGTCAATGACAGAATCCTATGAATTTCAAAAGCATGAGTTTTATTTACAATTAACTTTATTACTGTAATTATATAATCCCCGTCGGATAGGAATTCGACTTCCTTGACTCTGCGGTTCCAGAGACTTCGGGTCTTCTACGAGATTATCTTGCACGCCCCCCCCCCTCATTCGATCCTCTTGTTCGTTATCTTGGACTCCCATGGATCGATGACGACTTTCTGCCCCCGAACGAGTGGCAACCGATGCATTCGCGACATACACTCGTGTTTGGCGGGTTGCCGCATATCCGAAATAGGTGAGCTATGTCTAATCGAGGCTTTTATTTTTTTTATTTTTATTTTTTTAATACGATTACAATTAATTTATTTTATTAAGAATATTACAAGATGAATTAATAAGATAAAAGTGCTCTGTTTATAAAATATTTTTCAGCATACCAAAGAGAAAGGTTGACTATTAGTATAAACTAAAATCTACCACATACTTGTTACTTAAGCAACAGGTATAGTTTTAACGAATCACACGTAAAAATACTCTCACGATTCATCTATAGTAATTTTAAAAGTATTGGCTGAACTCAACCGTTTGGGACTCATACTCGTGATCGATGCAACAAATACCAATTGGATTTGTTTAACGGATACGCTGATCTTTTATATCCGAGCATCGATGACTTAGAGAGAGAGAGAGAGAGAGAGAGAGAGAGAGAGAGAGAGAGAGAAGGGATCGTTTACAATTATGCAAAGAATATATTTTACTTGTTTGTAGTTCATTTTAATTAATAACGAGTCGACATTATTTTTGTTTTATATTCTATTTATACCTTTTACTAAATAACAACATCGATTACAGATTACAATAATATATCAGCATACAATGTATATTTTTCATGAAATAGTTAGTTATTTTCGAAGATAAATTGACTAAAAATAGGATAAAGACTATCGACTGTATGCCCGATACATTTTGCACCCTTGCAAGCCACAAAAAATTCCTAAAAAATTAAATAAATCTAAGTTACGGAAATCAATGCTTGAATAAAACAGATTAGCACTTGTGAATGCGTATAATTATCCACTGATTTTGCAATAAAATTAAAATTTATAGTTAGTTACTATTTAGTTGAAAAACATTGTTTTTTTTTTATTTTTTTTTTTTAATCAAGGACGGATATAAGTATATCAGGGCATAATAAAACGAACACTGGCCATCATTATATTAAAATAGTTTCTTTATTAAAAAGTGGCATTAAATGGAAGATTTGGCCACGAAGATTTGCAACTTGTTGCAACGTATAAGGCTTTAATTTAAGTATAATTTTACGTACAATAACAATCAAATATAGTAAATATAAATTTTGCTTAAGTAGAAGTTGGTTGGGCCTCGATTAAAGGCAAGAGTGAAGCATTAAAATTATTTGGCGAAATGGTCGACAGTGACATCGGGATCCGAGTTATTGGAGTTACAAAACATCTCCGGCATGACATTGCAGCTCAGTAATGGCGGGATGACACAGGTACACCTCACGCAATCGGAGTCGATCACGCGTTCCCCGACTTTGATTAATAGATCACCAAAGCTACACGTCGGCTGGTCTAAAGAATCGTCTAAAAAATTTCCTTACTTTAGTATATGAATTACCGGCTGAGTAAAGCTCTCGACTAAAGCTACTATAAAAGTACTCTAAAAGTACTCTAAAAGTACTCGACAAGTACTCGAACGTCGTGCGATTTATTGTAAATACGGTGCTTACTTGTCACCTCCTCCGGGGATGCATTCATTCGTATATCTATGTCAGATATAGTTAATTCCGGAACGTACAACATATCGTCATCGCGCGCTGAAACGAATAACACGCATTCCTTTAGTACAAAGCCGAGCTTTCGGGTCGATATAAGGGGGGGGGGCGAGTTGTGTTGTATGCTTACGACATCTGAATCCAGAGTAACAGTTCAGCGGGTATTCCTGGTAGATGGGGGCGCACTTGTTAAAAATATTGGATGGTACAATTTCTGCGGGTCTGCAGCTCTTTATCTCTTCACAAGCTGGTGGAACATTTAGACCTGAAAATTAAATCCAGTTCTTATTTACCTTTCAATTTTATTCGTGGCACTGGATTTTTTGAAAGAAAAGGAATACGTGCCCGAATACTCTTCCGAGCAGGTGCACAACATTTCGGGATTTCCATTCGGGGTAAAATGATCTCCGTCCATGTAAGTCACTTCGTCGACTGTACACACCGTCGTGTTGTTTATGTCTTCAGCTGAAAAAAGAAAAAAAAAAGGGGGTAATTTTAGTCACATTCGCGGCTTCGAGTGTGCGCAAATCGTTCGAAGCTTATGCGATGGAGGGAAATTTTTATTACGGCATATCACGTCCTCGTTGCAACAGCTCAGTAGATTTCTTTGCAGGTAACATCCCTCTGGTACCTCGATCTCAGGGCATTCCTTTGTCGTACATTGAATGGTCGCCCTGAATAAGAAAAACAAAAAAACAAAAAACAACAAAAAATAACGACAAAGCTCTCTTTTTGCAGTTCAATGTAGTATTCTTATAATTGCTTATTATAAACGTAAAAGACAAGATCATTGATCATTGATCACGGCGCACTCGTACAACATTCGTATTAATGTGCCAGACACGAGTATGGGAAAATGGTAAAATGCTACGGTCACGAACGAAACGATACTATTAAGATAATTTAAGTTCTGAAAATCTAAATGTTTGCGTTGTCTATGAGCCGAATGGATTTTACATGAATTTTACATCCTTACGGTTGGTTACCTGTTATTCTCATCCCTCTCACAGGTGCAGTTCGTGTCGCAGAGATTCGAACGATCCTCGGGGTCAATTGTGTCGCCAATATCGTAATCGTGACCATTAATGTAACAACGTTCTGTATCGAGCTCGTCAAAAATCGTGCAGTTGTATTCGATGGGACAGCAAGTGTTTGTATCGTTGAAAATCGGTGTGCATTTCAAGTCTTCGTAGTATTTTATAATAAGAGGTTTGTAACAAAATTCATTGGCGCATTCTGGAACAACAAACGCATTGCCGTATTAGCCTAACCAATCCAACATTATTTCTATATATTTCTAAATAATTATATGCTTTCGTTCAAAATGCTTCAGAGCCATAACAATTAATTGCGTAATTGTCGATGTAATAACTAATTCTTACGTTAAAATGAATCGATCTTAGGGGGAGAGAGAGAGAGAGAGAGAGAGAGAGAGAGAGACGAGTAATCGCGAAGAAGGTTCATTATCTTTGGAGGCATTCCAAAGACCTTAAAGGGATATTTATTCGCCTTACGCGGTTTAAGATTACAGTTGAAAAAGAATATTAGCCAGAGTTATTTACCTTCTGAAGAATCAGCTTCTGCCAGTGTCAGACGTGTACACAAGTGCAGGCATAGAAATATAGCCCAAAAAGTAATGTTCCCGCTGCTCGCCATTCCACTCATGATGAGGCCAAAGTGCGACTTGAATTCGCTCGATACAATCCGCAGCTTATATAAAAAGCATCTTAATGTATTGACGGCGCAAGGATAATTATTTATTGTATGCGGAAAACATCGTTATCGCACTTGTATTTACTTTGTTGCGCGGGCATGCATTTATTGATTTGCATACAAGCAGATTACGCGGATAAGTAATTAAAATAGAAGATGCTCAATATAATTACTCTGTTTTATTGTTTAAGGTAAATCTTATCGGGCAGCTTTCGCGTTGGATATACGAATTAACGTGATTAAAGACTCGTTTCACTTAAATAATCATTCGCCTCATGCCTTACTCTCCGATACTTTTCATTCGTTCTCCAAGCGTTCATATTAATCATTACTATTATTAGGACTATTATTATTATTCATAAAGCTACGTACAGGGACGTCCAACGAAATAATTAAAACGCCTGTGATTGAATTAAAATCCGGTGTTTTTTTTTTGTTTTGTTTTTTTTCTTCGACTGCCATCGCCAACAATTAGAATAACAATTTAAAAATAAGGACTCTCTGGTGAATCAACGAAATTACTAATTTAAATTGTTCGTCGGTTAATTTAACAAAAACTATTAACTCATACGCGAGAAGCATCAATGTTCTCATACGGTTTTCTAACAGTAACATACTTTTCATCCAATCAGGGAACGTCGAGCTTTGTTTTTTTTTTCTTGTTCTTTTTTATTTTTTTCTTTCAATAATCAGACGAAACGCAGGGAATCCAGAGTATTGTAAATTAAAATATATATATATATATATATAGTTTTTAGATAAGAAAAGATATTCACAAAGATTTTATTATAATTTCAAGTTAAGGGACGGAAATCGTAAGATTCATTGAGTCGAGGTGAGAACTTAATACTTAATACTACTAATTACTTAATACCTAATAACTATCGATGGTAAGTGGTAAATGACAACTAAACTGTAACGAATGGCTACAAGCTTTACGAAACAACTGGTTTTAAAACAAATTGAAATAATATAAATGCGTTGCAAGTTTGTTTTTACGAATTTTTTATTACGTATTTCGTTGTGTTTTGAGCCACGAGGACATTTTATCTGGGAATTAAATTGATCTTGAATTTAATTGACAAAAGGGTGTTTTGACTTTCGGTTAAAGTGTCGTTAGTTGCATTGTTTGTAAATTTAATTTAAATTGCATTATTTCGAATAGTCGAGTGAAAATACGCAATGGTTTATGGCTCCTCTCTCTCTCTCTCTCTCTCTCTCTCTCTTTTATTGAGTAAATTAAAAAATATATATAGTCAGTATTGGATAATAAGGAAATTTGCGTTTATTATTATCATGCATATGTATGAGATGCATTCGGCTCACGTGTCGATTCGAGTTTAAGGTACGAATTCTCTTACAGGTAGAGTAAGTATGGGAAATCGGTCTTTGTTTAATGTGTATGTTAAGCTCTAAGCCTTTCGAGCCTACCTGCTAAAAAAAAAAGGGAAAGTCCTTTAGTTTAATTAGTTCGGGTCTCCGGCCAAAGATGCACGAACCATATAAACCTAAACCTGATATAACCATTCTCCTGTTCGCTCCATCAACGTCAGATTAATCTAATGATGAGCTTTTAACGATTTCTAGCATTAATTAAATTATAATAAAAGGTTTCTCAAACGTTCCTAACAGCCTGCTATCAAGTAAACCTAATCCAAAAGAAGGTCCGATGCGTTGGAGTTTCGCAGTTCAGCTATTGAGATTAATTATTGCTTAGAAGTATTATTACATGTATTTTAGCTACGGTTTTCGGCAGACGACAAATTTATGGATCATAAAAGCGGAGCGGGTGTTTATTGGTTAGACACTCCACGATTTCGGTATGAAAAGTTATGGCTGAATGTGCGAATCATCAGAAATATATGTGATCGTTTAAGGGCCCCGAGACTCTCCGCTGTGCCCTCGGCTTCGAATAGAGAACGAGAGGATACTTCATTAGGAATTCAAATAAATATTTAAAGCCTGACATTGTTTGTCAATTTGTAGTATTTTTATAATAACTCGATAATAAGATTTCAAATACTATCTTGCTTGCTCACAAGAATTTACATCTTTATAATACAAGGCTTCCGATAAAATAATTAAGCGTTATATCGGCTGGTACATTCTTCGTCCGGAAGCTGCAGACAAGTCGCCGTGGGTGGGACCTCACAGACGCATTTAACGCACGAGGAACTGTAGTCCGTGCCCTGATTCAACTCGTCCCCTACTTGCATTACCAGACTGCCCAACTTGCATACGCCGTTTCCTAAAACAAAAACAGAAAAAGTAAAAAAGAGAAAAGGTGTTTGCATTACGTTACGAAGGATCGAAGCCAATGATCGAACGTATATTGAGTGAGATGGGGCTCTTACCAGGAACTGCTGGCCTGTTCCTTGACTTCGAGATGACCTTATCCCTTGCGTTCTCTGCAGAAAGAAAAAAAAAAAAAATAACAAACAGATTAGTTAGCGCTTAAACGAAACATTCTTCGAGCAATTAGAGGATACGTTTTTAAATACTCACGGCATCTGAAATTATAACCACAGTCGGCCGTCGGATTAGAGGACTGGTAAAAGACGGGGAAGCAATCGGATTCAATTTCTTTACGGTGACGTAACTCGTAATTGCAGTGGAGCTTGGTGCAAAATGGTTCAACGTTCTTCCCTAGAGCAAATAAGTAAGTATTAGTTAATTAATTTTCACGACCAGCATATTTAAATAATTCTATTACCAATGTAGCGAGTTGATTTAATATAATATAATAACTAAATAGTAAGAAATTACTTCACTGTATGAAATTTATTTGTGGAATTGTATTCCCGCTCCACTCAATAATACGTATTTACTCATTAAAATTTTACAAATAAATTCTTCACTATTATTATTGTTTTATATAATTATTTATATAATTATTTAGTTCCAAAAGCCTAATGGATAATAATTAGCTTACCTTTATATCCAGGTTTACATGTGCACAGTAGATCAGGATTCGCCTTGGGGTAGAAACCTTCTCCTTCCCAATAACTTTTTCCCTCAACTTCACACTTTGTCGCATTAACCAAATCTTCAGCTGGAATATTTAAGATTATTCGTTAACACGTGCAGGCAATTTACATAGTCTATTCGAAGTTTTGTCGATTTCGTTTTTAAAGTAAAAAAATTTGTTATTGGGGTATTATCTGACATTTAAAATTATTTTATCGTCTAACGGTACTTACGACAGATTGTGTGGCCACAACAATTCTCATTGTCCGATGAGGTGAAGCAACCCGGTTTCTGAGGGAAGGGGTAACAACCGCCGGTTGGACATATGAATGCACCTCTAAAATACAAATTCATATTATAAATATACAATAAACAGATAAAGTGTGAATACTATGTACCGTTATTTTCAAAATAATTACTCTTCAAAGACTTGTGTAAATAAAAAGGCGACCGAGGTAAGGTCAGTATTTGTCTTGCTTTCGATGCAATGAGAATCGTTACATTGAAAGCTTACTATTATTATTCTATTACCCTTCCTTTAGGATCAATAACATTCATATTAAGTCCGTTAATACTTACAGCTCAAAACTTGTTGAGCAAAAACAGCCTCCATTGCAACCCCTTATTTGATCCACTTTTTTAAGGGATTCTGAATTCTCATACGTATGTCCGTTGAAGTAACACTTATTTTTCGAGCGTTGTTTTAAGTGTGAGCAGTCGTAGCTTACGGCACAGCAATCGCCCGGATTCGCATAAATTGGTTTGCATTTCAGCTCCTCGTAATATAGAACCGGTCCCTTGCACTTGTACTTGTCGCAAACGCCTGCAATATAATCTTTAAACGGCAAGTCCTGGATACGGATAAACGGAATAGTTTACCTGCAGCCGAGGAAATGTACAGGGCGATTGTTATCCAGAAGGAGAGGCTCGTCAGCCTCAAGAACTCGGACGAGCGACACGACTCCTCTTTCGGACTCATACTCATGATCGATGCAACAATTACAAATTGCATTTGTTTAACGGATACGCTGATCTTTTATATCCGAGCATCGATGATTTCGAGGGAGAGAGAGAGAGAGAGAGAGGAGGAGAAGGGATAATTGTTTACTATATAGCCCGAGAAATGTTTTATTCATATATTCATCACACAATCAGATAAATTTATTTACATTCAGAAACTCATCCTTTAGTTAAACTTATACTATTAATAATAAACGCTAAATAAACAAAATTTAAATTAGATTCGTTACGCAGTTTTCCATGTACGTATTTCAAATTAAACGTATTTCGTAAATATTCAAATTAAACAAGAGTTTTTATTTTATAACATAAAACTTGTGTTCGTATCGTAATATTATAAGCGAAACATTTTTCAGTAAGTGATTTTCTCTTTTTGTAATTTGACGATATTATACGAACCGGTACATATCATACCTTTATTGACCAATATTATCATACAGATACATACAAAAGCTATTATGTTGAATATAAAAAGAGGCTTTCAAAGGTTTTCCGTTGACTCTAAGGGCGCTTAAGGCTTAATTTAAACTAAACCTTCAAACTCTCGTTATCTACATTCGAATATTAATTTACATGTATATATATATATATACGTAGAGATTGGCAATGCCCCGATTATGAATTAAAGTTCAATATTTATCTCAGTGAATGACCTTATTTGTTTTATTCGCAATTGCATATAAATTATTTAAATATTAGTATAGTTTATTCAATCTTGACCATCTTTATCCATCCAAAAATTATATAATTAACGTTAAAGTATTCATTTTTGTATTATTTAGATTATTTAGTTGCCCCTTTAAAACTACTTTACATTGTACTTTTTTTCTAGCTCTATTGCAACTTATTATCAATATCGTCGTATTACATACCGATAAATATTCCAACGAATTTGTGATTTTGAACCAAAATAATTATAATCGAAAACTATAAATAGTAACATTGTTAATAAAAATTTTGGTTTTAATTTAATCGATGTAAATAAGACTTAAATTGGAGTAAAGGTACTTTTTTTTAAATGAATAAATTTAACAAAAGTTTGAATTCGTTATATTTAAGTCAAATTATTAAAAAAACAACTGGTTTTTTAAATTTTCTTTTAAAGATTAAAGTATCGATATTATTATCGAAATGTTTTTGGATTTTTTTTTTTAAAAAAAAACATTGTTCATACATTAGCATAAGCGTATTAATAATTATCGAATAGACGAAGATCGTTTATTGGTAATCCAAATGAAGGACAACCATTATTTGAATGCGTGTATTATTAAATGAAATGATTTTCAATAAGATTTTACGTGTAAATAGCGTTTGCCACGAAGCGAGAGTCACTTTCTTACGTGCTACTGGGCACTTATTGAAATTACTTGGAGCATTGAAATTATCTTAAATCTATCGGAGTATTGGTAGTGGCATCCGAAGCTGAAAATCTTTAAGAAATACTTTGAAAAATGTATATATATATACATGTATTAATGTAGGATTCGTTTAACAGAAATCGAGTAGATTTTATTTATATTTGTTAATTATATAAGAATTGTCAAGAAGCTAACGTAACAATATCTTCCTTATATCGGATAAAAATATTTACGACTGACAATGTCATTATAAATTATGGATAATACTATAAACAGTTTATTTATAAAGCATTGATAAAATCTTCAATGTAATCTTTAATTCATTTATGAAAAACAATGATAAATAATACTAAAAAAAAAAAAAAAAAAAAAAAAAAATAAAGAAAAACTTTTATAGTTTATACTACAGCTTATTATAGATGCAGAATATGTATTTATATTCTTTATAATATTATTATTTTTTCACTGAGGTTTTTTATATTTCGAAAAATATAAAGTCGAAGAAACAGTAAATTGGAAGAAAATCGAATATATGTTTTATATTCAGTTTAATATATAACCATAAATTACGATTGGAATTAAGGTTTCTTTCAACAGGCCTTTTCGTCGTATAATTTCCTTGGAGACATCTCGTTTACTATGTTACGTTAAAGTTTGTCAGCCATGAAGCCAAACTCAGACGATGTCTCTCAGATCCTTTAGATCTTCCAGAGAAGGTGATTCGTAGAAAGTTAATTTAATTTATATCATTTCGAATCCGCAGAAAAAGTGATACCGTAAAAAACCAGCTAAAATGAAAAAAATAATAAGATTGTATAATAAATTTATAATTCCTCTTTTAGTAGCGCATGACCTTTATGTAATTTCACGTATATTTATCGATTACAAACGAATAAGCGTATCCGAGACTGATGGAATTCCTTGCTTATACCTTGAATCGAGTCTACGGACGTCACCGGCTGTGATTCACAAGCACACGGACATATCCGTGATATGGAAAATGAAGTGCTACACCGTGCATATGCGAACAGCGATAAAGGTTGAGGTCGGAAGAGGGCAAGGGTACTTTATTCCTCCAAAGCAAGAAATTAGCACGCAACGAGAAACTGACGGTCAACATAGATAAGAAAATCTAAAACGTCCCGATCCCCTGCTATCTTCATTATTGCCTTTTGGAATTTTTTTCTTACGCCAGAACTGCATAAGGCTTTCTTTTTATTTATATCATGAGGATCATTATAATGGATTCATGCTCCCCTTTATCGTAGTAGGAATAACGTTGCATTTTTATTATGAGCCTCAAAATATTAATTTTGTTTCCTAATCTACGTATAATCCTAGCGAAACAAGCAAATAAAATAAATATAATTAAGATATTCGTGTAATTAATTATTCATAATGTTTTAACCTTATCGTATTGACCCAATTAAACATCAGATTGTGCAATAATATTACGCCAGTAGTTTTCTTTAAATCATTGAAATATTATTTAGCGCGTTGAGAAGTCGAAGAGGATATTGAATGAAGGGACCTTTGTACCAAAATACTTTAGTCACCATTTTTTAAATAGAAATAATGGAAAATATTGTCAATGACAGAATCCTATGAATTTCAAAAGCATGAGTTTTATTTACAATTAACTTTATTACTGTAATTATATAATCCCCGTCGGATAGGAATTCGACTTCCTTGACTCTGCGGTTCCAGAGACTTCGGGTCTTCTACGAGATTATCTTGCACGCCCCCCCCCCTCATTCGATCCTCTTGTTCGTTATCTTGGACTCCCATGGATCGATGACGACTTTCTGCCCCCGAACGAGTGGCAACCGATGCATTCGCGACATACACTCGTGTTTGGCGGGTTGCCGCATATCCGAAATAGGTGAGCTGTCTAATCGATGCTTCTGATAGATGGTAAATGGGAAGTGCAATAATTAATCTGAACACAGATTAAATTATGATAATGTAATACTTAAACTCCGTTATTATATTGTTAACGAACAAACTATTATTTTCATATCAAAGTATATAAGTTAAAATGATTCAACATTTTTTTATTTAATTTGAATTAATAAGAATTTTCTTATACATGGTGTTTTTATTTTTAAAATCCAATACACGAATAATCATAAGATAATTAGAAAATGTGACAAATATGAAATTATAATTTTTTGGCGTACCCCATATGATTCCAATAATTTAATCAATTGTCTATATATATAAAGTATAATACAAAGCAAATGAAAGTTCAGTTGGATGATTAATTTTATATATTTTGACATTATAACCAATGATTCTAGAATACATAAAATACATATATATGAATACTTTATTTCATTATTTAAATAATATATATATATATATATTATCTTTTGTAATTTTTAATGAGATGTAGTACCTTATAATAGACATTAATTCTTATTACGTCTATTTTACGTTATGCTTTCGATATTAATTGTTCTTTTTTATCATATCGATGAAAATATCGTAATTATAATTACAACCATCGACTTATTTATTCAATTTTTTATTTTATTTTTTTTATTATTTTAAATATGAATACTAAAATATTAAACTAATTTTATGCCCCTTCTGTTTATAAAATTATATATAAATCAATGTATTTAATTATCTTGTCAAAGTATGGTATTTTTTGCTGTTAATTTTGTTGATGTAGTTCGACAATAAATTTTAATGTAAAAAAAATTATTTAGGAATCGTAATATATTTGATTCCTAATTTGTGTTTAATTTTTCTTAAACATAATTAATTAAAATAAAAAATATATGGTATTGTTCAAATAATTATATCTCATACTACATCGATTAATTACAAGTATATAATTTAAAAAAATGTATATATAATCAAAAATATAATCAATTTATGTTTAATTATTGATCAATTTTTTACTTTATTCATTATACAAAATTACATACTCTTAAAAGTAATTTTTAATTCTCTGATTGAACAAAATGTAATATCTTTTGGTTAAGTTAATAAGTTAGAAATTTTCTACCTTTCTCTATGTCATTTTACATTTTTATTTAATCCTTTATATTTTTTCTTCAAACCAAATAAATAAGTTATTGTTAATTTAAAGTAAATTGATTTTGCCAAAGTCTTTAATATAATGAAGATAATATTACGTATTACAATTTCTGCAAAAGTAAATATATATTTCATGTAAAATAAAATAATATAAACTGTTCAATTATAATAAAATATTAAAAAAAGAATTTTTTTATTCCTATATTATACAAATAAGTATTTTTGTATAGAATTACCTATTTAACACAGAAGCCATAGAAACATCGTACTGTCTGGCATTGCATGGTTATCTTCATCGATTGAATTGAAATCTGAACTTTTCACATAACAATCCTCTTTATATTCAAAGTACCCTGCGCTGTTTAAAGTTGTTTATAAATAATTTTCCATTTGAGCTTTTAATCAAGTATTTATTGATTTAATCAATTTAAGTACTTATTGAAATATCAGTGTATTATCAATATCTGATTTAGATAACTCAATATCTTCATTTTTACTAGTTATACTACAAAATAAATAAAAATTTTCTACATACCTAAGTATTATTAAAAATGTTAATTATTAATATTGGAATTGAAAGTATACCTATCAGAATGAATGTATTAAGCAGATGAAACAGTTGCACATAAAAAGGATCTTCAAGTAGATCATGATAATACATTAACTAGATTATTATAAATATCGTTTGGAAAAATCTTCATTTTGCATTTAGTGACTAATGTGGACAGCCCATCTTATTCCTTCTTGACAAGGTAGACTAGAAAAATAAGAATATATAATATGTAAGGGAAGTTATTTAAAATATTTTCGAAATCAAGGATCAGAGCAGATAAATCGAAAATAATCAAGTTGAATCACGATAGGTTATATTGTTAGAAAAAAAGACACAAAGTGATAATATTGTGAAAAGCAATACCGGTATTTGAAATCACGTCACTCCGGTGCGTAAAAGCATTTTGTATTTGTTGGAAAGAGAGAGAAGAGAGAGAGAGAGAAAAAAAAAATGATATTGCTTCGAGTGGACTAAAGTTAAATACATAAACACAACACAAGCGGCCGACGATTTGCTCTCCTATTTTTCCCTTCCAGCTTCCTATTTTGGAAGAAAGCGTATGACCTTGGTCGAATAACTGGGGCTTTCTCTTTCTTCAGTGAAGTCTCTTTTATTCGGAGTACCAATCTCAGAGCACGGCTTATTTCATTTCACTGCTTGCATAATTGCTTAGGCTGTCGGATCGGTTATTCTAACCATCGAGCGTCGACTCGTTAAGCTCGTGAGTATTGGTATTTCAGAAATTTTAATCATAACAGATATTATATTGATTTCCTTTCTGGCCCAAAGAATTTTTAACATCTCTCTCTCTCTCTCTCTCTCTCTCTCTCTCTCTCTCTCTCTATCTATCTATCTATCTATCTATCTATCTATCTATCTCTCTCTCTCTCTCACTCACTCACCCTCTCACTCACCCTCTCACTCTCGTTCCCTATGAAATAATTGAGTACATCTCAATAACCATAAGCGCGATATTTAAATGAAAATACGGACGAACGTCGATACGTTGTGCATTTATTGTTTAAAAAGAAAAGAACGCGAATGTTTATGGGCACTTGGCAATGTCCGGGGCAGAATCTTCGTTTCTCCCTTTTTAATTACGAAGCGAAATATTTCCTTTTTCCAGATACTCGTTACATTAACTCATGACTTCCGATACGCAACTCTAATTACGTGCACTTTTTATAAATCCAATTTCAATTAATCGTACCGTATCTCATTGAACTCTGCTACTAAATAGCCTTTCTCGACTTTTACTTTAGCAATTTAATTCATTTTGAATCGTCGTCCACGTGGATGTTATTTAAAAACGAAAACAGAAAATATAATTATTGCTAAACGATTTCAGTTTTTTTTTTTTTATTCTTTCATTTTACCGGCAGAATTTCACCAACTATTCCCTCGGTTTTTTATCCTCTTACATTACCGGTTATCCGAATACTCGCGTTACTCTACACGAATAAATTTAAAATAAAAAATTACGACTTCTTACTCTTCTTCGAGTAAAGAATTATTTTCGTTCGCAAGAAACCGTATTTGATCGATAACCGTATGTAAGCGATCCTTATCAGAAATCATTACGTTTTGGTGGTTAAACAAATAAAACGAAATGACAAAACACGCCTACGCTTTTTCGTATACTATAATAAAATATTTATTTCAATAGAAACTGTGCACATAAATCATGTGTATATTTTATTTAGTTGTCAATCATCGTATCAATTATAATAATGCAGATGAATCAAAGCCGTGATTGAGTGCCTTTAAATTTGTTACGTAATTTCCGAATCGGGCGTGGTAGCAAAATCTTCAAGGTCGGGTTTATCTTGATTAATGCTAAAACAAAAAAAAAAAAAGATTCCAAACGAAGCTAAACCTAAATGCTGTGTAATTTATCAATTTTTAAAAGGATTGCTATTTATTTTATTTTATTTATTTATTTATTTTTTGTTTTTGTTTAAACGAAACGTGGATATTTCAGTAGAATAATCATTTTTATATTATGATACGTTATTGTTGTACACAAATTGTGGCTTCTCGTGAAGTTTGTAACTTCGTAAGATTATTTTAAATTTGCCGCTCAGACTTACTCAAGTAATTATTTCCTTCATTTTTTTTATAGATAATTACTACGTACCAATTAAGTAATACTAACGACTGTAGCGCCATCTCTCTTCCATGAATATTTCTACCTAATTATATATATGTGCACACGTGTGTATATATGTATATATTATTTGTGTATAATATGTATTATGAATATGAACCTAAGAAATTTTTTCTGCCCGTTTCTGTCCGTCATTCGTGTTACTTTCAGAATCAGTCTTCTCTTGTCCATGCGATGGTTAATGAAAATTCGTGTTAATTAAATGGAAATAATTCAATCTTGACGGTAAATATGACTAATAATGATAACAACGTGTGCTATTTTTGACATTAATTTCTTCTCAATGCTCATTTAACGAAGCAATTACATAAACTATTTAAATATTTTAAATATTTTGATTGAAAATAATATAATGAATAAAGTTTTTATTTTAATTTGGTATTATTATAATTCGTTAATTAATAACTTGAACATCTGCTTTATAGAATAATTGCCTTATGAAATTATTAGTAATTTTTTTTTTTCTATAAGTATTTTTATTAATTATTATGTTTCTTTTATTTTAAGTATCTACTACATTTATAATGGAGCAAAAAAATATTTTTCGAATTGGGTCTAGAAAAAGTGAATTGGCTTTGATTCAAACAAAATATGTAATAAAGTGTTTGCAAGAAAATAATGAAGACAAAATTTTTAAAATTATAACAATGAATACAAAAGGAGATAAGATCTTGGATATTCCACTGCCGAAAATAGGCGAAAAATCCTTATTTACAGAAGAATTGGAAAATGCTTTGGAAAACAGTAGGGTTGATTTTTTAGTTCATTCGCTAAAAGATTTGCCTACTACGTTACGAGAAGGCTTAGCAGTGGGTGCGATTTTAAAACGCGAGGATCCTCGTGATGCAGTTGTAATGTCTAAGAAATACAGTAAATATACTTTGGATACACTACCTGCTGGTAGTATTATTGGTACGAGTTCATTACGCAGATCAGCATATCTTGCTAGAAATATGTCACATTTAAAAGTTGAGACTATTAGAGGAAATTTAAATACAAGGTTTAAAAAGTTGGATGACGAAAATAGTAATTATGCTGCTATAATATTAGCAGTGGCAGGCTTAAAACGAATAGGCTTGGAAGATCGGATAAGTCAATACTTGGAGCCCGAAGAAACTCTTTATGCTGTTGGCCAAGGTGCTTTGGCTATTGAGTGTCGAGAATCAGACTCAAGAGTTCTATCTTTATTACAGCCATTGAATGATTTATTTACAACATTGAGATGTGTATCTGAAAGGTCATTTTTAAAATATTTAGGTGGCGGGTGTTCAGCACCAGTTGGAGTTGCTACTATATTAGATAATAAAGAATTGTGTATAACTGGTGCAGTTTTATCACTAGATGGAAAAATGTTGATTAAAGATACTCTTAAGTGTAAATTGTACATACCCGATGATGATGGTGAGCCACCAAAAAAGTGTCCTTATAGAGAACCGAGAACTTATTGTGGTGTTGTATCAGGAAATATAAGTGCCATAAGTCTTTACGCTGCCGAAAAATTAGGCAAAGATATTGCTGAAAACTTAATTAAAAGAAATGCTTTGGAAATTATGATGGAGGCAAGAAACGAAATTCTACGTACAGCTTAGTATAGTGCAGGTGCAGGTTTAACAGTGTATATTGTACATAAAAAAAAAAAAAAAAAGAAGTTCTAATTATGTATAAATTAAAGTATTAAAGTGGTTTATGGTTGAGTTTGTTATACTTAAAATTGTTGTATTATAAATTATAATATTAATCAAATCTTTAAAGAAAAAAAAAAAAAAAATATATATATATAATATATATATATATATAAAGGTATATAATTTTATTATATTATATAAATACGTTATTTTTAATTTTAAAGCAAAATTTAATTAATTCAGTCATATAGATAGGGAAAATGTGTTCATAATCATAGTCAGCTTGAAGTATGAAGTATTGTTCTTTAGCTCTTCTGTTAAAGGTTTCTAACATATTTTGTACAATAAAGTTAAAGTTTTTTAAAAACAATTAGCAATATTTTTAAATAAATGCCCCTTAAATAATCATGTTCAATGATTATTAATATAAATAAAATAATAATAGAATATATATTCTTTTATTACGTTACTTACTTTCAAGAAAAGATTGATCGTTGATTTTTATCTATTACTATAAGATGTTGAGACCAATGTTTCAAGTTACTAATATTAATATTACGGAGAGGGATAAATAAGCTTAGCAGCACGTTAAGCTATTATTTTATCGTAGAAATACGATTAATATATCAATCGATGTAAAAATTAATATTGTACAGCTCAATTTACAATTCGTAATAAATAAATTTTTATAAAAATTCTATGAACAAAAATGTTTTTAGTGATATTTAACAAGACTTTGTAAATTAAATGTATCTTTTTATATGTATTTATATTGTAAGAGAATATAAGAATAATAATCAATTACCGGAGCATATAACGCAACGCAAAGATTTTTTTTTTTTTTTTTTTTTTATAAAAATTTCTTTGTGTAGTAAGTAAATACAAATCAATTTGCAAACAAAACTAATGAATATTAAATAATATTGTTGACTGTGCAAACTGTGCATATAAAATAAAATATAAAAGTAAATATTTAACGTATGAATGAATTTGTAAACTTTTAGTCACGGTAATTACGATATCTTTACTCAAAGAACGTATAAATATTAATTTAAGTCTGTAATTAGACTTAAGTGTAATTTGTTCATGCTAAGATAATTTTAATAAAAAAATTTGGCAAGTGTGATTTTTGTGACTAACCGTTTATAATATTATATAATCAAATCCACCATTACTCAAAATCCCTTCAATTGCAATAATGAATTATAAAATAATAATAAATGTTTGTACATAATCGATTCCAATGTTTTAAATGACTTTTTGTGAAAGGTAACGTGAAAATAAAAGGGTTTGAGCTCATTGATATAAAATGTCATTTAAGTAGAAGCATAATAAAAAAAAAAAAAAAAAAAAAACTAATTATTTCTTACACTCAAGAGGAATAATTATTATTTCCACAGTAGTACAGTCCCATGAGAATTTAATTAGTGGACAAAATTGAATATCAGCGTTGTTAGTTAAATACTTTTACATAAATAATAAAGCGTATCCATATGCATGTCTTAAAAACTCTTTTAGAGATAAAGGAGGTATGTAAATATTATTGTAATGTGTTATTTTAATCAGTGTCCGGCTAAATTACGAAGAAATTTCTTTATAGGCTTATCGTGAAAAATGCTTGGAGCAAATATTCCATTGAATTCTTATTGGGCGATTATTAATTACTCTTTTATAAGATTATGTGCAAAACATAATGAAAGCAAAGAATGCCGATACGTAGATTAGAAAAACTTTCATTGTGCTCCGGACAATAATGAGTTTATTAGAAATATTATGATTCACGGGGCATTTTATTAAAGTATGCGGGCGTATTTGTATGTCAAGGATAATACCCGGAATACGGATCGAGAGATTGATCTCGCCCCTCTGATCCGCGGCTAGATCGCGCGTGCCACGTCGAAGGCAAAAGTTATAGGTATAGAAAGGAAAATTTAGAAAGACTCGTGTGAACGCGTGCTTTCTCATTGCCCTACTCTCGTATACGCATACGGGCATTATTCTTCCTTATCTTCCTTATTTTAACTGCGCGAGGAAGGATTCGCTCACTCGTATGACGGATTCATTCCAAGACCTGGACTCGGCTTTCAATGATAAAAGAAAAAAAAAAGCAGACGATACGGCGAATAATAATAACAATAATGATAATAATAATACGTAATTAAATCGGCGATTACGAGTTTGCGAGGAAAAGAAGAAGCTAAGTTATGTTGGCAGGAGGAAGACCATTGCGAAGTTTCAATTTATTCATCGCGCGAATCGAGAATCACGAAGGAATTGCATCGTTTCTTTATCATTGCGCAATCGAGCCCATATTGTCTTTTCTCTGACATTCGCACGCGAGGCGCCTCTTCTTCATTCTACAATTTAACAATTTACACAGCCTCGGCTTCGAGTAAATTCTACGATATAAAACGTACGGAAAGGCAAAAATACAATACACATACTTGGCTGTGATTTTAACGCAGGACGCTCTATGGGAGATTATTTAATACTTGGATATTTTTTAAAGGCTCCGATAGAAAGTCAAGTTTCAATGTAATATAACAAACAACAACAGCAACAACAACAACAGCAGCAGCAACAAAAATTATAATACAAACCATAGAGAAATAAAAGTATCGCAGGTTATTATTACGATTGGCACGCGCTATCTTATTAAGAGTTTTTAATGTACAATCATCGTCAATAATGACGAAGCATTTTAAAATGTTAATTTTTAATTTAATAAGTTCCGTCTTTGCTAAGGTTGATAATGTTGTAATACATGTGTTGTCGTTAGAATAGAAATTTTTATAAAATAAAAAATTCGTACAGTTAAATCACAGAATTGAGATAAAATAAAAGTCAATTTATGTCATTTAAGATTTACTTATTTATTTATTTATTTATTTATTTATTTTTCTTTTCTTGTCTTTTACTCATAAATATTTTTTAACTAACAAAAGCGATTCTTTTATCACTTTCTTTTTTTTTTTTTTTTTAACTACTAATACCAATATCGAATACGCTTGTGAAACTTACAGATACTAATACATGTGTTGTCGTTAGAATAGAAATTTTTATAAAATAAAAAATTCGTTCAGTTAAATCACAGAATTGAGATAAAATAAAAGTCAATTTATGTCATTTAAGATTTACTTATTTATTTATTTATTTATTTATTTATTTTTCTTTTCTTGTCTTTTACTCATAAATATTTTTTAACTAACAAAAGCGATTCTTTTATCACTTTCTTTTTTTTTTTTTTTTTGTCAACTACTAATACCAATATCGAATACGCTTGTGAAACTTACCATGACTATTTTATTGAAAGTGTAAGGAATTTCAGCGAAGTCGAAGTCAAAAAAAAAAGGAATGGTATTATAGACCAAGGATATATCTACCTTGGTATTTCTCAGTCTCAAAATATAATTATTAAAATATTCTTGTAATTTGATCATCAAAATAACTTGAAAATAACGTTATTTTCAACAATTTGAAAAAGTAAAAGTAGATTTTCAAATTCCAGGATCAAAAACTATTATCGCTAATTTTAATCTATATAATGTCTAATGTAACTTTTTAATTTTAGTTTAGAAAAAAAGAAGAAGAAGAAGAAGATGATAATGATGATGAAGAAGATTAAACGAGCGAAAAGATTATTATAAATTTAATAATTAAGAAAAGAGCGTAATTTCCGTTTATGCAACAGATTGTAAAATATTTGCTTTGCTAAATTACGAAAGCATTAATTGTAGAAATATGTCAATTATTATTAAGAAAATACGTCTTTTCAGATAAGTATGATGTTTCATTGGATAGGGCATATTATACTTGCTTGCAAATTATATTACGACCAATAATTTATATAATCATTACATCGACTAAATCACTCATTGTAAATAAATAGTGAGTATTTACCAAGAAGAACAGGTTAATAGGGTCAATTTATTTTTCAACGTATTCGCCGATAAAACCTATGACAATATCTATACATACAGATATATTGCATTTAATTGAATAATTCAAATTATACATTTAGCTCAAGCGAAAGTATTATTACTACATTGTATAATTCTATGAAAAAAACGAAAACGTTTTCTTTATTTTTTTCTATTTATAATAAAATTCATTTGTAAAATTTAAAGAAGGATGTTCTATTAATAAGTTATGAAGAAAAAAAAATGGTTACGTACAATGAACGATCGAAGTCAATGTTACGCCAATAACAATAGCGCAAAAGAATCGAGAAATGGCATTTCTTTATCCCATTACCCGTAAAAGCTCGAAGACTTAAAAAAAAAAAAAAAAAACAATTTATATTTAATTGGGAGAGCAAAGAGAGAAGATTGTAATTATAATTATGTAAAGGAGCAAGAGTCTCGGCGGCATTCGGGGTCGGTAGAAATAAAAAAAAAAAGCCGTCAACGAAGGTTGCCAAAATTAATCTCCGCCTCGACTATATTTTTCCTGACCCTGTGGGCTAAGAAAAACTAAGAGTCGTGCACTTAATCGCACACAATAGAGGGAATAAAAGAAGCAGAAGAAGAAGAAGAAGAAGAAGAAACCAAGGATGATGAAAACGGATTGGCGACGCCTCGACCTACATTTATCCCATTGCGAAATTTGAATGTCGGTAAGTAAGCCGTCCTGTGTACGTACTCTTCCCTCGAGGAATAGAGCGGATCCGAGGTGAATCGAGCCACCTGGTGGCCGCGACCGGGGATTTTCAAGCGCACAAGTACGACATTGCGCGCAGGCGCGTGTATGAAGTTGCCGTCGGCCCGCCCACGCCCCTCCGTCGCCGCCAACTGTCGAGCTCGCGCGCACCAAAGCCGTCCTCCGGGGTCGCCGTCAACGGTAATTCGATATACACATGACTCGATAAAAACACTGCGTTCGATCTTACCGCGTTACGTTTACCGCGGGTCTCGGCGTTCATTGGCATTTAATGTTTACCACTCCGTCAAGCGAATCCTTCTTCCTCGCTGACACTTGCAACAACAACAACAACAACAACAACAACAACAACGTCGACGTCGACGACGACGACAACGACAACAACAATAATAATAATCCGTCTGCTGGATAGTCCGAAGGACTCTCGGACTCTTGGTTGAGCCAACGACGCTCTTGCAGAAATGGGCGATATAAAAGCCTTTTTACATCAATGGTGCGCCAAAAATTCAAAAGATCCGACATTTGAAATCAGGCCTACTGGTACATCAGCCATTTTTCATTACATTCAATACTTTATTGACAGGCAATCTAATTTGTTAGCATCTTTTCTTCTTCTTCTTCTTCTTTTTTTTTTTTTTGTATTTATTTATTTATTTTGAATGAACACGTATTACGTTATTTATATGGATTCAGGAGTAATTTTACAAAATATATATTGCTCCGTAAGAATTATCGTCGTAATGATTATGTTGAGAATACGTGTGCATTTACAGGCGTATCCGTATCTATCTACGTATTACTATACGTGCATAGCCATATATACAGATATCGGTTAATCAATACCAATTAATAATAATCAAATATTCGATGCGATTTAATAATAGTTAATACAGACAATTTGGACAATGTTATTTCATGAGATAGCATTATTATTTAATAATAGGTCAAGCGACAGATTTTAATGTTTCTTTTTTTTTTTTCAATGTCAAAGACATACATGTCAAAATAGTTGAAAATAAATGATGGAGGCTTCGACAAAAGTTTTTTTTTCTTCTGAAAAAGCGTATTCCTATATTGTATTGTATACCTAAATAGTTTTTAATTTATTACCAGGTCCAAAACATAGGCAGCGCTTTCTTTGTGAATTGCGTGTAAGTGGCTTTGTTTATGTCGGTGTTGGCAATTCCACAAATAAGAAAGATTCGCAAGGCAATGCATCCCGTGATTTCATCAATTACTTGGTTCGCATTGGAACAATTAATCCTGACGATGTACCAGCTGATACAGGCGCACCCACAGCGTCGCTTTCTGATTTCAATCCACAAAATATTGATGCCTTACCTAGCAAGCCAGTGTTTAAAGATGGCATGGGTCCAAATGATTTCGGTCAGGCTTATAAACCTTACAGCAATAGAGGAGAGAATTACACGTACATGGATAGGTTGGCTGATCAAAAAAGAGTGGAAGAGGCAGAAGATCTGGATGTGAATTCAGCTATTCATGGCAATTGGACTATTGAGAATGCAAAATCCAAACTTCATCAATTTATGCAAATTAATAAAATCAACGCAGATTATAAGTATACTCCTGTGGGGCCAGATCACACAAGGTATATAATAATTTATATTTTATTGCTCGAAATACTATTTAAACTATAAATAACTTTAAACTTAGTGGCTTATGGTGGTGAATTATACTGTAATATTTAGTTTTATCTACTAAATATATACTATATAACCATTTTATGTAAAATGTTGTAATTAATATTTTGTATGCGCAAGACCATTTTGGAGTACAGCATCAAAACAATGAATGCAAATGCAGTAACTTTATATGTTGCACTGCAGATTTAAAAAGATCAAGGTGACCAATACATTTATTATTGAAATCTATCAAAGATTATTCTCTTGTGGTAGTTTTCAATGCAAAAATTGGCACTTTTGATAATTTTATCGTATTTGTATAACCAAAACTTTTATTGAACTGGTTCAATAATAGTTTTGGTGCTGCTCTTTGCAGATGTATCGTATGTGCTCCAATCTGGTCTTGGATAATTTCAATTGTGGTGAGTATTAATTTATCTATAGTACCTTTAAGCTTTCTGTTACCCGATGAAATTCGTTTTTTGCTTTTTGACAAGTTTAAAGATGATTTTTCAATGAGCTTGTGTTCTATATTTATAGGAGTTTTATGGCTGAAATGACATTCTATGTCAAGAAACTTGGACGATGTAAGAAAAATAATTCTTTCACATGACATATTTTGAAAATACATACTATTAATTATTTATTTACAAAATTCCGTAGCAATTACTGGGCGAGAAACTGGATCAAATAAGCAAACCGCGTCGAAAAGTTGTGCTTTGTCATTAGTCAGACAGCTGTATCACTTGGGTATAATCGAGGCTTTTAGTGGAACACTGAAAACGAAGAAAGAAGGAGATCAAATGAAACCTTATCCAGTGAGAATTTCGCCGGAACTCGCGGAGGACATAAATTATGTTTTAGCAGGATTACAAATCAGTCCAATTAACGTAAGTTGGATAAAAAAAGAAGAAGAAAAAAAAAACATTATAAACGCGAGCGAATTTTTTATTTTAAAAAACAACTTTAGTTTAGTTAAATAAAACTTTAGTAATCGTTTCGTTTCCTGAATAAATATAATATCGTATATTGAACGTGAACCTCGCAGGTGAACACGAAATATGAGATGGGAGAGTGCAGCAGCCAGGGAATATCTCTTATAACGGACCACGTGATTGAGGATTTCATTTCGTCGAAGCCGCAACTGGCAGGTGTCGTAAGTTGGTCGCCACCCCAGCAGAACTGGAACCCTTGGACCTGCTGCAATATAGACGAGGGTATGCTGGCTAGTATGACCTTGGAGCAGCTCTCGGACGAGATGATGAGAGAGGCGAGGAATCGGATGCAGCAGTCGATAGAGCTGCAGCAGAGTCAGAGGGTGAGGTCGCAGCTGCCCGTCTTTGCAAAGAAGAACGAGATTATGAGCGCGATCAATGAGAACCCAGTGATTATCATTCGAGGGAACACGGGATGCGGTAAAACTACCCAAGTCTGCCAATTCATTCTCGATGATTATATAGCGACCGGACAGGGTGCCTACTGCTCCATAGCGATTACCCAGCCGAGAAGAATATCGGCCGTGTCAGTCGCCGATCGTATTGCCGTTGAAAGATGCGAATCCCTGGGCCAGAGCGTCGGCTACTCGGTCAGATTCGAGTCTTGCCTGCCGAGACCTTATGGCAGTATCATGTTCTGCACCGTTGGAGTACTGCTCAGGAAGTTGGGTAAGTCACTCGGCGGTTATACATTGTCTATAACTTGACGACGATAGTATTTAATAAAATAATCTACGACTATTTATCTGAAATGCGAGCTGAATATTTACAATGGCAATCGATCGAGTCTAAAACCAACGAAATCATTGCAGAGGGAGGCTTGAGAGGCGTGTCCCACGTCATCGTCGACGAGATCCACGAGCGCGACGTCAATTCCGACTTCATCATGGTCATACTCAGAGACATGATCCACATGTATCCGGATCTGAGAATTATACTCATGTCAGCGACCATCGATACGACCGCGTTTAGCCAGTACTTTAACAACTGCCCGGTCATCGAGATCCCCGGAAGAGCGTTTCCTGTCCAGCAGTACTTCCTGGAGGACTGCGTCGAGTTGACGCTATTTGTACCTCTAATGGACACGAAGAAACGCAAGAGCCGGGAATCCGATGACACGTCGCCGGATGCCGAGTCCGAGGAGAATCTCAACAAGGTTGTGAGCGGCAATTACAGGTAGAAAAATCGATTTCTCATTACTTGCTCGTAAACTTGCTCTTATCTCGGCTGATAATTCGGGCCGATAAAGAACCGGGGATGGATAGCATATAAGGTATATTCTTCATGTATTTTTCGGTGTGCAGTATCCATACGAAAAATGCAATGGCACAGCTAACGGAGAAGGAAATAAGCTTCGAGATTATCGAAAGCCTGCTGCATTACATAAAGACCCAAGACATAGACGGTGCCGTGCTTATATTCCTCCCTGGCTGGAACTTGATCTTCGCCCTGATGAAGCACCTCCAGCAGCACCGGGTCTTCGGCAGTAACGAGTACGTTATCATTCCGTTGCACTCGCAGCTGCCGCGGGAGGACCAGCGCCGGGTCTTCGATCCGGTGGGAAACGGCAAAACCAAGATAATTCTCGCGACGAACATCGCCGAGACGTCCATCACGATCGACGACGTCGTCTACGTCATCGATTCCTGCAAAGCTAAGATGAAGCTCTTCACCTCCCACAATAACATGACCAACTACGCGACCGTATGGGCGAGCAAGGCTAACCTGGAGCAGAGGAAGGGCCGAGCCGGTCGCGTCCGCCCGGGATTCTGTTTCCATCTGTGCTCGAGGGCCAGGTACGAGAGGATGGACGAGCACATGACCGTCGAGATGTTCCGCACTCCTTTGCACGAACTCGCGCTCAGCATCAAGCTACTGAGGCTCGGCAGTATTGGCCAATTCCTATCCAAGGCCATAGAACCGCCCCCCATCGATGCTGTCATCGAGGCCGAAGTTATGTTAAGAGGTTCGAGACCCGCGGATCCACGGATTCACTTAAGCTTAACTTACTACCAGCGTATGTTATTCAGCGGCTACATTGTGCCCAATATTTTCAGAAATGAAGTGCCTGGATAAGAACGACGAGCTTACGCCTCTTGGGAAAATCCTCGCTCGGTTACCGATCGAGCCGCGCCTCGGCAAGATGATGATACTCGGCTGCATGTTCCGGGTCGGCGACGCCCTTTCGACCATGGCCGCCAACAGCTCGACCTTCCCCGAGGTCTACAATATGGGCCCGGACGTACGGAGGCTCTCGGCTCAGCAAAAGTGGTTCGCTGGGGCCCGTTACAGCGATCACGTAGCCATGCTCCACGTGTTCCAGTCATGGGAGGAAGTTCGGGGCGGCGGGGAATACGCCGAGAATATGTTTGTCGAGTCGAAGAACCTGAGCTTACCGACATTGCGTGTTACCTGGGAAGCGAAGGTACTGCGACCTAATTTCCCAATCTTCTTACTCGGCTTTCGTCATTTACATTCAAACGCGCTTTATAAATTAATAACGTTTTGTTACTTTTTTTCTTTTATTTTATTTATTTATTTATTTTTTTTCCCCTTTAGCACCAATTACAAGCGCTTTTAACGAGCGCAGGATTTCCCGAAGAAACCCTTTCCCCAATACCCTTAAATTACCAAGCGAACTCGGATGTCCGCCTAGATACAATTACGTCTCTGCTTTGCATGGGTCTTTATCCGAACGTGTGCTACCATAAAGAAAAGAGGAAAGTCTTGACCACGGAATCGAAGGCTGCCCTCATCCACAAGACTTCTGTGAATTGCAGTAATTTCGAGCAAAACTTTCCATTCCCATTTTTTGTATTCGGCGAAAAGGTATGAAATTCAATCGTCGGGCTACTACTACTACTACTACTACTACTACTACTACTAGTCCTAATCCTGCTCTTTACGTTATTGCCCGTTATTAATTCATGGCGTATTTGCGTGCCCTCACAGATTCGAACGAAGGCTGTGTCTTGTAAACAAATGACAATGGTATCACCGTTGCATTTATTACTTTTCGGCTCGCGTAAAGTCGAATACGTAGACAATTTAATTAAACTAGATAATTGGATTAATCTTGAAATGGATCCTAATCATGCCGCTGCTATAGTTGCTTTAAGACCAGCTTTAGAGAGTTTAGTTGTTAAGGCTGCCAAAGATCCGGAGACTATTTTAGAACTGAGTCCTCTAGATGAGAAGGTATTTCAAATTTAATGTAGTAAAACTTGACGCTGTAAAAGCAATAATAACAAAGAAGAAGCAATGATACGACGACGCTATCTTTTTTTCAGATTCTATCCCTCGTTAAAAATTTATGTGACATGAATGCAGGTCGTTATGGAATGCAGCCCGTTGGTGGGGGGAGTAGTAGCTTTTCATCGAGACGGCCACAAAGAGAGTACGTGCCAAGCATCGCTCCTAGTATGAGATACATGGACAGTGGTGGTCCAGCTCCCAAGTACATGAATATGGACGGCTACCGAAGCAATAATTTTACTGGATATAGAAACTCTTATCAAAGAGGCAACGGCGGCTATCGTGGAGGCAGAGGAAGCGGAGGATATCGCGGAGCGTACTAAATTCTTTTTAAGAAACATTTCCATAGTATAAAATCTTTAAAGCTAGTAAAGGAAGCATCGGCAAAATTATTTATAAAAGTACAAATGTTAATCATATTTGTTGAAGTAGAATTTCAATATTTAAATGTATATTATGTTTTAATGCTTACAAATTACATTATTAATTTTATTTAAACATTATTGATTAATCATAAAAAGTATTAATGCCTGAATTTATTTTGTAAAAGTTATTATTTAATAAATAAAGTAATAGATAGATACCTGTGTTGTTTTTATATCAATAATAAACATCGTCGTATTAATAAAATGTAAATACATTGTATTTTAACTTAGCTTGCCGTTTTATTCATATGCAAGTGTTTAGCTTATGAGGATGCCCAATTAATAATTCACTCGAAAGAATCTCGGGAATTCTTGTTTTTAATTTTATAAACAAATATTTTTGGTAAATATTAATTACGACTACGTGTTTATCCTACATTTTTTGAAGTTATTTTACTCTAATGGTATTTGATAATTTTTCGTTAGTTTATAAATTTTAATTTAACAAAAAAATTTTGACGAATAATTTAAAAAATTTCTCTGAAATAAATTATTGCAAATAGAATTTTTACGCTATAAGGTCATCGACATTACTTATTCTATGCGTGTAAGTCTGTTACATAAGAAATTTATTACGCAATTATTATTACTATTTTATCCACCATTGCTCGCTATTTTTCTATTTCCACTCTTCTGAAGTATATGCACAATTTCTGGTTCGTTTCTAATCTTAAAAAAAAAAACAAAAAACAAAATAAAAACAATGACTGCAAAGCTTTTGATACAATGTAATTAAAAATAACATTTTTTTTTTGTTTTTACTAAATAACATCACTGACGTATCAAATAATCTTCGAGTAGTATTAAATGCATGCATAAGGGCTATGTTGCATTACGTAATAAATTATTATATTAAATGCTCAACATAAGGAAATTTTGTCATATTTGCCGGTCAATACTTATTTAAAATTTTACAACAATATTAAGATTGAATGGAAACGGAAGGAATCAGAATTTCATAAAATCAAAACACTACTAATAATTTTAATAATTAGTATATACAGTGAAGATATTTATTATAAATATTTGCATTTTCCGACTTGGATATTTCATTTAAATAAATTAGATTACTAAGGCTTTTATTTAATAATAAGTATCTTTTACTTATATTCTTAAATACCCTAGATTGACCATGTGTAGGTAATAAATTTGACACAATTACTCGACCGAAGCTAATAATCTCATGGTTTATTATTTATAGGAACTAATATGTAAATCATGAATTATGTTATGATCCTCATGTTGTTATGGGATTTTATTAATTTTATTAATTTAAAAATTTTCAGCGTATTATTTTACCGGATTAATAATAATTTGTGTAAAATGTTTATATAAAATAACTTTTAAAATATTAAAAAAAAACAAAAAACAAATTTTCATATAGCATATTTCAAAATTGATTTTTAATTGTGAAAATGTAATACCTAAAATTCTCTAAGTATATATTTATTTTTTTAAATGAGTTACTGACAAAATAGATTACTTAATAACTTAATAATTTAAGAAAAGTAATAAAATAATGTATCATATTTATAATATCTCAAAACCACTATGAAGAATATGAAATGCTTGTTATGCCAGGTATAATAAATAACTAACTATTTGATTATTACGTACAGTAAAATGTTTATTATATTACGCAAAAATTAAAAATTTTTCGTTTTATTTGATAAATTTGTTTTTACACGTGATGGAGTATTAGTTAACGAACCAATTTAAATTATTATTATTAAGTTTATATTCGATTACTGTAATTATAAATGAAAAGAGTATAAAATATTTATTCTTTAAATGATTTTTTCTCCCGTTTGTATACAATTCATTGCTTAATAATATGCCTTCATATGTAACATTGTATATAAATTATAGTGCTATTGTCTAATAAACTTATTGATTGGAATTTATTAGCTGAAATAATTTTGTTTCAGTTATAAAAGAGTTATAAAATTAATTTTTAATTACGAAATGAGTTACCATAAGCTCTCACTGAGATTTTAATGTACAATAAATTTAAAATAATTTAAGTTAATAAAAAAGCCAATAAAATTAAGATTACGGCATAATTCAATTGCAAATATGTGAATAATTATAAATATTACTTATTATTTGAGTATTTTGAACAATTTTGAATCTAGTTATACCGCCTGTTTTTATTAAAACTAACTAAAGAAATACGATAAGTTTAATTTGACAATTATTTATATGCAAGATACAGTAATTTGCATATTTATACTTCAAAGTTTATTACATATTTTGTCATTATACTAGTCATTTGTTTATTAGCCAAACCATCGAATTACAAATATCAAAACAATACCTTTTTTTAGTCCAGTACTGACTATTCTACATTTTATTCAATTTAATTTCTTTCTTTCTTTATAATAATAATTAAATTTTATGACTTTTCAAATTTATATTTCAATTTATTATGATTGAATATCGGTGAATAGTAATGGCATGTTAACTTTTACAGAGTATTGCATTAAACTTTTACAAAAATGATCGAACATTCGTTTCAGTAAATTTAAAGGATCTTATAATTTTTTTTTTTTTATATATTTTATCGTAAAAATAAATACATTAACTTGTATTTTCAAAAATATTCATTTCTCAAAAATTGTTACAATTTCTACTAATATATTGTGGGTAATTGAGACACTAGATTTTCTGCGCATGCGTAATACTTATTAGGACCACATTGCCAATGTATTTTTACATTAATAATATAGTATAGGGTAGTTTCAAAAGAATATGAGATCTGACGGAAACCGAAGTATTTTAAGATGAATTTACTGATATTTTATTTTTATCAGGATCAAGTTGTTTAAGCAAAAGTTAATAAATAACTTATTAAATTATTAATCACCTTACCAAGTTTGGACAGAATTTGTATATACTGAATATCATTTTTTTGGCTAAATTTGTAGGTTTTATCAATACATCAGATCATCTTGTATTTTGTAGTTTAATATTTATCTTAGTATTTACAAAAAAATATATAACCTACTGAGGATTATAAATCCATATTAAATGATTATCTTTTTTTTGGTAAAGTCTTTATTAAGCTCTATCATATGATTATATAAATACTATTTCTTATAGTTTAATAAATAGTAATGCTACATCACAGTCGAATATTGCCAATCATAGTGTTAAAAAGAACTTCACTAACATGTACATCAGTCTCAATACAGCATTTACTACCTTTTAGTTCACTAGTTACTCCAAACATTAATGTATCCAAAGAGCAGGTAAAATTCTCTGTATGTTTACTTAAATTCTAAATAGGTTAATACTTTTATTTAATTATACCAAACTCAAACTGTATTTAATAAACTTATTAAACAAAAGAAAATTTTTAAGATATGTTCTTATTTTAAACAAAAATATAACAGACAGTGCTAATTTTACTAATAACTAATCAGTTTTAATTGATATACTTTAATGAAAATTTTGCTATTCATTATCAATTACTTTTTGTAATAATAACAATATTGTTAATCTAAGTTCATTCCATCTGTACTGAGTTATTTTCATTGTTATTTAATTAGTTTTTATGTATTTCAGGATAGAAGTAAAAGAGTTACAAATAAAAATTTAAAATCGAAAAGTGCCTATGATTTTATAAAAGCTACGGTGTTAAATAATTTAAAAATTAGTCCAGAAGATCCATTTGAAGGAGAAATATTTCAAAAAAAGGCACCAGATATTATAGATGAGAGGGAATTTCAAAATATTGAATACCTATTAAATATATTTCAGCAATCTATAAATAATGGAAAAATTTCCATAGCAGATTTACCTAAAGAAGAAAACTTTGAAGCATTAGTTGACGCTATAAAGGCTGCTAATAGTGTAGTAATAAGTATGATAATGAAAAAATTAAACATAAATAGAATTAATAATTTACTAGTTGAAGACTTAATATCAGAAGATTTGATTATTGCAACATTGAAACAACTTAATTTTAATGAATCAATATCGGTACGAAAATAAAAATACTATATTTACATTGTATTTTGAATCGTATCAAGAATTAAAGTAAGTTTTAGATAAATTATTATAACTCATTTGAAATGTCTTAAAAAATATTATTTAAATTTTATTTGAATTATAAAATATAATTATTTAAATTTTTAATTGAACATGTGTTAAATTTTGATAAAAACTACCAATTAATAATTATAAATTACATTGAAGTGTAAACTATTTAACTTACTGAGATTTATCATTCTTAAATATTTAGATGTTAAAGAAGTTGAGTATAGGAAAATGCAGACCGACTAAAATACTTATTTTATTGGCTCAAAAAATTTCAACAGTTGAGAAAAAAGAACTTACACTTAAAATAACTGCAGATATTCTACATAGTATGGCTGTGCTTACTTTTTATGATGATGTATGATGAAATATAATATTTTAAAATTATAATGTATTTTTATAAACTAAATCTAAATACTAAATATTGTATTTATTAATTTATTATTGTAGGATTTAATAGATATTCTAATGACTAATTTATTTGAAATTATCCCTAAAAATAAAAATATATTGCTCTTAGGATCAATTTTAAAATCCTTAAGTATGCTACGTATTAACAATGAAAAAGTACTTGATCGGATCTTTAACATGATTTTGGAAGAACGCGATACTCTAAAATCACAGGATGTATGCAATTTATTAATGACAATAGCTGCTCTGGGATATTCTCCATCCAATTTTAATGAAATATTTGAGGTATTTACATAAAATTTATATAAAATTTTCTTAATTTCAAAAACTTAATTTTATACTTATGTTTGTAAAATATATTATTTCATATATATATATATATAAAATATTAAGTTTATAATTATTTTATAAATTTTATAAATGTAAGAAGTAGCTTATATCAAAGTTATTTACATTAGTTTCATTTGCGAATATAAGATATGAAATTATACATATAGTTAATTCGTCATGTGTAGAGAAATTTATTAAACGCCGATTAAAAAGAAACATTTTTAAAAACATCAATTTTGAAAACAAGGATTCTTAATTTGTCAATACAAAATTAAATACGAATAACTTTCAGAGTCCATACGCATGTACGCATGTATGTATATATGTATATTTGCTGTAATGTACTAATATTATTAGTCAATGAAATTCGAAATATATTTAAAGTAATCGAAAACTATTCTAAACTAAAATTTGTAAATAATTATTAATTATGTATTTATATATTAAATAGGCAGTGCTTAATAATAATTGATAATTATATTTTTGTATGCAATTATTTTTTTTGTATAACTATATCGCTAAATTTTTACATAAAATTATTTTAATATTTTAACTTACAATTGTATTTAATTCTAAGTTCTTATTGAATAAAGAAATTTCGTTTTAAACAGCAAATTGTAAAACCTTTATTGAAAGGTGGAACCCTTACGGACTTTGAATTATTGGATATAGTCTGGGCTTTATGTATTTTAGAGAAAGCCACGCCAGAACATATACAATCTATCATCAATTATGAATTCTTAAAAAATGGTTTGTTTGAATATTTTCAGTATCGAGATTTCTTTGATCAATATTAATTATTAATTATCTTTTTGTAGATCTTTTTCCTTCACTACCATCAAAAATTATAAAAATATTAAATATCAATGCAGCCGCAACTTGTATGCCAGATTATAAGGGTTCGATTTATAACACTTATTTATTATTAAATTATTTTGTAAAATATTTGATAATGAAAATATAAAAATGAGAAATCAAATAATGTTTCAGGAATATTACTACCGGAAGATTCATTCTTTTTTAAACCAGATATAGTTTTATCCAAAGAAAAAATTAAACTTTTAAATCCTATAATTAAGGCTATGAAATTATTATTACCCAGAGATAATAAATTCTTTAATACTTACGTTAATACGAATATGGGATTTATATTAGGTAATTTTTTAATTCATTTATACGTAAATATTATTTTTTCAAAAATAATATTATATTCAATATAGATGGACGTTGGATATCATAATTATAACATTTACATTTAATTACAGATGCCGAATTTTGCGTCGATAAGAAGTGCACACCTTTTCCGGTTGCATTCAGATCACAAAATATTAATAAGATAGCAATTTTTTCTGTTACTTATAACGAAATGTGTTACGGTTTAAGTAAAGTCATGGGAAGGGTAACATTTTATACAAAACTTTTAGAACAAAAAGGATATAAAGTATTATTATTACCGTACACGACAGAATATGCTAATCAATCACCCATAGCCCGAGCAAAATATATTAACGAGAAGCTCAGATTATTATTGGAAAACAAATCTTTAAAGTAAACACACAAATACAACTATATGTATATAATTATACATATTTAGATAACAATTAACAAAGTTATGAATTTGAATTGATTAGTATTTTCAATGAAAATGAAAATGAAATTGTTCGTGAAACTTTTAGTTAATGGAATTAACTAAAAGTTAATTGTGACAAGATATAATGAAAATTCTTGCGCGTTTATTGCTTTACATCTTTCTCAAGTTTATGGCTGTAAAATTAAATGGTTATCGAAATCATGTAATAAAATTTATATAAAATTATTAGTTTTTACTGCAATTCGTTATTTCAATTTTGCCAAGAAGATTAAATATAATATTGCTCTACAATATTTTGTAATTTTTTATATTATGGTAAACAAAAAAATTTCAACGATTTAAAAAAAATTAAATAAATACTTAAGTATAATAATTTATAATAACTTCTATGTAAACTGTAAATGTGTTTTATAAAATGTATATAATAAATTTGTTATATATACAAAAATAAATACGATTGAGTAATTAAGATAATTAATAATAATAATAATAATAATAATAATAATAATAATGATTATATTTATTAAATATAAACTTAAATATTCTTATATGTATTTATATTATTTAAAAAGTACTTGGCAAACGACATTTTAATTAAGATGTAAACTTAAATAAATAAATAATATATAATTACGTAAGGAAAGTAACTTTTTCTTACAATTCTCGTTATTGTTTGTTCACGGATAACAAAACAATATATTGTTTATAGAAGGGAATTTATAAAAAAAAAAAAACTCGAAACTTTTAGATTGTTGGTTGTTGATTTTTTCAGGTGATGGAATGGAGGGCACGCGCGCGTGGAACGATGATCCTTTGCTTTCGATCTCCCAGGACTTTGCCCCCGGTCGGACTACTTTTTTGACATAGCACCTTCCTCCCGTTCTTGTCTCATCCGGAACCTGTGCGAGCAGGTTCGGGAAAACAACCCCGACCCATTTTTCCTTCCGCGCTTCCGACTTTACGGGACTCTGTGCGATATTTCCCCGGATGCCCATATCCCTTGGGGGAGCAGTGTTCAACCGGGGCGCGTCAACCCTTTTTCTTATAAAAAAAAAAAAAAAAAAAAAAAACTGTCGGGGAAAGGCTCGAGAAAATACGTGGCGATTCGCACTCCTTGCTTGAGTTGGAGTTTGAAATTAGTGAGTGGGACGGCCGCGAGAGGGCACACGTCAGCCAAACCCGGGCGATAACACTTACGACGAGGCGAGGAGGTCCCTGTGTCCGTGTGGGTGTGGAGCCGGACGCCATTTTGAGTAGGAGTCATATGGCTCAGAACCGGCTTGTCCGTGACTATAGTCATCTTCATCGTGCCTTCGCTCTCTCGGTTGGCCGCGCCCCCTCCCACCGACATACGCTGTATTTCTAAGTACAATCAGTGCCAGGCTTTAAGGTTACCCTTTTTATGCGAGCAGCCGATCGAACAATGGCTGCCTTTGCCTGAGACTGTGTAGTGCTTCGTGGCACAAATGTACTAATTCCGACTGAACAGTGTTCAGTCTTTTTTTCCAGCCACGTAATTTATAAGCTTCCCTTCTACCGAAGAATCAGCCCAAGATGGTCAGTTTTTATTTTCATTTAGTCCGAGTTCTTTAATATTGACCCTATTTATATAATTTTAGCTTTTAAACTGACTCGACTGACACTTGGGGCTTACTATACTTTATATCATTTTTGCTTTTTAGATGCAATTTATGCTACTGTTCAGTCGCCAGGGCAAGCTACGCCTGCAAAAGTGGTACGTCGCTCATCCCGACAAGCTCAAGAAGAAGATAACGCGAGAGTTGATTACAACGATTCTCGCTAGAAAACCGAAAATGTCAAGTTTCTTGGAGTGGAAGGATGTTAAGGTTGTTTATAAAAGGTATAAATTCCTTACGACTTACATACGATACAATTTTAACAATATCAATAAACTAGCTATTTTTTTAACAGATATGCGAGTTTGTATTTTTGTTGCGCTATTGAGCAAAACGACAATGAACTGCTAACGCTTGAAATCATTCACAGATACGTTGAATTGTTAGACAAATATTTTGGCAGCGTAAGTGTATAATAACTACACATCCTTGAGATCTTAATGTTGCAAAACTTTATTGATACATTATTCGAATGCAGAGCAAATAATAAAGATAAAACATTACTTTTATGATCAACAGGTTTGTGAACTAGATATAATTTTCAACTTTGAGAAGGCTTACTTTATACTAGATGAATTATTGGTTGGCGGTGAAATTCAAGAGACTAGCAAGAAGAATGTTCTCAAAGCTATTGCAGCGCAGGATCTTTTGCAGGAGGTTAGTCATGGAGATGTTCCCATTGAGTTATGATCTGTTTTTTTGTTTATTTATTTTATTTTTTATTTTTTTTTCATTTTTTTTTTTTTTTCTTTTCTTAAAGTCACTTATGTGTCTACTCTTTTATTTGTTTCCTAGTTATGCAGATCATTTTGGCCTTACCTAAATCTTTTTGTAAATTTATATTGAAATCCTTAGCAACATATTATTTAGAAGATGTTTCAAAAGCATTAATATTTTGAATCTAATTTAATTTAAAACGTTGTTAGAGAATTTTTGTTATATATTTTTTAAGAAATGCGCAATATGTGCCAAAATGGTCACTCAAATTTATTGTGCCTTTGATAATTTATGTTTTCCTACACCTAACATCAACTTGTGTGAAACATAATTTGCAATATTGAAATTGCATGGCGGGAAGCCTCGCATAACAGATAGTACAATTTAAACGTGTCAATTCAAAATATTAATATAAATTATTTTTTGTGTGAGTGTTCATGTGTGTTATTATTTGTTGGTCTAGCATGCAGTAAATGAAATTATATGTATTAATATAATTACAGCAAATTAAAAATGCCAATTGATAAGGTATCTGTCCAGATAATTCAAATTACTATAGTAATATAATATGATTTTTTATGGATATAAAATTTTAAATTTTTAAAAAATTTTTAACAAAAATGAAGTATTTACTTTTGGTGAACGGGCATTTATCTTACTAAATATAAAATATTTTTAGTAACAGATTATTATGAATGCTACTCTAACAAACTGTATGGTACCTAGTATATAATATCTAAGCAAATTATGTCGTTTAGCTACGTTATTACAAGCATATTGTTACTCTTGCCTGATAATATTCTGTTACAAATCAATTTGTTCACTTATTATCAATATTTGAATTAATGTGTATATACTGAGTATTTATTATTTATACGCTAGATTAAATAATAATTAGTGTATTTCCAAAATAATATTAATTTGTGTACTTGAAAGCACATTCGCCTATAGTAATATTATATCGAAATATTATACATAAAAATAATGAACAATTGATTCATAACATTGGCATTGATAAGCTAGGTTTAAAATTTGTGATTGTTGTTGCGTCTTTCTGAAGTTTACTATTATTAGCCAAGCTTTTTTCTTTTTTTTTTATTTAAACTGTAGGCAAAGTTGTATCTATATTTGTTGCAGCATTTCCATTAAAAGCAGCTACGTTTAAAATGCTTATCGAAATTAAAAATTCGAATTTATTATTTTCGTATACGTTTGCATTGTTACAATATACGTTAGTATTATTGTCTTCCAATATAATTATAAATTATAGACGTTTATTAGATAGTTAAAAGTTTATTTATTAATTAAAATTATTTTTCTATATCTTTAAAGCTGTTGAAAAATTGAAATACATGTGTTCAACTAGTTATATTGATTATTGTAAATCAAAGTGAGATGAATAATTATAGGAAAATATTTTTTAGTCAAGTCATTACTTATTACTTTATTTCATTTATGTATTTAGTTGAATAGAATTCTTCTTTAATTTTAAATACATTTAATTCTACAACGTTTGTTGCCTATTTATTTTATTACCTAGTTTTTAAAAACCGAGTATTTTGTAGATCAAGTAGTTTATTCTAGTCGAATTTAAAACGATCGATTTTATTTTTTATGCTGTGCTATTGTGTGGCATAATCTAAATGCTTTTCGCATCGCTCAAAATAATATATGTGTCTATATATATATAATATAAATAAATAAATAAATAAATAAAATAAAAAGATAATATAATAATGAAAAAAAAAAAAAAAAAAAAATAGAAAAAAACAATCAGCATGTAAAAAGGTGTAGATATTTGTTTGTGTCGTGTGTGGAAGTGCTGCCAGGCTATTAAATTATGTAAATGTAAGTTCTTGAAAACTTAATAAACTGCCTTTTTACCCAGTTTGACCAGAGCTTAAAAATGACATTTATATATCCATGCTATGTATGAGCAATTACGCTTAGTAGAATTCGCGTGCAGTTATGCACTGTGCTGTTTTTTCATTTGCTCTTTTTTTTTTCTCAATGTGTTCGAGCTATGTTTACAAATAATGCCTCTAAAATACAATGTCAGATAAAACTGAATAGATGCAATATTAGTAATAAAAATAAAAGTAACAAACTCTGTGTTGTTACTTACTGCTAATCTATATGGTTGATGAATATTTACCATAATAATTATTATATACCGTCGTAAAGTCATTTTCACGTCTGACGCTCGTAGATCAAGCTTGTAATTAATTACAATGATTCATTTAAGGGAAAAAACCGCTTAGATAATTACAAAACGATAAGAAAAGTTGAAGAACAAAAATAAATAAATAAATAAATAAATAAATAAATGACGAATATACAATTATTCGAACGATTGATGCAACTCTCTTCCTTGTGGGAAGATGTAACAATTTAATTAGATACCTAGAGTACGTAGAAGTTTGAGAAACTCGGTAATCTTATAATGAAGATGACTTTATTAATCCTATTATCCATTGAAGCTCCTCTGTGACTGCATATGCTTTGAAAAATAGTTGACGAAATTCAAAACATCCACGGTATCCCATTACCAACACTGGTACGCTTTAATTACAATATTTTTCGTAAAAACCAAAAACGAAACGAAACGAAAGGAAACGAAACAAAAACAAAAACAAATACAAAAATAACGATATTTCATGACGTAATTGAATTTTCAAAGCCGTAACGGAATTACGACTGCAGAAATAAAAGAGGATTTGCAATTCGAACACCGATTGGAGAGAAGTTTCGAGTTATTATTTGCGATCGTAAATAATGAAAAGGCAAATGTTAGGGCGCTCATAATATGTTTGTCGATGTTGCGCTCTCGAGCGAGCGAATGAACAATAAATAAATGCATCGTGTGTCGGAAGGTCGTGCCGCGACCCTATTACCGACAATTAGAAATATTAGACGTTGCAAAAGTTTGAAAATTGCATATTCCTTATATAATCGCTCGGGGATCGCGCGCCTTTTCTCATTCAGTTGCAATTGAAAAGGCTGTATTTTTTTTAATTACGTTTGAAAACGAGTAAAGGGATGAAGTTGGATCAGCAGTCCGTGCATTTATTTTAACTAAATTTTGATTAGTAGCAAATGGAGATAATTGAAATACATTTTGCAAAGCATGTAGCGTTTGTAGATTGAATTTATAGGATAATAACAATCATCTTCATTATAATAATGAATATTTCTTGAATTAGCCGTACATTACATGCACTAAATTATGCATAAGTCCAATTAAAGGACAGTGAGGCACATCATCGTTACGCATTAATAATAATTACAAATTTAATAATTTTACAATTTCGCATTGACGTTAATTCGCCTCTGGATGAAAAATAATGTAAAAATCGAATGGTATATTTTGACAAATAACAGACGTCGAAAAACAATATTCAACAATATTATTTAGAAGAAGAGAAAAATAAAAAAAGAAAGAAAAAAAAATGACATTACGAGTGTATAAAAAAGTTTTTGAATCAAAATTATTCTATGTATAAAGACACGTGACGTTGAAGCAGCACCTATTCATTTTTATGTGACTCGAATAATATTCATACTCTAGGGCTGCCGAACATTTGCATATCCGGATATTCGACGACTTTCAAAACCATTCGAATACAAAGTTTGCTTATATATATTTGCTTACGAGGACATTCGAATTTGTCAGTCAATACATTATTATATTATTTTCATCATTGCCTAGGACGCGTTGTTGAATTAATAAATAAATTCTGGTTGACGATGATCATGAAGATACCGCGCTTGTACGTAGGCTTTAGCAGAGAATCGTTTTCACTTCTCTTTAAATAAGCCATGAGAATTTAATTGGAACGGGACAACCGATTCGGTATTTCATTCCTTTCCTTCTTTTCCTCCCTTTTCCTCCCTTTTCATAATAATCAGAAATCAATCTCCAACGCGATACGTTAATTTGCTTATCCGAACGAAGCGAAAGATTAATAACTTGAATTATAAAATCAATTTTTAATTGTTTGAATTCTCTTTCTCTCTCTCCCTCTCCCTCTCTCTCTCTCTCTCTCTCTCTCTCGGAGCAGTTGGAATAAAACGAAGGAACACGTATCGGCATAATGAATTTTCTAATATCAATCAAAAGACGAAATTACAGATTGTCTGGGTACTTTTGTTTTTAATACGTACTACGGATAAGCGTGTACATTATTACCTTGGCAATATAAATGCACAGTGAAACAATAATATTTCGTAATGAAAAAAACTACTATTTAACATTAAATTTAAAGAAATTCTATCGCGTTAGCGAAAACGTATATTTTCTTTTATGATAATAATTCAAATTTATTTTCGACATTTCAAATGACATTCGCTTCAATCGTTCAATCGTGCGAGTTTACTAAATATTAATTTTCATCTACAATTAGTGGATTATTGCTATTCGCGTGAGAGTATAGACGAGACAAAGGTCCCTAAATTCTAATTCCCTAAATATTTCCTTTATACCAACAAAAACAACAACAACAACAACAACGACAACAAACGTATGGAAGATATTTACTTTTTTTCTTCTCAAAAACGTGTCAGTCAAAGCAATCAGTGGGTGGGTGGATGGGGAAATATGATCTGAAATCAGCATCGAATGAATTCGATCGAAGTTTTAATGAGTTCCGGTGCTTGGATCCGGGGCTCCCCGATCGTCCCCGATCGTCCCCGATTCACGAATACATTTTGAACGAGCCCGTAAATTACGTATGTTAAGAAGCATGAATTATTTTGTCGAATATCCGTATATACGTAATGTCGAGAGCTCTTATTAATAAAAACAAAATCCGACGATTATAAAGAAAGAGTATTTGTTTCTGGAAAGGACGAAGCCGTTGAAGGTGCGCTACGAGAAATAGGGCTTTTGTAGACTTGTCGAACCGACGTGCAAGTGCTAACGAAATAAAAAGGGAAAGAGGTGGCATGGTGGGAAAGAGCGGGAAAAATTGCTAATGAAAAATCAAAGGATTGAGGGAGGGTGAGAGACAGAAAGAGAGAAAGCGAGAGGGGGGAGAGGGTGGGGGAGGGAGGGAGAAAGAGATGAATGGAGAACGTTTCAAGTTGAAAGGACGGATAGTTGCAGCGAGTGCACCACAGCCAAAGAATCTTCGTCGTCTTCGGAACAAAGCCCTTCCTTCTGTCTTCTCTTCTTCATCAACTAACGCTCTTTATATTTACTATGTTATTATACCGACAGATATATATATATATATATATATATATATATATGACGTTCAATATCGCCTACTGGTATCGCCTTGCCGTAAAAAATAATTCAGTAATGCTATTAAATGGGGAATTGCGAGCGGCTAGGTGAGGGACGGGGGACGGGGGGCGTATCACCGGAGCAGCATTGACAGGACCGATCGCGCGTATCTTGGACGAACTGCAAAAGCTCTTGCACCGACATATCACTATATAAGATTTATTTAGCAGCCCGTTACGAACATTATATGCGTAAAAATAACGAATATGTGATAAAAGTAAAAGCTTGAAGGCGATAGCATTTTTTTATTTTATTTTCGCTTATGTCAGAATAGTGATCGCGTAAAAAATTTCACTTATTCCAAAGTGCGTTAAGATAATCCACTGGTTCTTTTTCTTCTTTATTTTTTTTTTTTTTTTTTTTTTTATACTATTGTAAGTACGTTACGGCTCTCGGATCATCGAATATATTTCACGTTCAATATTTTCGTTATCGAGTGCCCTGAGAGGCGCAGTTGGAATTATTATTATTATTATTATTATTATTATTATTATTATTGTTATTATCATTTCATTGCGAATTTTAGCTTTTTGATAAAACCAGAGTCGGCTAAACACAGAGAATAATCGAATGTCTCTATTGCCTTTTCACTTTTTAAAGCTATGACATTGCGGAATTATATTTTTGGATGTTGACGACATGGGAACCGATACGATATATTGATTATTGTACATGAATTACTTACTTGTAAGTATGATGTGCGTCTTATACGTAGACCTGTTATACCGACTATTTCATTTCTTTTATTACTCATTACTAGCATTATTGTACATCTTCTTTCGTTTATTTTTAATTCCTTAATTAGTATTTGGTGTACTAATGAAATGTTTTACGAGTAGTTAATGTAACTCAATGACGAAGCATTTAAAAATGTACGTAAATACGTTGCCATACCGTGTAAGCCTGATTTTATAACCTCAACTGTAATCGTCCGTTACCGTAATTACTTTTGTACAATTACATTAAATCTCAAGATGCATTTAATAAAAAAGTTTTTTGACAATTTTTTATTTATACCAGACAGGTGCCATAACTAACGTCGTCTGTATTATATCGTTCGACAATTCTTAACTAATACTTTGAAGCCTCGTTATGTAATTAATTATCTCGAAGAAAGGTAAATGATTTGTGCATCAAATAGCTTATTTGATTTGCCGTTATGCCGCTTCGTAATTAATTTATAAATCATACGAGTAGGGGTTTTTTAGGCGAATGTTTAAAAGATAATTGGATACATTTCGCCTGGAAGTCGTGTAAAATAAGAAATGTTTTAATTTAATCAAGTCGTATTAGTAAAGTTATTTCCGTAGTAAAATGTTCGTTTAAAAAATTGAACCGAGTATTATGCGAGATATAATATATTATTAACGTTCAATTTTCTTTAAATACATGTTATTTATATATATGTATATGTATATGTATATATATATATATATATATATATACATATACAGAGCATTTTATTGACCCTGCATTTATTAATAAATTTGTATTACGAAAAATCCATACTTTATCTCAATTATATTATAATAATTTTTACTATTTCGTATGTCTTACGTACTGACGACAATTTGAAGTCTTATGGCATGGATATTTAAATTACAATCGATAAATTACAAAAAATATCTATGCAACTTAAATTCTTTTTTCAATAAAATGATTAATTTTTTATATATATATATATATACATGTGCGCTACATCCATTGTAAGACTTCAAATTTATATAAAGAAATAAAGCTAATTTAAATACAATTCGCATCATATTTGTTAATAATTCATGTACATTTTACAATTACTATCATTGATAATTAATGTACTGTTTTTATCAATATCTTTTTTTAAATACCGATGTTAAATGAATTTAATGATGGTATGATATAACGTTTTTAATGGATAAACAAGAGATCCTAATGGTCTTTGAATACGAAATAAATATAGAAAGTTTTATAAGAGTAAACAACATTTGAACCATCAACTTGCTATATTTTTGTACAAGTGTTCGTTATATGTACGTGCGTAAGTGTGCATGTCTCTTCACGTATGTACACATACGTTTATATTTGTAAGAATTACATCTTGTAATAGAGAAATAGGAAGAAAAAATTATAAACCGAGAACGAAGAATCAGCTAATATAATATATTTTGTTAAAGTAAATTAATATATATATATATAATATATAAATATATTTTTTAGCCTGTAAGATTGTATTGTAGACGCACTTTAAGTACGAAGCGCAAGATTCTGAAACATCGAAATAAAAATTAAAAAAAAGTTGAATCTTATCCTAAAAGTCAAATATGTTGTAATTCGTAAAAATAAAGCCACTTAACTTATAAGAAAATTACAAATCACGCTCCTAAGTAATCAATGTCAATTGTCATTGTGAATGCACCCACTTATACACACTTGGAATGAATAAATAATAAAGAATCATAATAAAGCAATCTTTTAAAGTAAGAAGCGAAATTGAAATTTATAATCACTTATTTACACATTTATTTATTCTCTTACCTATTTATTCGGACACACGGTATATTTATTTTCCATATTATGTCATGTATAAATTAATAGCATATCAAGAATTATCCCTACATTTAATAAAATAATTCATTTATTTTCACATGAAAAACGTATTTAATTTATTTTAAGCACATATCTGCTACATAGATTGAAATAATAATAATAATGATAATAATAATAATGATAATAATAATAATAATAATAATAATAATAATAATAATAAAAGAAAAAACGGCAACAATAATTTTCACAAATGAAATCGTATAAGTTTTAAAAGTATATAATGCACTTTTATTAACAACGAAGAAAAGGAATTTTTTATTAGCTCCGAATTATTAATCGCAATCGCCCGAACCTTTTTTCAGTGCTAAATTTTCTACTTTACATAGAATTCATAATATATATATATATATATACAAAGAATATACATAACTCGTATGTTCGATACGTGTGTGTACATGCGTGTGGCTGTATGCGTGGATGCGTGCGCGCGTGCGTGTAATTAAAGTACAAAAAAAAAAAAAAAACGAAAAGAAAAGAAATTGTGATATGATAAGGGTTCAGTTCATCATTTGAAGCTGCATCGAGAAGACTAATATGCTTTGTCCGAAAAGAAAACGTAGGTACCTGTTTGTTATACTAAATAACTAAATAAAATAATATCGTTTTAAGCTGTACATATAGTTAACAAATGATCGTGATCGATGTAAGTGCAGCATCAAAATAAAGTGATCCCTCTTCATATTTCTACACTTGGAAAATGTTCTTTCCACTGAAAAAAAAAAAAAAAAAAAAAAAAAAAAAAAAAAAAAAAAAAAACATTGTCCCAGTACGATGTCAAGGATATGTTTAATAATAAACTACTATTATTACGGCTGTAATAGTAGTCAAACAGCCACGTTGTTGTATTTACAATGGAAGAACATTTTTTTACACATGTAGATTGTAAAGTAATAGTAGTAGTAGTAGTAGTAGTAGTAGTAGTAGTAGTACTAGTAGCAGTAGTAGTACTAGTAGTAATACTAGTTTATTTAAAAAAAAAAAAAGTACGAAGAATTGACAAAGTAAGACTAATGAGGTAAAAATTATTATTATTGTTTCAGGAGGAAACACCGCAAGGATTCTTTGAGGATCATGGGCTTGGATAAATTATCCGTTAAGACATTAAACAATAAACTTCGTTCGAAGATCGTCCTTTTGCTGATCGTCCTGGGCTGCTGGACAGGCATTCGCAATCGGACCCCCAAGTGAATCGCGAACGGAGACCAGAGCATAGTCGTCCTTTCAGAAATTTTTGCAAGATTAGCGCAACAATACTCAAAATCCTTATTCCTTTTAAAATATTAAAGGAAAAGCTTTCTGGTCATTCCACTCAATTTCCCAACGTTTTCCCAATAAACTATTGCGCTTTTGTTAGAATGGCGCTACTCTTACTCCGATCCTATGTAACGTACCACGAGAATCAAACGCCACTCTAATACGACTGAACTTTTTCTATGAAAACTTTAATTTCTAATTTAGGCTCCCTCTTTTAATTTAAATCCCTCGACCCCCCCCCCGCCCCCACCCCAAGTGTTTGAGGTTAATTACGTACTCATTATATAATGTTTATTCGATGTTCGAGGCTTCTTTTACACATAATAATGTTATATTATATACGCAGGTTATCCGTTACAATACTTTATATGAAAATGTTTTGTCGTCTCTTACTTATCGTTTTTAATATTATTAGAAGTACCGTGAACTAGTTGACAGAAAATTCACTTATTAAAATCAGGTGTATCTTTCTCGTGCTTACTTTCTCTTCAACTCCAGCAATGCCTACCTACGTACGAGAAGATTTTTATTTTTGAGTTTCAGCATTTCTCTCTCTTTCTCTCTCTCTCTCTCTCTCTCTCTCTCTCTCTATCTCTATCTCTATCTATCTCTATCTCTATCTCTCTCTTCGTTATTGTTATAAAGGGAACGGAAGTGGATATTTTTCTATCGCCCGAACGAATATCAAACAATTATTTTCTACGTTCCATTAATACGCGTCTGAAATTAATTTTAAGCATAAACCTTTAGCACAAAGAATAATATTTTTCAGCATCAACGTGTATTCTAATATCATCCCATTCTTAACTGATTTTCTCTTGGAATCAAATCCGATTCGGAAACCATCTGTTGCTAGTTTTAACGATCAAACGGTTCTTCATCCAGCATTACGTGCGCGTATAAGTAGTATATTTGTAGGTAAATATCAGGTTGTTGTTTTAACATTAAATTATCTAATCCGCACAATACAATCATTTTAAAATAACAAAATAAAAAATAAAAACATCTAATTACCCAGATGATTGTAATTAGTTATACGCATTGTATTACCTGCGAATCGCACAGAGAAACGAAATACTCCCATGAATATTTCGCTTGGCTCGTTTTATATTCCGTGATAATTATCACAATGAAACATTGCATTTTATTTATTACGCCTACCAATACATTATTATTATTATTATTGATTATTATTATTGTTAGTATTAGTATTATTATTATTAGTATTATTATTATTACTATTATATTTGGAAACGAAGTGCTTAATTATATTATAAGTTATATTATAACTAGTTGATTTCATTCAGTGAAATAAATTATTTGTTTTTAACAATAATTCTTGGCCGTTTATAGAGAGGAGGGGCCTCCGTTCTCACCCTAGCGTGGCAAGTCTACTAAATCTTTATTCGCGGATCGCTTACGGACCGTATGCGCACATATTCTTCCAACTCCTGAGTTGGTGCAACGCCAGGGTAACACGTTCGTATTTTGCTTTCGTGCTTTCCAGCATTCTAAGCATCGCGTTACCCAACAGTTCGACCCAACAGTCGCAATGGAGCGAAGAGGATGGAAAAAGTCATCCGAGTTTACGAGAGAGTCCAATTTTCTTCATTAACAATTGCCCCCCCCCCTTTCCCCACCCACCCACCCCCTCTCTCTCTCCAGGAAGTCCGTTATATCAAAAGACTCGAGATCGTCTTGCTACAGTGGTTTCTTCATCGGGAGTTGATTGAAAAAAATTCGACGGTTTCACGTAAACGTATTCTCGGACGTTATTCTTGATTTTACCAAACGTTTCGATAATATAAACTAAAACATTAAAGATATGTCAACTCCCCCTTCGGTCGCGCAACCCATGTGTAATTGAAGTTGCAATAAGGTTACACGAAGTAAATGATGGACAGAGCAGTTTGATGAAATCTGTAAAATAAATCTGAAATCACCAAAGCTTAAGCAAAAGTAGACGACATCGGAACTCTCTTTAGTTCTTGGAAGAAGTGGACGACGAATGAGAGATGGGAGTGCCAGGGTGAGGGAAATATTAGAGAAACCTTGCCTGTAATCGGAATGAATCTTCGATCCGATCGTTTCACGGAATCGGTCATCACGCCAGCTCGAGCTTTTTGTCTTCGGGCACGAGGACGTTGATTCGAGTCAACGCTCGCATTTTCTGGGACGTCGGGTGTATCAGAAGGTTCTGCGATCGGGCAGATATCGGTAGGTGTTATTATCGGGATTATTGGGATACGTACGGATCGTGCTCTTAACTAAAAACAAAATTACTTTAAGCTTTTCGGGAAAAGTATTGAAATCGAAATAAGAAAATATCGTCATCGTTATCGGGATATATGTGTCTGTGTGTATATGTATATATTTATATATATTACATGACAGGTCATAATAATATGATCTCAAATTAATACGACACATGACTGTCAGATATGGTCATTTGAACCGATCGGCCAAGCTCTAAGAAAATATTCTAAAAGCAACAGAAACTGTCTCCCTAAATCAGAAAAGAGATAGGTGCAGATAAAGATAAAAAAAAAGGAAAGGAAGATAGAGAGTCAGAAAGAGAGATAAAAAGAGAGCGGATTCCTGAAGTTAGCGTCAGGCAGGAACAAGAAAAAGGAGAACGGCGTGCGACGAGAGGGAAGAGAGGGAGAAAGAGAGTGAATAATTCTCGAAATACCACGTGGTAAGGAATAAGAGGTCCATGAGGCTGTATCGTATAAAATTCGTCAAGAGTACTCGGGTTGAGTTTGAAAATGAGGAATTCAAGAGGATCAAGATCGGTGTCGGTACCTGCTAAATCCCGTTGGAATCCAAGAAGAATTACAAGCGAGCGCCAGCAGTTGTAAAGAAAGATATCAACGAGCAGGTAGTAGTAGTAGAATAGCCGTCGTCGTCAAGTGCCGCGAGGCAGTAAACTTTGCGTTGGCAAATAAAATCGTATGTCTCTACCTCTCTGCTCGCTCAGATTCGTGCGAGGCAGTCATTTAAAGGGGACCGTCGTCGAGAGTGAGGATAGAGAGAGAGAGAGAGAGAGAGAGAGACAACAAACCCCATACGGTTAAAATATTATTGTAAATATTGTACATAGATTTCATCAATAGATCGTAAGTTTTAACCGTTATATATATATATATATATAAATCTGTGTGTGAGTGTACGCGTATATTTACGCATCCAAGAAGGCTCGATTCGCGTATCCGATATATCGAACCGGCAATCCTGGGGAATATAAAGCGCAAACGGACCTCGATGGATCCCCGCTCCGATCGGGGAGAATAGCTGCAGGGATCGAATAGCTGGACAAAAGTTTTATGCTCCCAAGTTAAACGGACTTTAAACCGCGTCGTGATTATATTCTATGAAAATTCATTAGACCGTTACTATAAATATACGATATATAGATCATGCTTTCAGCTCCGTCCATGTAATGAAAGACAGCCGCTACATACATATTTACACGTATATATTTGTTTAATTTGATAAAGGCTTCCTACTAGCGCCGCTCTTATCGATAATTGTACTATTATTATTATTGTTGTTGTTGTTGTTGTTGTTATAACTATTACTGCTACTGGTACTACTACTACTGCTACTACTACTACTACTATTATTACTGAAAATTGTTGGCAGAGACATTTAATTAATCCTTATTAATTAAATCTATTATGTAGTATCGATTATTGTTATTATTGTTGTTTCGTAGATCATTGCCAACGAGATGATTTTTCAATTTGTTCTTAATCGCCTCGCAGTTCGTTCTCGCGATGGCCAGATATTATTATTTTCCGAAAATGCGCGCCTACGACGATGAATCCTGAGCGTCTGCGAATAATTTTGTCCAACTCATCTTTTCCCGTATCATGCAACGAGTTTTATTATATTTTTGCCAATGAAATCAACTTTTTGAAGTGACGTTCATAAACACTTGCGTGCATAATAAACGTAGTCTCGCGTATATTCGATACGATAGGATCCTGCGCCGAGCGAGGCCCCCCGGGCTATTTGGATATTTTCATAGTTCGGATTTTTATTGCGTTCGCGAGCGTTTTTAGACATTTTACAGTTACGTACCTTCATGTAATCTTTGCGTTTATTTATCTTACGGCGATCCGCCGAGTTTAGGACTGGAATTGAATTTTCCCGCGGTCATGTCCCTATATCGTCACAAGTTCCACTGACGATTCACCTTCGATCTTACATACACACGACCTACTTTATCACATGCAACGTCGACCGTATTACTGTAATCTCTCATTATCTGTAAAACTTAATTTATACTTAATACTGATATTATTTCGACAAGACTTTTACACGCAGTTGGTTATTTTAAATTTTTGTATAAATAAATAAAAGCTACATAATAAAATGGAAAAATTTTGCTTCGAAATTTATGGATGACAGTCATTGATCGAGTATGAGTTTCCGTATGATAAATTCTTTTTCATTTCGCTATCATTTATTATTATTGTTGTTGTAGTGGTTGCCACTACCGCCGTCGCTGCTGCTGCTCCTGCTGCTGCTGCTGCCGCTGCCGCTGCTACTGTTATTATTACATTATTATGAGGTTTCATGCGTAGTTGCTGTGCACTCGCGCACGTAAAGATGCCGAATTACAAGTTCGGCATTTTCTTTTATAACTCGGATATTTTTCTGTAAATAATAAATGGAAATTTTTTGAGCCCACTGTCGAGGGTAATTTTCGATTACTGATGTTTGAAATTCATTTGATTTCGAAGAGTTTTATTGTACGATGACGTTCTTACGACATTACCGCAGCTACGTATCTATAATAGAATATTAATTTTGCCATAAAAAAAAAATTGGTAAGTATGGATTATTCTAATTTTGAAAGAAAGAAAGAAAGAAAAGAAAGCATATTCGGGAAAATTTATGCTTATGAATAGCACTGAACTGATGGAAAAATTTTAATTTAATTTATAGAGGATAATTGGATGGATTGAAGAAGAAAAAACAAAAACGGGACATTGAATTTATAATTTTTATGCTTGCCGAAGGGAAATTTAAAAATTCCTCTCCGCTTTTACATAATAGCGGTTGGGCGGGGAGGGGTGGGGTGGGGGGAGTATTATCATATCGCTAATCCTAATTTTATCGTTAATCCTAATTTAAATAATATTTTCATTGTTTTCGTTGTACGTGAAAATGATGATGCAGCCCCCCTGACCCGCAAAGCGCTCGTCCGCATCTGTATTACAAAGTCTACGCAAACCGTAAATTGCAAATGGTGGTTTTTTTATTTATTATCTACATTTATTAGAAAGGGAAGATTGTTATTTATTGCACTCGAGCCGAGACATTAGCTATAAATAGCAATAAATAAATACGATTATTCGTTTAAAGTTTTTAATATATATATATATATATATCGATGATGTTGAAAAATTTATAAAGCTAACGAGAACTGGGTGAGTAGAGTGTATTCGGATAATTTACGAACGTGTGTAAAACAATCTAAAAATACGACGGCATTAAAATATTTATGTATGATCGTGAAGCAAATTTATGGAATTTTTATGAAACAATAGTCGGGGATATGAAAGGGAAAAAATTTAGCTGCGGATAACGTAATCCTTGATATAAAGTGTTTTCAAAAAGTCATACGAGAAAATATCTAGAAACGCATAATGCTATTGAACTACATCGCCCGATTATGTTTCAAATATACGAGTCCCTCTGCTGAAAGGGTCTTTTTCTTTCTTTCTTTCTTTCTTTTTTTTATTCGAAATATTTAATTTGAAGTCTCGTGCGGGCTTTGATGCAGAATGTAGTCGGGAAAGGGTCATAAGAGCCGGCATATAAAGTAAATTGAGTTCGAATGAGAAATTGCGAGTACGAAAATTCCTTAGGAATGCCCGTAACAATTTCGAATCGCAAAAAAATAGAAATAATGCAACGGAAACACAATATTATCGACTTTTTGACTCCTTCGCCCCCCCCTCTCTCTCTCTCTCTCTCTCTCGGCATCTTTCAAACGACATAGAGAACGTAGATGTGAATAGCGAAACGGAGAAAATAGGACAGCATAAGTTTTGCACCAGAGCCACGTATCACCGGCAGTTTTTAAGAAAAAATTTTTATCACATCGCGGGACTTGTCTTCGTTTATAATAGACTACTTTGGTTTTTGAATTATGATAATAATTTTTCGTGAAGAGGCTCCTGATGCTCTGTAAACACGAATTAACACGAAATTTATGTAAAATACCTCGGGGGAAAATAACTAACGAGCAATCTCGTTAATTCATCTGCACGTAATGTTTACTTTTATATGTGCTTTTAATACCGCGTTGGACTTTCAAAATGGTTCATAGGAATTAAACCATTTGTTGCTATTTCGAAGAGCTCGTTCGATGTGACAAAAAAAAAAAAAAATAAAAAATGGGTGCATTTGATCCTTCGCACTGTATTCGTAACGGTCCATCTTTCCTTCATATCGTCCTTTTCGTTAACGAGATCAATTATTAACAACGCCACGATAGAGGAGGAAATATTTCCCAATTAAATAATAAGCTGCAGCTAGCTAATCTACATGGACGCAATGGACGCTATGGAACACGCGATGGGAGAATATCGTATTAAGTAAGGGGTTTTTTTTTTTTTTTTTTTTTTTTTTAAATAAAGCGCTTCATTCATAATAAAGTTTTTATCACCCGTATTAGTGAAAATTGAGACTTTCTTACCAGTTGTTCTGACCATCCTGACAGCGTGTCTGTGGAATTAAAAAAAAAAACGCTGTTTCGACAGTCGGGGGGGGGGCGGTGAATGATTTGCGGTGATCTAATCAAAGGAAGTTTTTATGCAAAGTTGATCGAAGCTGTAACGAAAGGCAATAGACTCCGAGGCGGGAGAGAGAGAGAGAGAGAGAGACGCGATGCGAAAGGTAGGTGGGGGTGGGGGAGGGGGATAGAAACCGGACGGAAATGAGGAAGACTCGGCCGAGCTTATTCAGGGTCAAGCCGTCGAATAGCGTTGGCCCAGTGGTGGCAACGATCTTCGGCGGCCGCGATGCCGCGAGAAACGCGTCACCAGAGTGAAACGACCCGCAGTAGCCGTGTTCGCGCACCCGCAGCGTCGGCCAGGACGGTCGCCCCGCTTTCACCTCCAGCCTCCAGCCTCCAGCCTCCAGTCTTCAGCCTTCAGCCTTCGGCCCTCCCCCTCCCGAGGAATGACGCGCGTGTCCAGGCAGAGCTTGCGGCGGGCTCTGCCAGCGGGAGGGGTCGGGGGTCGCGCTGCGAGACGGCTCTCTCTCTCTCTCTCTCGCACACAGCGCCTACCCCCTCGCCCCCTCCCCATCTCTCCATCCCTCTGTCTGCATACGCGTGCATGAATGCTTGCGGGTGGGCGGGCGAGTGGGTCGGTGCGGGGAGGGGATGATGTGGACCCGCAGCCGGATTTTTCTACTGTCGGCCCGGGTAGTGGTAAGCGCGCGCGCTGGTCAGCCGTCCTCCTCGGCGAACTAACGTGCGTCGATCTCCGCTCCTCCGACCCCCACCCCCCGTTCCCGTGGAGCCCGGCCTCCGCCCCACCAGGTCCGTGGTAGAGATACACGACGCCTCGGTGGGAAGGACGCCGACACGGATGCAAGATCGATGCAAGCTCTCTCGGATGCCTCGGGATGGCCCACGTTTCCATGCGGGATGGAAGGTGCGCGCGCCCGCCCGCCCGCGTTTTCGAGGATCCCTTACATCCCGAGCCCCGGTCGACGAGCCGCCGCGGACTCATGACTTCCTTCGATTCTCCTTCAGCCGTGCACAATACGCCCCAACCGAATGGATCCCCGGCGCGCTCCACGCTCCCCCACCCCCTACCGCCCACGACCCCGTATCTCGCCGTAACTCCCCGCAACTCCCTCACCCTTACCCACACCCTGACGAGGCTTACGGAGTCAATGCGTTTTTCAAGCGCAGACGGGTCGCGAGTCTGTCAGCTTATTACGGCTATTCAGATATTTCGGATCCATTGTGAGACAGCAGCGGGCGTAACCGTGAGAGAACGGATCGGAGGATGCCTTGTATCTCTCTCTCTCTCTCTCTCTCTCCCTCCCTCTATCTACGCGACCCTAGCCCACCCCCAACCGGGCCTCGCAGGATTAACTTACCGCGGGGATGTAATTTGCATTATTCGCTTGGCCCACGGGCGGCACCGAGGGAGCTTTATGCTAATTTACCATTTTATTTCTTAAACACCATTGGCTCGGTTCGCCGCCATTGTCCCTCAAACGTTATTGTTTTTGTTATTGTTGCCGCTGTGCTTCTACTTGTTTATTAATATTGTTAGCATATCTCAGCTAAAGGTTAGAATTACTATTCGAGCGTTGCCCCCTTGCCTATGATTTAGCGTCGGATCTCTTTTTTTTTTTTTTTTCGAGAACGGCGGCATCGCCACTGCCACTGATAAGGGAAGAACGAAACTTTTCTTTATAATTTAAGAGGCAAGTTAAGGTGGGCAGGGTTTAAAATACCGCCGGTCGTTATTGTTGCTTTAACAATGAGAGAGCGGCGATAGGGGATCTCGGATCGGCGTTTCGGCGAAGTCGGGCGCGTAGCTTCCTTTCACCGCGGAGCTGGAGAAAAGTTTGGCCCTCGGGGCTGTTTCGGGTCGATTTGAGGACAGGCCGCCGATAATTGCCGAGCTGACAATGTTTACGGCCCGGCCACGTGCAGGAAAATGAAATAAAATATAGGCTCGACCGAAATGGCACAAGAGCGTAACGTTAAATCGTGGATAGATCCGATAAAGTCCTCCCATTACTGTCCCCGTTCCCCTTTCTCCTGACATCCACTTGTAATTGTATTCGGCAGTCGAAAGGTTAAGAGCGAGCATAAAGGGGCTCAATTTGTTCTTCTGAATCTTCACGTCGCCGTCAAGGATGATGGGTGGGAGGGAGCGAAAAGGGACAAAGGCGCGATAATAATCAACGAGTTGGCGCGCGCTTACATTATGCGTGTCACCACAGCGTTTATTTTCATTTTTACGAGGCTGTTCCGTGATAAAGGCTCGTTCGCACCTCTCCTCAATTTTGAAGCTGAGCATTTGTAACCGTAGAGACAGACATACGGAGAGAGAGAGAGAGAGAGAGAGCGATATAAAGAGATCGGTACGTTATTCAATCTTATTATCATTTTGAAATGGACTTTTTTCTACCCCTTCCGCGTCCCCGCCACGGCCACTACCCCCATTGTCCCCCGAGAAACCTATCTTTGTATACATTTATTTTTAATTCGGCATTTATTTTTAGTCGCGGGATCCGCCCCGTCCCCCCTCTCGCCCATCTTCTGCCTCTTAATTAATTAGTTCTAGCAATGCTTTCTTTCGGCTACGCGGAAGACTTTACTACGAGTGACAGTCTCTCTCTCTCTCTCTCTCTCTCTCTCTTACCCTCTCCTTCTCCATCTCCATCTCCATCCCCATCTCTTTCTATCGCGCGCGCGCGCGCGCTCACTCTATATCTCTATCTCTATCCGAATGTCTCCATTCAAAATGAAAATGCGTGAAAATCAATGAGAGGAAAATCTAGGTGCGGAAACGCGCGCTACCGAGAGAAGAAAAATCATTAACCACTCGAGCATCATTCACGGATACGCACGCATGGCCTCGTGCACGTCATCAATGGAAGCTCGATTAAACGAGAACGGGGTAAAGGGAAGTGGAACGACAAGTTTTTAGCTCATGTTTAAATGTAGGTAAAGATAGGGAGCACGATTTAGAGGTAGAAGATGAAGAAGAGGAAATAGAGGAAGAAGAGGAAGAAAAAGAAGAAGATTCCAGTGTTTTACATCTGCGATCTTGCCTTCTCGGCTACGCTTTCCTCCCTCTTGCCTCTCGCACCGTCTCGCCCTCTCTCTGTCTCTCTCTCTCTCTCTCTCTCTCTCTCTCTCTCTCTCTCTCTCTCTCTCTCTCTCTCGCCTTGCGCGACCGCATACACAAAAGTGGAGTATGGCCCTTTGGGAATATCTCGGCAACTCGAATAATGGAGAGGGAGACGAGGGAGAGAGAGAAAGAGAGAGAGAGATAGTGGAGAAAGCTTATAAGTGGGTAAAGCGTGCGCCGAAGCATTGACGCGACCGATGGAAAAGGCTAGGGAAAAGCGATAGCGCGAAGAGAGAGAGAGAGAGAGGGGGGGAGAGATGAGGCCGAAAACGCTAGATATAGTTAAGTTGTCAGATAGAGGGACAGTTGGCGCGAGAGAGAGATCGAGAGAGCGAGAAAGCGTTAGAGGGAATGTACCACGGCAAGTCTTTGTCGTGTTATATATGTACTTTGGGGCACCCAAAATCCGTGACGTCATTGATAGTCGCGTCGGCGCACTCGCGCGGCTTTCCTCATCTCTAGATCTCTCTTCCTCTCGCAAGCTCTTGCCCACACGGGCAGACAAAACCGAGCTAACGAATACGCATACTCTATCCCTCTCCAGCACCCCTACACTCCCAAAAACCGCGACTAAACCTCTCGCTTTATTAATGTGCACGCGCTTCTTTCTTCTTCTTATCTACATAACCTATTATTGCCTCGTTCTCGCTCGTCCGCTCTCTCTCTCTCTCTCTCTCTCTCTCTCTCTCTCTCCCTCTCTCTTTCTATCTATCTAGCTACACACTTCCCCTCCCACGTATACGTTGTGTTCATTGCTCTACCCTCGGGCTGTGCATCTTTCTCCCACATGTGTTCCGACTCCTCGCTTTCTCCCCATTCGACCACCGCTTCCGCCGCTCTTCTTTCCTCCCTCATCCCGCCTACCCCAACGACAACTCATTCGCTCTTCTTGCTCCTTCTCCCTCTCGGCCCCTCGACGCACACACCAACACAGCCACACGGATACACGTGGCTATGTTTCCACGGATCTCCCTCCCTCGAAAGCACACATCGCGCCGGCGCATCCAACGAGGACGGAACCAAAGTGTGAAAAAGTGAGCGAGCGTGTAACTAAGAGGGGGGTGCGGCAAAAGAGAGAGAGAGAGAGAGAGAGAGAGAGAGAAGAGTGAGCGAGGGCGCGAGAGGGGGGACAGGAGGGGACCGCCGAGGGTGCCACCGCCGTCATTGCGCGCGCGCCCTCGCTAAATATATACGTAGGCGCGCGAGCTCCGTATACACGAACGCGCATTAACGCATTGTCGCGCGCGTGCCCGCCGCGTTCACAGGCTCGGAGTGTTGTTGTCATCGTCGTCGTCATCGTCGTCGTCGTCGTCGTCGTCGTCGTTGCCGCCGCCGCCGCCGCCGCCGACGTTGTCGTTGTCGTTGTCGTTGTCGTTATCGTTGTTGTTATTGTTGTTTGCGTCGTCTATCGAGAGTCGCGTCGCGAGTGTCACCAGCCGACGACGACGCGGACGCCACCCTCCCCCCGCTCATCGTCATCGCGCAGAGGTAACGCGTGCGTGCTTGACACCCTCACTCTAGACATCCCGACGATCGCTCGCTCCAGGAGTTCTCCGAGCGTTCTGACAGGCCCAACGAGAGAAATAGAGATTGAGAGATCGAGAGATTGAGAGAGAGAGAGAGAGAGAGAGAGAGAGAGAGAGTGCGCTAATGTAAAAATATAAATTAGGCTAGGAATAGCGATAAATGGAGAGAGAGAGAGAGAGAGAGAGATACAGAGACGCATGTGTGGCGTAATTTTTACCACGCACAGCTGATAAAAATAACGCGGCGCGCGGATGCTTCGGTCGATATTGGATGCCGAAGACACTCGTCGTAGAGGCTGTTGTCGACGACGTACGCCCCTCCGTAGCCGCGATCGCCCGCTCTCTCCTAACACATCTCCCCGCCCTTGTTATCCACCCTCTTCTCGATATCTCGCCTAAACTCGTGCCCAGCCGCGCGGGAATCAAAGATCAGGGGGAGAGGAGCTTCACGGCCGCCAGCCGGGGATGACGGATCATACGCTCGGATCCTTACTCATCAGCAGGCTGGACATTCTGGGGCCCTCTAGCTGCTCCTGTATCCGTCACTCCGTTTAGAGGTCTCGAGAGAGGCGAAATTTTCCTCTCTAATTCTGTCCCTTTAAGCATTATTGATTCCTATTGTGTGTGCATGTGTGTGTGTGTGTGTGTGTCTTTCTCTCTCTCTCTCTCTCTCTCTCTCTCTCTCTCTCTCTCTTTATCTCGTACACACAAACCCTCTCACGTACATCCCTCCCCCCTTCACAACCCTCCTCCACACCCTTTTCCCAAATCTCATTTTATGAAGTTTTCCTTATGAAACCTAAGGTTAAGGGCAAAGTTTGCACTCGGCAAGGATATTCCCCCATGGACTTCCGAGATCAATTTTTTTTTTTCGTCCTTCAGGAGCAATGAAAAGTTCTCTCATTACTGGGAGGCTCCTGTACACGCTTCCTAAGCCATTTCCAAACGACGACTGTCACTACTTAATTTGTACCCTCATGGCTTTCAGATCATTTTATTTTTAGTAGAATCGATCCGTTTCCATAAAAATATTGCCCACCGACACGTATTTACGTAAATGCTCTCTCCTCCTTATGAAATGCAGCATTACATACCCACGTTCCCAGCCGTTGGCATTCCTCATTTTTCAACAGAGCGAAGCTACTCTTTCGGTTCGACCACTAATAAATACCTAAATTAATCGGAATCCCATGTCACTTTCATCGTTTCTTAATGTCACGGGAATTATTGAATGAATCCAACCATCCATCCAAGTTATAATAGTTCTCTCAGTCTAACCGGACGTGTTTTAAAATCCTTCGTTTTCCCTTTCTCCTCGAACGAAGTAGCCAATGCTTTTCCTAAAAAGCTGCCTTTTTCCAACTCACTTGATCGATCCGACAAAAATACGAGAGCGCAAAGAAGCAAAAAGATAGAATGTCGAGACCCTTGCAGAGTCATCTGCCGTGCGAAGGGACGTGCCGTACTTTAGCCAGAAGCGCCTCATCTCAAAGTCAGAAAAAGAAAGGGCGTGAGAAGTAGAAGTCGGTGCAAGTGTGCGTGTGCGTGTGTGTATAAATGGAGAGAGAGAGAGAGAGAGAGAGAGAGGGAGGGAGGGAGGTAGTACGTGTGAATATACCCGTATGAATGGGAACGAGATAGAGAGAGACAGGGGAGGGGGTGGGGAAGTGAGGGAGAGAAGGGTGAAGGCATAAGGGAAACAGAGACAGAGCGAGCGCCAAAGAAAAACACTTTTCACGCACTCCTCGGAAAGCACGTATAAGACGCCGATGTAGTCTCGGCATTGTCGGCCCCTTGCGCACGCGCCCCTCAGCCGGAAAAGCGCAAGCGCTTTCCCGCCCACCCTCCCCGCCCACGGCCCCAGCTCATTCATTCTCTCTCGCTCTGGCAATGAGAAACTCATGTGCGACCATGCTCTGATCGTAGATTCGCATCAGCATCAGCATCAGCAGCATCAGCAGCATCAGCAGCAGCAGGAGCATCAGAAGCATCAGAAGTATCAGAAGCAGGAGCAGGAGCAGGAGCAGGAGCAGCGGTAGCAGCGGTAGCGGCGGCGTCGACAGAGTCGGCGCCGCGGGATTATCCTTCCAGTCGTTCGCTCGCAGCCGTTACCACCAGTAGCTACAGCGAGAGCGGTAGCGGCGACCGGAGAGAGCAACAGGAGGAACGTCATCGTCAATCAGCTGCAGCGGCATCGGGAGCATCGGGAGCGTCGAAAGCTCGAGGCCCGACCGGGCGATGCCGGCTGGGTCAGGATCGTCCGGGAGCTCCTGAGCGACTCGGGGAGGATGCGGCAGCCGAGGCGCGGCGCCGGGGGCCGTGGCCGCGACCTAGAGCTCCCGGGGCCGAGCAGCCCCTGTGTCGAGACCGGGCCGCGATGTCGCCGGGCCCGGGCCGTACCGAGAGCATCGCCTAGCCAGTGCCGCCTCAGCGGTTCCGAGATGTGAAGCGGGCAGCACGAAGCGCAAATAGAGCCGCGATTACACCGGGAGCAGAAGGAGTCGCAAGAGTCGAAGGGAGGAGAAGGAGTCGCGATGCGGGCCGGGGGGCGCCGGAGCCGCGATCGTCGGCCGGTCAGGAACTGCGAAGCGGCCTCACGGTGAGGATCTGGCGGGAAAGAGCCGGTGCCGCGAAGTCGCCGGCAGCCGGGGCCATGGCCGGGCCCGCGGAGGGGGTCCCGCCCGGCCACGGGCACACCTTCACCAAGAAGACCTTCCACAAGCCGACCTACTGCCACAGCTGCACCGACATGCTCTGGGGCATCATCCAGCAAGGTTGCATCTGCGAGGGTGAGTGATGAGCTCGTGGTCTAGATCAACCTCCCGAGCCCGGGATACCTCGATTTCCCCCTCACGCTAGCCCCTTCCCCCACCCCCATGCCCCTACCTGAACAACCACCACCCGCCAGGACGGCTGCCTCCGCGTCAGCACGAGCCCCCGCAGCCGCCGGCCAAATCCTTAGTCTCAAGCCAACGACTCGGCTGCTCCCATTTATTCATCCCTCACCCTCTCGCCCCTCCTCGTCCGTTGCAAGGAATTACGATTATCCCTCTCCCCCAACATTCGGTCAACCACTTCTTCCGGAAAACCTTATTTAAACTGAAATTTTTGTTCCATCCTCTTCTAATGACCTATGCTCGTTGTCGTGCAGTAGTTAGTGGATAATAAAAGCCAGCCAATTGACAAACGAAATATGCGGATTATTGTAAAGGTGGTGGCGGTTATTTTAGAGAGCGGGGAGGGGGGTGGGGTAGTCTAAACTAATAAACGAGCCGTAATTACGAAAAACCTCGGGCATGAGTATTTCTAAACAAAAAAAAAAAAAAAAAAAAAGAACAAAAAAAAATGCCTGCCTGACATTCTTGATACATATTCCTTCCAAGATTTATTAATTTTTATAAAAAAAAAAAAACTAGCACGAATAGTAAGAAAAATGAGGATACATCGTAATTTCTTTGAAACTATGTGACATGTAAGATTTTTTTGCTTAAACTTTTTAACAATGATTGATAAAGAGTCCTGGTTTTAAAAATGGCATTATACTCCTGCGGCCGTGTTTATAAAATCACGAATACTGAATACATGAGTACAATACAATAACCGATATTATTACCCTCATTATTATTATTATTATTATTATTATTATTATTTATTTTGTGGATGATTTATTTAATCCTGCCGTTGTTGTTGTTGTTGTTGCTGATGCTGCTGCTGCTGCGGCTGTTGTTTTTATTGTATTGATAAGTATTGTGGATTGAAAGTCCACACAGAGTCCCGTGACTTGATAAGAAATAACTTTGTGATTTTCTTTTTTTTTTGTAAACTGTCATATACGTTGGGGGGGGGAAGGGGAACCAAGAAAAAAGAATCCGCTGCAGGTAACAAAGCCCGGCCATTAAACGGGACGTATAACATTCCTTATTGGCGGACTTATTGAATTATAAAGTTTTGAAATTGTATAATGAAAAAAAATTGGCCTTTTTAATTCATTCCTGTCGCGTAATGTTTAATTATGAATTTTACAATATTACGGGATCCGAGCCGACGAATTACTCCGTATTTAAAATACCCGCAGCGATTCCAATTACTTAAAGCTTACTTTATGAATACCTTCGTAATTAACATTTAATAAAGTTACGATCAATTAAGACGTTTACGTACAAGTAATAAGCTCTCCTCCATCCCTGCCCACCTGCCCCATCCCCGCCCCCCTGGGGTCTTTAAGGTAAAAGAGAAACACTTAAAAGTGCATTTCGTTTAACAATTGCGTTTAAAAGTTGCTTTACGGCCGATTTTAAAAATTCTGTAAGGCACAACTAGCTCCGGAAACGTACAACAAAGACAGCGTCCAGAGAGTTTCGAAAGATGCGAAAACGCTTGTTTTGAAAACAAGCTTAAAAATAATAATGTTCCCTCGCGCCAGGCAAACGATGGCCTCGCGCAACTACTTTTTTTTTCTTTTTTTTTTTTTTTTTTTTTTTTTATACGAACTTTCATTAGAATGAAATCTCACTCGGACGGACTGGGAAATACGAAAGGACGGGGGCAGATATAATCTTTTTTGGACTTTAGAAATAAAGTAAATACAACTGGCCGTGAGACTATTTATTACAGTGTACCCACCTGCCTGCCTACATGAAATTGAATATACCCACGGTCACATAGGCGCTTAGCATTCGTTTATCTGAACGTGTAACATTTATCCTCGACCAGAATAATGCAAATATATATATATATATATAAATTCTCGCCCATTCGCGAAACGTAAGGGAATTTTAAAAAATTCTAAAAACAAATAAGCGACGTTAATTACGCGCTTTGTATCATTTAATAATCTAATTAAAGTCTAATTAAAAATTATGGTAAAAATGAGTTTGCCGATAGCGCTCCATCATCATTAATATTATCGTCATAAACTGTACGTGTCCGGCTTTGAATTTTTACCCTCCGGATAGAGATAAAGCATAAATTATTTAATTAAAAATATTGGGAATATCAATTGCCGACGATTCGAAAATAATTTCCCTTCCGAAACGACTGCGCCTTCCTCTCCCGATCTAAAAACTTCATCGACTAATTGTTATTGTTATAATTACAGCCTAGGATATTATATAGGGGGAATTCGAAAATTCTCTTACGATTCGAGGATAAATCTCCAGCCGAGAGATTTCGTATTAAAATTTATGGAATATACTTTTTCAATTGAATGGCTGCCGTTTACGACGTTTAATAGATATTCACTTGTAGACTATGAAAAAAATTTGGCAAAAAATCTTAAACTGCCCTATCCGAAGTACAATGCCGGAGAGTCTAGGTATACGATAAATTATATGTCAAAGACATTCCCGAGTTGGCATTTTATTTATTATTACTTTCATAACACACTTTCGGCTCGGCTTCATTATTTCTCCTACTTGTGTAATTTTATCAGCCCCGCCAAGGATTTATTCCAATTACGTATGCGCGCTCGCGCGCCTCTGTGTACGTGTCGCACGGGCTTAACTTAACTATGGCATTCAAATTTTTAACACAATTTAAAGGGCAATACGAATCGAGGTTTTGATTGCTTATTACAATTATTATTATTGTTATTGTTGTTGTTGTTGTTGTTGTTGTTATTATTAATTGTTATTAAATAGCATGTTGGGTGGTAAGTGTAACGCGGGCAATGGCAAGGCCTCGGAATTCTTAGATCGTTCCAATAAAAATCACGAAGCTCGCTTTAAAAATACCAGATTCGGATGTAAAAAAAAAAAAAAGAAAAAAAAAGAAGCAAAATATGGAAATTAAGACCATTAGCGAGCAGGGTTCGGCTCGGCCTCTTGCACCCCCCCCCACCGCCCTGCCCGCGGTCCCACGCACCCCCGTCCCGGGGTGTCGTTCCAATGGATACACAGCCGCATTACCATTCGGCGATAGTAATTTTTAATGCATTTTTCTTTGGTACAGAGGCTCGTATACTATATACCTTTTTCGATTTCCTCCTCGATTCCGAGCTTCGGCGGAGATAAAAACCGTCAAGATGTCGTGCAGTGTGCATCCAGGGCTTGTGTGCACCGGCGGCACTTTGAGCTTTAATGCGAAAGGCATTGAAGGGCTCGTCGTAGCTTTCAAATCGGGAGTCCCGTTCGAGTCCCGTACGCTACTCTTCGCTCCCGCGCCCCCTCCCCCTCCCCGCCTATCCCCCTAACCCCGTCACTCTCACTCTCTCTCTCATTCTGCCGCTCGCTGCTTTCTTTTAAAGCGATGCAAATCAGGGATCGCTGATTTTAAATTACACAAAAAGAAGGAAATAACGGTAATGCTCGTGTTATCTGAGCTTCATAGCATGCGAAAGTACGTGTTGTTTAAAATTAATGCTTAGGAGGCCTCGGTTGAAAGGCTCGCTCTTGTAATACGGCGTACAAAAAAAAAAAAAAAAGAAAGAAAGAAAGAAAAAGAGAAAAAAACAAAATTTTAAAGATTTTTTTATTCCTATTTATTGCTATTTAGGTAAGCAGTTTAAACATTGCCGATAAAGTGCTTTATATGAAAATCATTCTGATTTATCTACGGTTATAAATAATTCTTTATTTTATCGCGATCGAGGCATACGCTTTCTTTCCTGCATTTTTTGTTCTCCGCCCCCCTCCCTTTTTGTTTTACTTTATTTCGCCTCGTTTCATTCCTATTTCCAATTTATAGACCTCTTTTACATATTACGGTCTAATCTCTTATTGGTCCGGAATTTCAGTTCTTATTAAGAACAAAAAAAAATTCGGACACGTAGCTTTTTAGACTTCGGCTCGTCAATTATTAAAATTACACGATTACGTACTTGCTAAAATCGTTACGTAAATAATATTCAACGAAATATCGTTCCTTCGTAAAAGTATATTTACCTGACCACATCTCCGTGGCTAAATAATTATATTAATAGCTTAGCAACAAGCACCACATCCATGAACTCATAGTTTACGGACTTTTTAATATCCTCAAAGCTGTTTTATTGTACACGAAATCTGTGCAATGCTTATAAATAAGCTTTCTTTTGAACGTAACTCAAAAGTTGCTTAAGTAAGCAATAAACTTATACATTTTGTTCTGGTTTTTTTTTTTTTTTTTTTTTTTTTTTTATTAGAAATATCTCTCCTCGCTGATTTAAAACATCATTCACTTTGGATATAACTTTGGTTTATCTAAATAACGAATACTTAAAAAATATGAGCCTCGTCTTAAGCGATAGGATATTTTTTTTTTTGCTTTTAGCTTCGCTGAACGTAAGATAGGAAATATCCTACCATTTAAATACGTTTATAATAAATTTTTTAAGCTATTAAAAGATAAAGAGCGTGAAGATAAAAGAAAAACGTGTTGCCGAGACAAGGGCAATAAAAGCACTCGAAGAATGCATAAATTGAGCTCATTCTCTTTAGCTGATAATTAATTCGCCATTCCCATTGCGATTTTAACCACTTGAAATTGTTTAAATCTATATCGATCTGACAAAATATTGACGGGACTTGATTGTGGATATATTAAATACATTTCAAGCCCTGCGCGTTGACAATGAACATCGGCAAGAGCGCGTCAAATTCATCCCGCGTTAATACAATCATAACAATACTACTAGTAATAATAACATCAACAACAACAACAACAACAACAATAACAATAAATTACTCTTATTATTATTATTATTATTATCTCGCTGACAATTATAATTGCAAATGCGCAGTCTTATTTTAAATTTCAATACGCATTATGATTTTAAGCCGAAAATTGTTTACGTCCAATCGACGTGAATGTAATTATTCAATCTATTTGTAAAGTGGAGCACTAGTGTTTGTCAAATCTGTATTTGACTTTGGAGTGCTCGAACGGATTCTACGTAAAAGAGAAAAAAGTTTTTAAAAAAGTTTTTAAATCATAATTTAAAGCTGCGATCGAATATCTGTAAATATCTTTGTATATACAATACATACGTATAAGTAAGTGTGCGTGCACGCGTGCCCGCGCGCGCGAGAGAGAGAGAGAGACGCGATAATATTATACACATATATCTATATATATATATATATATATGTTTGTGTGTGTGTGTGTGTGTGTGTAAAATGCCGATAAAATTTTATGTCCCTTTAGAGGGAATGAGTGGGGTAAAGAATGACGTACTCGCTGCCCGTGCCGCTGAATTTATAACTGCTTGATTATAAAAATACATGTTAATTTGGAAGAATGTCCGAGAAGGTGCAGGAGAATCGATAGTGCTTGGCGCGGAGGCTCGAAAGTACGTACGTGAAGATAAGACGGGGGCTTGCGGCTGATAAAAATGTCAATGAGCGTTATCAATTTTCCGATGTCGCGTAGGACTATCTCGGCTCGGGTAATTGCTTAATGTACTTGAGCATTAAGCGGTCGAAAGGGAAGTAAAAAAGAAAACGAAAACAAGGAAAGAAAAATGAGAGAGAGAGAGAGAGAGAGAGAGAGAGAGAGAGAGAGGGGAAGCGTGTGTCGAAGCATCGATGCGATTCGCCGGGAGAAGAGAGCCGGCCGTTGATGGAAAGTAGGGCCCCTGATGGACAGGGGCGTGGGAGGGACGGTTCCCGATACAAAGAAGGGAAAAGAGAAGAAGAGAAAGGTAAAACAATGGACGGGCTTAACAATACTCGTCACCGAGTGCATGCAACACTGCAAATGCATTTCCTCTCGGACGATCCTCAATGCTGCGGGAACTTTATATTTCTCGGGGGTTGCGCAGCCTCTTTTAGACCGAGCCGCGCAATAACCACGAGAAGATGTGCGCGCGGGCGAGGATGGGGGCTGGGGGGGGGGAGCATAAAGCAGCCGCACACCGCTCTCCAGCCCTCGCATTTTGCGGCGGAGGCGATAATATTTCAAGCGGTCGGATCCACTCCTCCTCCACTGCCTCGTTCGTTAGGATACCGCGGCTTAATGAAAAATAAAGATCCTCAACCTCCTCTGCGCTTATTTAATTACAGTCATTGGCAGCACATCGGCTGGACTCTTCTTAGCTTGGCCCGGGATCCGATAAGAGAGCAACGGCCCTCGCCGATTCCCTCCGCTTCCTGAAACTTCCGCACATGCCCGTACACCCGCACACGTCATATACGTACGGGACGATTGGGGTGAGGGGATGAGAGAGGGAGGGAGGGAAGACAGACAGCTCGCCGAGGAGCGAGGACATTAAAAGCCTCGCGACCTCCTCGGGTTTTCTGCTCGATACTTCGCCAACGGAAGCTCATAACCCGCTCGATTCAACGATTTTCCCTTTTTAGTGCCGGCTTGTAACTTTTACTGGCCATTATTTCGCGGGCCAGTGTGTTCGAGGAATGCCAATATGAGTCGGACGAGCCGGAGCTTACGAGTCCGAGCATCTGGTGGCCGGGCTCGTAAACTCGTAAAGGCTCGGGCTTCTCTTTCCTGCTTATTTTTCCTGCTCACTTTTCCTGCTCATTTTTCCTGCTCGATTCCCTCAAGGCCGTCTATGATTCGCCGCGGCCGAGATAATATATATATATATATATTATATATGTATATACGTGATCGTCGAGTCGGTTTCTGGTGTCGGTGGGGGTGTGGGTGTGGGTGTGGGTGTGGGTGTGGGTCAGCAGGAGCTAGCGGTCGCCGACACTTTTAAAACGTCGATTGACACTGCACGGCTCACCTGACTTTTTGTTTAATAATTCTTAAGAGCTTTCGACTGCTGACACTCCATTGGCTCGTAGAATTCCGGCCAACGCGAGTATTTAATTAATATCAATGTTTTCAATGGGTTTGCGTTATATCGAGTTTTATAGAATGAAAATTTCTCTCCAAACAGAGGCCGAACCCAACAGTCGTCCTTTAATAAAGGACGCCCACCCACTCACCCACCCCCCTCCACTACCAATCGTCCACCACCTTTTTCAAGGAACTGCTTCTTCGCAAGTTCGTCGATTTATGCTTTAAGAGGATTGGGAACGTCGCTTTGCCAAAACAACTTTTCCCACTCGCTTATTTTCCAAACAAAAGTAATAATAATAATAATAATAATAATAATAATAATAATAATAATAATAAACAACAAGAAAAGAAAACAAAGGAAAACTAAGGAAAACGAAGGAGAAGAAACAAAATTATAAACCGTAACGGAATGCATTTGCGTATGCGTAGATAGGAGACTCGGATCCGTGCACCTGTAATAATAATTTATATTAAACAAAAAGAGAAAGAAAGGAAGGAAGAAAGGAAGAAAGAAAGAAATAAAAGAAGAAAAGAAAAGAAAAGGTATGAAAGACAGAAATGTACGGAAAGGGGGGAGAGAGGGAGTTTAATTAAAGGAAATGAGAGAAAAAAGGGCGTCGTAGATCTTACGAAGGTGAAAAATTAACAGCCTCGAGTCTGTCGCAAAAATGAAAATCATTAGCAGAGCCATGGGACCATTAATTATAAGCGCACAGATTATAATTGTTGTAATCGGAGGGGAGTCTAATTACAATGGCGAGATTGTTTAATTGTAAATATCCGTGGGTCCGCGTACGATTATTGTTTCCTTTATCGTTGCTCGCTCGAAGATTATAGGTGCGGGAGGACCTAACGAAATAGATCTGCAAGCACGTATAGGTTGTAAGAACGTCTCCTGGGCTATGGGGTTTTATATTATTGAGGATGGCGGCGAAGAGATTGATAGCGAATAGGTCGATGTCGAGAAGATGAGTTTGGGGGAAGGACAGAAGGCGAAGAGAGCCGTGTCGGCAGCTACGAGTTTAGAATAAAACTCCGCGAGATGGCATTAAAAGAGAGGAGGGCGTGATCTTATTTCGAGGGATCACCCTTGAGGTACCAACAGAGAAGGAGAAGGAGGAGGAGGAGGAGGAGGAGGAGGAGGAGGCTGAATAATGCCCGCGAAGACAAGTCGGAGACGAGGAGCTCGACTCGCTTCCGGCAAAAGCTCAATTGGCAATTCGTCAAAGACCCTCTCGATGCCGAGGAGACAACAAAGGGACGGGAATGAAGCGATCGAGTCGGCGCCGGGTCAGGAGAAGAAGGAGGAGGAGAGAGGAGGAGGAGGAGGAGGAGGAGGAGGAGGAAACGATCGAGGGCTCCTCCAAGTAAACTCGGCTAATGGAGCCATGTGTAGAGGAGTCGAGGCCGTGGCTCTCGGCCTCATTGAAATTTAACGGCCCGATAAAAATGAAAGAGAGCCGGTCAGCGAGAACAGACCTCGAGTGAGAGAGAGAGAGAGAGAGAGAGAGAGAGAGAGAGAGAGAGAGCCACAGCCCGATGAGATTCGACGCCAAGTGATTAGCCCTTACCGACATAGACGCCAGCGTCGGGACAACTCTTTAACCGGTGAGATCAAGCGCTGCTACGAGTCCGACGGCCCCTCGTCGTCTGTCCATCCTCGATAATGAGGCGTTTAGGGTCAAGGGGACGGGACAGGGTGAAGGAGAGTGGGCGGTCGGGAGGTTCGACCGCTCGAGGAGAGCTTTAATGAATAATGGAAAGGGTAGTCGGTGCGTGGGCGTGTTTAGCCGTTACTCGTTTGCGAATGCCCGTTATATTGCATCGATTCCTCTCGCCGCACCGGCCATCATTCAGCGACCGACTTCACCGGCTGACCTTTGCTTTTCAGCACAGTTTTCCAGCAGTTTTCCAACAGCAAGCCGAATCGCGGCTCGAACGTCCGTTGTAGCGCGTTGCCGAGCTGCCCGAGCTGACCCGAGCCTCCATGGAAAATCCCTCGAATGAATGGAAAGGCATTCGCGCCGGCGGCCCTAATTAAAAGCCCAGCAGCGACGGCCTCTAATTAAAGACCTAATAGCGCGGGACGGGGACGGGGACGGGGACGGGGATAGGAGGCGTGAATCTCATCAAGGATCGGAAGTGAAAGAAATGACGAGCGGCGGGGTGGGGCCCTCGTAAATCGGAGGGAGGGCTCTTATAAAGTTTATACCTCGAGAGGCGCTACCGAGCAGTTAATTCCCCCGTCACTGAACCGGGCACGTTTAATTTCTATCCTCACCCCCCCCCCTCAACCCCAACCACCAACCCCGCTCCCTCACCCGCGGACCGACCGACCGACCGAGCGAGCAGCAGGCACCCGAAACGCTGAAAACGCTCGGGCGATTCTTACCGCTGCTGGCTAAATGAGTGCGGGACGCATAACTGGCTGACCTCCAAGCGCCGATGAATGGGAGCCTTTCCCGACTTGTCAGTCCTCCCCCGCCCCCCCCAAACGCCCTCGTCCTCGCCCTCACCCTCGCGTTCTCGCTCGGTTCGGGCGCTCGCTTTCACCTCGCGTGTGGGCTCGGCTTGTTTACAAGCACGCGGGACCGCAAAATCATGGGCACCAGGAGCGTGCCCCAGGCCTACCTGCCTACCTACCTGCCTGCCTGCCTGCCTGCCTGCTAAAGCTCTCCGGTGACCTTAAAAATACATTAAAAACCCCCCCGGCCGCGAAAGTGAATTAACATTTAGAAGCTCTTTATGCTCGCGTGTGCCTGCCGACGCCACGCTAACCACCCAGAGATGATTAAGTGATGAGTTACTAGCCTCGGTTATTATAAAATGGCTTTACGATCCTCTTAATACGTACGTAGGGGACCTACTACTCGACTCGACTCGACTCGACTCGACTCGACTCGATTATATCCCTACCACCAATACTTATTATGAATACCCGAAGAGTCCCTCGCCCACCCCCCTCGCAAGCCTCTTTACAATAGCCCGCTTTATTACCCCACGCAGGCCTAGCTCTACGAGCACCGATAGCCTTACAGATATTGACGACTAATTCGGCTACACCGTCGGCACTCCGATACGAGCTACAGTCAAACAACAATGTCCTTTAATGCTCTAAACTTATTGTAACGTGACTGGCAATAAGTATACCTTTCTCTCTCTCTCTCTCTCTATATATATATATATATATATATTTTTTTTTTTTTTTTTTTTTTTATTACATATACTGGCTCATGCACACATTTTCCTTATTGTCGAACCTCATCAGACTCGCGTGGAAATTGTGTGACACGCTTCGTCACATACTCGCTCAACAGCGTATAGAGCCTCGACTATACAGCCTATAACATTTACTCATACACAATGGCTATTGATTATTTTTATATCATGGAGCTTAGAATTCGATCTTCGGTTACATATCACCTTTTTTTATCACCTTCATTTTACGTGTTTTGTCCACTTCTTCTTCTTCTTCTTCCTCTTCTTCTACTTCTTTTTCTTTTCTTTTCTCTCTCTCTCTTTCTCTCTCTCTCTCTCTCTCTCTCTCTCTCTATCTATCTATATATATATATATTCCTTTAATAAGCTCTTTCAATGCAGCAGTCGTGCGTTTATTTTTAACCGATTTGCTGATAAAAAAGTTATACATCATTTCGGACTAATACCAGGCCACTTTACATTTATCGTAAAATAATAAAAATAAATCCTCGCAATGGTATTGAATTACGAAAGTTATTTAATAAACATTTTCAATGCCCCATTTTTAATGTTATATAATTAGACTTTAATAAGCGAAGGGATCTTCTTTCGTACTGGTAAAATCAAGATATTACTTAACTAGAGATAATCAAGTATAAGTTACTGTGGATTGTAAAAAAGTGCTAATTTCTATTGGAATATAATTATCGCTTACAATCATTATACGAACTCGCTATAAATAATATGATTTCCAATACCTGAGCTCTAACATACAATATATATATATATATATGCACTGGAAATATAATTGTTCCAATAGTATTTAGTTTACACGTTATTTATTGCTTACATAACCTCCTTTTTGTTCATTAAAAAATAAAAATAATTCTGTTTGTAAATTTGAAGCTTTATATGTGTACCATTTTCTGATTAAATTAATTCAAATGCATAATATTTTTATTGTTTCATTTATATATATGTATATTTACACGTACAGATTTATATTTCAAGTTTTCTTTAACATTTGTTGAATTTATAAATTATGCATTAAAAAGAGATAGCGCGTGATAGAGCGAGAGAGAGAGAGAGAGAGAGAGAGTGAGTGAGAGAAGGAAAGATAGAGCACGATATTTGTTAACGAAATTTACAAATCTATATAGATTGATTTAATTGTGGTACACGAATTTTTTTGTTTTATATACATTTTCAACCACTAATTAATTCGTGTTTCGTGAGGGGAATATCAAGAAAACAATGAAATACCGTACTCGCAACATTGACATAGAAAAGTATATATTTTTTAAATTGGATAATGAGAGTACGTGCAAGTATTTATATCGGAATTATACTTTTTTTCCAAAATAATGAAAATTGTTGGCTTTCCAGCTCAATATAATAATTGATAATCATTAGGTGGGAATCGTGATCAGCACTATTTCGTGTGTATTGTGTGTGTGTGTGTGTATTAGTGGCCCTGTAAATAGTAATTGTAGTCCGTGGAGAGTTCGTCTGATAAAGTGTAACGATAGTAAGTAATATTCTGTATAATATGATAAAAATGGTAAATGATAAATAAAGAAAGCGCAGCTCGAGAATAATGGTTTATTAATTGAGGAAGCGCTTTGAAGGGTCTCAAGAGCGTTCGCGCGATTAGTCTCCGCGCATTTTCCACTTTGAGAAAGTAAATGGAAAAGCTTTGGTAAACAGAATCGGCGGGGATTGGGGCGGCGGGGCGGCGGCGGGGGAGAAGGGGCTTTAAAAAGTGGATTCGTCAAAGTCGACGGGAGCTTATAAACTCATAAAGATGAGAAGATGGGTCGAGGTGGGGGGATGGGGCGGAGGCGGCGGAGGGAGGGGGGCAAGAAAAGCAAGGAAACTCGGAACTAAATCTCTGAATTGTCGGCGTTTTACAGGGAAAATATTAAGCACCCGTTCGCTTTCCTTCAAAGCTCGCGTGCATTTCCAATGCACGACGTCCCATTCATGCATGCATATACGCTCATATCCTATTCGCAAGGATATATCCCCGAGCGCATGCGAATCACGAATTCCCTCTGTCCTTACTTTATCCCTCCCCTCTCCCTCCCTCTCTCGATCTCTCCGCCCTCCAATTTTTTTTTTTTTTTTTTTTTTTACCGTCCCATAAAGAGCCGCCCTTTACACCTGCCCTGACTTTATAAGCGAACTCTTCTACGATCTCTTTATTCCGGGGGTCTCGAGGACCTTGTCTCTATTTACCGAACAAGAGCTTCTCTCACCCCCCCTCCCCCCGCAACCCCACCCCCTAACCGCCCTTATCCCACTCGGCTGCGACACACAAATTCTTATAAATACAACAATGATAAAGCCCGTATCTTATATATATATGCAATTGGCTTGCGGGAATGCATATTTTTCTTTCTTCCTTCCTTCGTTCCATCCTTCTTTTCGCTATTTTTCTTTTTCTTTCTTCCTTTCTTCCTTTTTCCCTTTTCTTCAACGAACAGGATTTATACCGTCGCTAGGATAAATAAGAGGAAATGCTCCCCGCACGCGAGCCAGTAATGCACTTCTTCATATCATAAAACATGAATAGAATAAAACAATTCAAAGGCTCTCCTCGGCCGTTTCAAATAAAGAATTTTTCAACGATTGTTGATGCTGAATTGAGCGCGGCCCTTGTTCTTCATAATTTTCATTCGGCTTTTCACATAATCCCGCATTACCCGGACTCGTTTGGCCTTACAATAAATAGCCTTTACCCTTTTACAATAACCGATAGCCGTGATTTATAAATAAAAATCAATGTATACGCGCTGGGCTTAATGGAAAAACAGCCCATTGTCAGTTGCGTTAAGTGGCCAAGGCCACGCGGATTACTTACTTATCTCTTTAAGGTGCATTTCGTGTATGACTGCCACTTACGCGTGCATGCACGCGCACACGTAGAGGAGTTCATTCTAAAAAAAAAAATGCTCGTAAAAATGTTTCGTAGGCCGTTATGATTATGTTTCTGAGTTCATCGCGCTACGTCATGTTTTAGCGGTATTAAATTACCGGTAATTTAGGTTAGGAAATCCGCTAAATTGGCTTACGTGCTCGCTGGAGAAAATCATTTTCTTTTTTTTTTTTTCTTTTTTTTTTCATCTTAAAAATCAGTTAACAATCAGTCGGCTGGTAATGTACGTCCGAGCGCATTGGGATTGGAAGTGGTAAATACTCCGATCGAGTCAGACCGGATTTCGAAAACCGTGGCACCGTCCGAATGCGTAAGCCTGCTATTCGTGTGCGCGTAGCATCTGTGTATACGAAAGCCAGATAGCATTTTACGTATTGATATTACGCTCCATGCATTGATTTTACCATTAATTTTTATACATTTTACGAGGGGATATAAAAATGTCCTCGTGACGGGGACTCTGCGCCGGAGAGGAGGAGGAGGAGGAGGAGGAGGAGGAGGACGTTACACGCATTCTTACCCCATTCTTACAGCATTGCATTTAACGAGGGCAGTTAAGCGAATGGGACGGGTGATGATTCACGCGTTTAAATAATCGGATTGAAACTCATTGAATGGACTGGCTCTGCCAAGTTAATGAGAAAAAAATATATATATATATACCTTATGCGTAGATCTGCATTCGTTATGACACCTTGTGCTAAAAAAAAAAAAAAAAAAAAAAAGGCGGGGGGATGGGGCTGCAAACCGCGCGCGCGGCTAACGTCAAATAGAAGATAAAAGCCCGACATCAATGAAAGAAAACGCAAAAACTCGAGAGCAACTGCTGCATCGCATAACCCACTGACGAACGGATAGCGCGGGAGGACGAGGGAGATAGCGAGAGATTGGGAGGGAAGTGGGGAGAGAGGGCGCTGACGTCGTAGCTGCTCTTGTAAGCATTGATCGTGGGGGGTGTTCAACCTTCTCTTTCTATTTCTCTACCTCCCGCTCCCTTCTTCACCCTTCCTCGCACTCTCGCACTCTCTCTCTCTCTCTCTCTCTCTCCCACATACAGACACACGCTCTCTTGTTAGCTTCTGGCATGCGCACGTTCTCCTACACTTGGGCACATGCCTTAGAAATGAAAGAAAAAAAATTGTGGACAGGGGGCGGAGGTGGAGGAAGTAAAGAGTGAGCGAGAGAGCCAGGGCGAGAGCGTAAAAGAAAGAGTAGCTATCCAAAAACTCGAGGGATATGCCAAAGAGCTATGAAAAGTATTCCATGTGGCCTTTTCCGCTCCCTCTCCTCCTTCCTGTCATTTCCTCCTGGCGTTATCTTACTCTTTTTGTTTGTTTGTTTTTTTTATTTTTTTTTATTTATTTATTATTTTTTTTTTATACATACAGCAATCCATTTTATTTTAATAAACTACATAATATTTTATTATTTTCAATTGTATATTACTATTTCTCTTCATCCTCCCTATTTATGTATAACCTTATATTTTATCTACCTTATTACTTTGTATATCCTTCTCTCCAATGTATTGGCATCAATACCTATTATTACGGCATCGAACACATGAGTTATCCTATTTGTACTTCTTACATTTATTATATATTTATTTCAACGTTATCATAACTGATTTGTGACAATGTTTATTATTCTCAAACAAAATATTACCTTCAGAATATTACGCGATATTGTAATTGAATTAACAGTTAATTAAAAATCTTTTGTTATTATCTTTACAGGACATGTATTAATACAATAAAATGCCTCGTGATTATATGTGCATCGTTATATGCGTATATATTAATAGAGAATAGAATTTCACCACGGATCAATAATAAAAAACAATTAAATAATCAATCCATCAACTAATCCATCAATTTCCAATCGTTGATATCGTCGTTCTCTCTCTCGCTCTCTCTCTCTCTATCTATCTATCTATATCTATCTATCTATCTATCTATCTATCTATCTATCTATCCATCTATCTATATATCTATCTATCTATCTATCTATCCATCTATCTATCCATCTATCTATCCATCTATCTATCTATCTATCTATCCATCTATCTATCTATCTATCCCTCTATCTATCTATCTATCTATCTATCTATCTATCTATCTATTGCTCTCTCGTAAACGCTTTACATACAGTTTCCTCTACTTTTTTAATAATCCTTAACTTATTTAATTATTAGATCTAAGAATTACGTTTAAAATATCCTATTATTTAGAGATTCATATTTTTACTTCGTATTTTTCGCCGCAAATGAGATTACTAGATTACGCGAGCCTTTTCCATAAATTTCAAATCTACTTTTCATACATTTTAATTGAATTAATATAAACTCAATTTATACCACGAAAGATTTACTTTCATTCCGGAATCTATTATTTATTCTTTATCTGCTCGGTATCACCGACATTGTTATTACTTTTCATATTTATTTACTTTACAGATGTAAAGAACAAATCAATGGATTTAATAACAATGGAACTCTGTATCATTATTTATTAAAAATTAATGCTTCGGGCTGATGTTTCGATTACCGGATATGATCATTTCGATTCGTTGCGTATAATAATACATTCGCTAAAGTAATTGCCTAAAAATTTAAATCGAATTCCAATTTAATATTGCCCGTGATTTTTTTTTTTTTTTTTTTAGTTAATTTGAAATTAATTAAGAAATAATTTGTAATTAATGGTAAATTTTAATGTTCTTAAACGTAATTATAAAATTTAATTGTATAGCTATTATTTTTATTAAGTTATATCAAGAGATCGTGAGATTAACTAATGTAACATAAACTTATATTATAATAGCCGACAATCTCGTAAACCAAATGTAAACTACCAGTAGTAACTTTTAATTTTTTGTATGGAAAATACATTTTCAATTTTTTATAATTTAGAGAGTGTGTTTTATTTTTGTAATTCAAATATATTTTAATTACAGTTCTAATTTCTTCAGCGTAATTAATTCAAAATATTGAACGAGCCAACGGTCTTCGTTATTTTATTGTTTTCCTTTTGCTTTTCTTTTTCTTTTAACGTTTAATTGAAAAGTAAAGTTGAAATGGTCGTAATGTGACACATAATCTTACAGTCGAGAAGATAATTGCATAAATTATCAAAATACTATAATCTGGAAATAATAATACTTTTTATTAACTTTGTAGTTGCATAAAAATTAGATACCGATTGTATTTTCATATCAGATATCGTCATAAATTTCTTTAAACTAAGAAATGCTAGAGTAGAAGTAAAAAATTTTTAAATCGTAGATAATATATTTATCTCAAATAAAAATAAATGCAGAAAAAAAACATGGGCACACTGTATACGACATTTTAAAATATATTCATAATTTAATTTTGATTTTTTCGTTTGTTGACTGTAACAGTACAAGAGATCAAGTAAAATTTTAAACTAAAAAAAGGCATCTTAATACTTCCAGTTATAAATGAAATTTAAAACAATTTCAATTACGTATTATTATTACTATATAATAAGAAGTTTGTATTACATATATTTCGTAGTAAAGAAAAAAAAAAAAAAAAGAAACGGCATCACTTTAGACGAAAATAAGAAAAAGCAATATAAGTTTCGAAAGTAACAAATCTCTTTTTTGTATAATACTCACTTCGATACGTACGAACACGACTACGTGATTATTTGAATCATTACCTTTCCTTTGGCACATTTTCGTACACCATCGATCCATATTATATTTCGATAAATATATTATTTATGCCGCTACGATTAATAACAGCATTAATAGCATTAATACATTAATAACGGCAACGAGACGAATTACAAAATGATGTATTAAAATTAATTTCTAATCATTTTCGCGAATAATTAGCGCGCGTCTATTAAAATAATCTTGTAAGGTAATAATTGATATTTGATTTCTAATTGAAAATCATTCCCTTGTATTTTTAAGATTACAATTTTTATATAAAGTTCATCAATCGCTGATTGGAAATTGATAAAATGATTTGCGTTACGAGTGAATTAAAAAAAAAATAGATTCTTTATTAAATCCGAGCGAAATGAAAAGGATTACGTTTAAGGAATAAAGAGAGAGAGCGAGAGAGCGAGAGAGAGAGAGAGAGAGAATTAAATAATAATAAAATATCCGGGTAAAATAATTTATGTAACGCTTGGTGTGGAGGAGGGAGGGAGCTTCCTTATGACCGTTGAAATACGAGGCAAAAAAGAAGGAATACCCTAGATAACTTTTTGATGTATTTTTATCTTCGTCTGTAAGCTTCGTGGAATCGCTGGACTCTTTTCTCCCTAACTAAGCATTAAAATACAAATCACGTTGAAATTGAGTGAACAACTTAAAATAATTCATTTAATAAACGACGACAGTACGTAGATACGTATTACCCACACACACGCATGTATATATATATATATATATATAACTAAGAGCGGTAGGATATACTGTTGTTACATAAGACAATAGAATGGAGAAAATGTTGTGTGATAATTCTTATAACGTTATTGACATATAAAATGTTTACATAATGAGGATATCTAGTTTTGTATAGCCTTTGTCAAGGCTGTATTCCACTAACGTATTAATACGAAATTAAATCAATCGTTGCATTTCAATGCTCGAGTAAGAAGTAAGGGCACGGACATCGTATCTACGTAATATAACAAAGTACACGAGCGGGCGAAATTTCGATAAAAGAGACGTGGTGCGAAAAATTTCAGAGCTCCCGCCTCTTCCCGCTCCTCTGCGATTTTGACGAATTCCGAATTGGTCGATTAAGAAATTAGTTTTTCATATAAATTATACGTCTTAAATTATAAGGCATATTATTGTAATAAGGATGAGAAAATCCGAGGAAACAATGAGGGGAGAAGGTTATTTATTGGTAAACAATAATAGGAGGGGGCACGAAATGTCTTGAAAGCTAATCGATTTGTAATATCTTTAAGCCACGTTACAATGAAAATGATCGATACGATTTAAAGGTCTGATAGGCATACGCTAACCCTGCGTCCTTCGAATTATAAAAACTTAAAGGTTAAATAGCATGATAAAATCTATAAAGACTTTGGTTACACAAATGCTTTGTAGATTACAGTGAAATATCGAATTGGATTGTGTATGGAATGTAGTAGCGAAATTTTGAATATGCGCATGCCTGGCCTTAGTAAGTCCAGGTCCTGTACCGAAGTAAGGGACGTAGGAACGGAGAGAGTGAGAGGGAGGGGGGAGGGGGGATAGAATGGTTATATTGGGGATAGGAGTTGAGAGAGATCCTATAGAGCAGATTCAGGAGAGTTAATTGATTATCAATGCGTGGAGAGACAAATGAACCGCTGGGCGCCTCGTGTTCTAGTGCCGAACCAACGGCAAAAACTATCCCTTGACGTTACAAATGATTTTACGAAATACGGATTAAATAGTAAACGACGAAGAGCTATATCCGATCGATAGAATTGCCAAGGATAGGCGGATAAGGTCGTTCGTCAAATTCTCAAAAGCGTTTGGAAAATATAAATATAGATAAACAAAAAACAAAAAAACAACGACAATTTCCTTCTACCCATGTCTTATATATATATATATTTATTTTTTTTTTTAATAATAAGATCACGTGCCTCGAGGGACTTATTACGTTTATCACATACCCCAGGCATTCTGCAATAATAACTTGTGAAAATGTGAAGAAGCACGTATTTTAATTGCGGCTCGTCCCAGTTGTGAGAAAAAGCAAGTACGAATTACAGGGAGGAAAGAGAATTTAAGAGTCGAGGGGTTCGTAGCCTTCACTCCTTCACTTTCGCCCCTTCCGACACATCCTCATTTTTATTTAATGGATAAATTATAAAAGAGGAGGAGGAGGAGGAAGAAGAAGAAGAAGAAGAAGAAGAAGCAGAAGAAGAAGAAGAAGCAGAAGAAGAAGATTGGCTTTGTGCGGCTGACCGAGCATCTCCGAGAGCAAATGGGCATAGGAAGGAGAGGGGTGAAGTAAATTTTACCTTTAGCGGAGCAATTATTGAAGTATTGCGTGACATTTTCAAAGCTCGTGTATAAAATGAGTCGAGGGCTTAACTGAATTATCAATCACTGGCCGCCGGTTAAATGTGTGCGTTGACATAAAGCATCGGTCCTGCTCGGTCCTCGTTAAATAAAGCCGATATTGTTATCAGAATATGTGGTCCGCTGTCGGTGTGATTTTGAAGGTTGTTGTAGGAAGAGAGAAGAAAAAAGGGAGAAGAGGAAGGGGAAAAAATATGAAAAGGATCTGTCAGCCGCAGTCGCGTAAATGAACGGACAAATGATGAAGAGGCGAAATCCCGGTGATTGGGGTCCCGGGTGCAGCGGGGGGATGGGGGGAGGTGTCGTCAGTACAGGAGTTAGGAAGGAGTCCGATCGGGCGTGTTTATGTCAAGCGATGCCGAGCTCGAATGAATTCGCGAGGAGAACGATCCTTACTATATGCCATTGAATGCTGTGAAGGTCCGCCAACCCCTCCCCTGCCCCACCTGCTACCACTACCGCTGCTACCGCTACCGCTGCTACTGCCTTCGTCACTCGACCGGCCGCGCGTCATCGTCGTACGAGCGCGAGCCCAGCGCGACGAGCGGCAGCCTTAATCAAGGACGGCCTTTACTTTTAAGAACCGGAAACGCCGAAGGATCCCGGCATTCTTACCACTACCGAGCCACCTCACCACCGCACCGCCACCGCGAATTGGCGTGCTTCCGAGCTGTATACGGCCCGTCACCCTGACGATCTATCGAGCGCTCCCTTGGCTCCCCCGCTCCACGATTTTTCTACTTCGCCTCGCCACGGCCACCTACCCCTCCTTTCCGTCCCTCCGACACCTTACACCCTTCCGCTCAATTTTCCTCGATCGCTGCACCCCACCCACCGACCGTGTCGGGTTAATAAACGTCCGCGCCGCTTTGGCAACTTTTTGTTTGTTTGTTTGTTTGTTTGTTTTTAAGTATTTATACGGCCGCCTCCATCACCTCCGATTATCGATTTTAATTACGCTCCTCTCTCTCCGCCCCCCCCCCACGTACAGTAGGGACCACGTACAGCGATCGTAGCAGGCCTTCTTTCGCCCGTGGCTTAATATAACGTATGGCGCGAAGCATTGACACCGAAACCTTGGCGGCTGACAACAACACTACTACACCGAATGCCCGCTATTAAAAATAACTTCGACTCCAAAATAGCCTTTCAAGTCGTCGATGGAAAAGCTCCTCGCGTGATAAGGGCAAGTATTTAAGACTCGTCGCTCGGCTCCGCATAGCAGCGGACTGCCCACTCGCTCCTACCCAAACACGTTACCTCGATATAATTACTTTGAAAAGCGCTTCCCGGCCGTTTAGAACTTTTTAAATTAACCGATCTCTGTGTACCACCCTCTGTGTCGCACACCCGCACGCGCACCCACACACAACGCAGTTATGTCGATTGGGTAAAGGGTTTTCTTCCTCTTAACTTATTAAAATCACTCGGTTGTAATTTTTTTTTTTTTTTTTTTTTTAAACGTTTACTTACACGCAGAGCCGACGTGCAGTTAGTTCCCTTTATTGCATAACTGTACTATTATTGCTCGCGCTTTTAGCCGAGACTAATTTTTTATACGGCGACGTATGCATGCTTTACGTAAATGTCTGCGGTATATCGAATCGTAGGGACTTGACTTAAATGCAAAAGTGATTATCGATCCTTCCTACATTTCTCTTCATAAGCTCGCATAATTTCGCCCTGCATTTATCCGTATTTACATTACCACTGTATTACTTTGTAAATTCAAGACAATGTACATTATTTGAAATGCAATTGTGTTCCCGTTGGACCGAGATATGCCAAGTGCGTTTTTTATAAAGATTTTCAAATTCCGCGACTCGAAAGTGTCTCGGGAAAAATTATAACCTCCGCGATCGCTTCTATACGTTATCTGCAATATTCGCGTAAATATAATACTTTAAATGCACGACGTATGTGTATACTCGTATACACTTGTATAAACAATAACAAGAAATTTATTCGAGCGCGAGCTAAGTTTCGAGTCTACAAATTGACTTTCCGACTGGATTGCATTTTCCATGATTCCGTTCTTATCTGAAAACAAAATGAAATTTTCGAAACTGCGCTCGAGTATCTCTCTCTCTCTCTCTCTCTCTCTCACTCTCTCACTCTCTCACTCTCTCTCCAAGCGAATAAGAACGCGGCTTATCAGTGTTTTCTGGCTCTGTTTTTCCATCCCTTAAGTCCGCTTCAGTTGTTCCTTGTATGTACCCTTATACGTCCCTGTGAGTATTCCCTCCTCGTCCCGCCATCGGCCACCGGACACCACGATAGCCAGCGTTCAACGTCGCCGCTATTATAACGTCCTCTTTTCCATTCGTCGGCTCGTGCGTCCGAGATCGGGATTGCAGATGACGTAAATTATGAATCTTGATAAGACGACCCCGACAATTGGGCATATCCATGAATTTTCCGGACTGGGGCACGGGCACGGGTATATACACACACACACACACACACACAGCAGACACAGCCGTACGTAAGAGTGCAGTTTTAAGGGTTGACCCAATTTTCATTAACATCATTATTCCTGCGCGCGCGCAAACCCGATCCCCGAATATTAATATTATTACATTAGTTATTCATTATGCAATATTCGATGCTCAATTTTAAGATCAATATTGTTATGATAATACGACCCGCTATTTTTCAGATTTGAAAAAATTGAACTTTCTTCGGTTCGGCAGTCGCGAATTTTTTAACATATTTAACATCTGAATTTCATATTTATTGGTATTCTTTTTTTTTTTTTTTTTTTTTTTTTTTTTTTTTTTTTTCTTTGTTTTTTGTCTTACCCGATTTTACAGATAAATTATTGCGCCGGGAGAATCGTTTCATGGTGAAGCATAGAGAAAAACTTTAAATACCCTGTGGGAATATAAGATTTCGTCTGTATTAAAAATCTCGCGTAAACAGATGGGTAATGTTTTTACGGGTGAGAAAGGAAAAGCTTTTTTCTTATGTAAATTATGTCAGTACTTGCAAAAAGAATTTGCTGCCTTGTCAATTGAGTCAATACTTGTAAGGTACGAGCATTGAAGGGTATTATTGACAGCCCATGAATAAACCCTCCCTCCAATGAAATGAATATATTGAAAAAATACATTTAATTTAGCATAATGTAAAGAGGTAATGTTTATTCAAGAAGATCATCTATTCAGGCATTGGTAATACAGGCTAATGGTACAAGACACCGCCTAACGAATTCAATTAAGCTTGACTATTATGATTTAATTGTAAATCCTTATTATTAAATAAATATAAATATACACATAAACATAAACATTAAATATAAATATAAATATAAATATAAATATAAATATAAATATAAATATAAATATAAATATAAATATAAATATAAATATAAATATAAATATAAATATAAATATAAATATAAATATAAATATAAATATAAATATAAATATAAATATAAATATAAATATAAGTATAAATTACTGTGCATTTAAAGAGACGATTTTACAAATACTTAGAAAATTATTAACCCGAATTAATAATTGATGTTGTCATAAGGAGCAAAGTAGACAGACATAAATAATACGTACATTAAAAGGTAATTAATTATAATACATTTTTACACTGATGGAAGGACACTTGGGTCTGTATTCTAATTAAAATTAGTTAATTATTTTAAAATTAAAGTGCAATTATGGAGGGACTCTTGACAACAATAACAAACACGTTCTATTCGTTTCACTACGGCTATATTTAATACAGCAATTTAATTTGTCCGCTCAATCAATTGTAAATTATTTATTTTCAACATAAATACAATTATTTTCTTTCCTTTTGTATATCTTTCTGTATTTTTCACATACAAAATTGATAATGACGAATATTATTTATGTAATGAAAAAAATTTATACAACGCTAATGGTGGCTTTTCTATGTTCGGCTTCGTGAACATTTAAAGAAAACGACGATTCAGTGAAGTGGATAAAGAATTTTTTATTTTCAAGTATTTGATTATTTAAAGTTATTGTTTAAGCTATAGAATAAGGATTTTACATTGTGCACTTTCTTTCTTTCTTTCTTTCTTTCTTTCTTTCTTTCATTCATATAAAATTCATACTTGCTTTTACTGTTGATTCTTTCAAGTAAAAAAAGAATAAAGAATTTCTCATACTTTCATCATATGGATACAATTAAACTTATTACGATCTTCATGCTTAATATATTGCTTTATATTATTCATCACGAATGCGTAACATTACTAATTTTCTTTTGCAATTGATTGTAAGATAAATTAAGATATTTAAATTAAAATAACGTATAACATTTAGTATTTTCGTTTTTTTTTTTTTTTTTTTTTTTTTTTTAATATTCATTAAATATTATATAAGTTTATGTCACTCGTTTAGAAAATATGTGTAAGAGAAGCTTTGTGTTATTTTTAAATGAGTATTAAGTTAGAGCTTCTATTGAATTGAACGAGTAACAATAAGTTCAATGTAAGACTGTATATATATATATATAAAAAAAAATTAAATTTATTATAATAAGTTGCACCGTCGGGTATTTCTATTTATATTAATAGAGAGACAGAACCATTTATTTTATACTATAACGAAGGAAAACGGATATTGAAATTAAAAACTAATCTTGTTAATAATAGAAGAAAAAAAAAAGAAAAAAAAATGAAAATGAAAATGTATATTGAGAGTGAGTGTTAGTGAGTGTTAGTGGGATTGACGTTTTGGAAAGTCAGGTATACTTGGAATAATTAAAAGGCCGCAGTGTATCAGAAGCCGTGATTCGAGAATTGTTGAATTATGCAGTTAAGCGTAGCCGTTGGTTGAATAAAATAAAGGAAACGGAGAATTATTGGGGATACGGGTTTTTTAAAAATTTCGGCTAGGAGAATGTCGGAAAGGGAAATGGGAAGGACGTGAATCCTCGTGCCCGAGGGATCGATAAAAAATGTTCTGAGCTCTTAGTAGAGGGATGCGATTATAGGAGAAGCGCGCGTATTAGTGTGTGAGCCGGAGGAGAAAAATTGGCTTAGCGTGCATCGATCAGCCATTCATGCTCTCGAGCCGAAGGGGAGGATCGAACGAAGACCGGCGAGTCGACGACGCTCCTCGCGAGGAAGTCGGACGAGGGACTTCCGCGTGTCTCTTCTCCGGGCCGGGCCAGACGAATCCGACATACGAGGATAATGCGCTGCCACGTAATCGATAAAGGTCAAAGTCATAGATTTAATAAGTCGTCTCTCTCTCTCTCTCTCTCTCTCTCTCTCTCTCTCTCTCTCTCTAAGTGCGAGGGCTCGGGGGAGAACAATGGCCGGCCTACATACGTACGTACGTACGTACGTAGATAGGCATTGTCGATGAATCCCGCGGGATCGAGAGGAGTCGGGCCGAGCTCTCCGTGAGAGCGGGGCCGAGCGCTGAATTGAAAGCCCCCTTTTGAAGCAGCTCGCGACGTATCCGCCGTGCGCCGCGACGCCGGAAAGACGTCGCCGCGCGCACAGCCTCGCGGCTCCGACGCCCCCGCGATCAATCCGAGGAGGCGACCGACGTCTCGCCCGGACGCGCTTTTTCGCCGAGCTGGAGATCAGCCCCGGGTGCCCGTACGCCGGGCTAATGTCCCCCAGGCTCCTCCTTGGCGAGTCCCTCGGGTGAGCCTTGAATCGCAGGCGCCAATTCTAGCTTCGCGCGCGCGCGCGAGAGAGAGAGAGAGAGAGAGACTACCCTAGAGATACTAGCCTCGAGACTTTAAAGGCTAAGGGCTCTTTTTTCTTTTTTTCTTTTTTTTTTTTTTTTTTTTTTTATCTGATCCCGGAGCTCTTTGCGTAGTAAGTAGTAAGCCGAGCGCTGAGTGGATTGAAAAATTCGATGGGATTTATGGGGATACATTGACTCCGACGCTTCGGCTCCTCGGGACCCCGAAAACGTCAGCCCCGCGACGAACGTCTCACCATCCCCTCCCACACCTCCACCCACGAGCGTCAATCTATTTAAAACTTTCCGGGCTAATTGGAGTCGGTCGGAAAGTTTGCCCAATTAACTAATAAGCGAAATAGAGAAGAAAGCTTTTAATATTAAGATCTCATGACCTATTATCTCTTCTGGCCGACGAGTGCCAACCGCACCACATCCTCCGAATAATACCAATTTAAATCGTACTTTCGGATACTTCGTTCCTCGGAACTTCATAATCTCGCCCTCGATCGATGATCATTATCATCTAAGGCTTTTATTATTTATCGTGTCACCATGATATTATTAATCTCGCGGTTCTTGTCAAATCTTTGTCACTCTCACGTTATCTTGAGAAAAGTTTTTCTTTCCCTTTTTTTTTGTTTTTGTTTTTGTTTTTGTTTTTGTTTTTAACCCAGTCTTACAACCGAGAAATTCTCGTTCTCATTTTTATATTCGTATGTTTCGATACGACCGGGAGAGATGATAATCCTTTAAACCCTTAACAAATTACCATCTCCGGTTACGAACAATTGAAATCCTAGTATCGTAGTAGTAAGCTCGACTCCTTCTAACCTTATTAAATTTCCATTAAAATAGGGACACGCTGAGTTTTTTCATATTTAATTAATTCCAATCTAGGGAATTACGAGTTTTATTGGACCAAATATTAAATAACTATTTGCGTAAGCCTTTACGTACCAAATAAATAAAAAAAATATACGTATTTTTAATGCCATTACCCAGATAATTATTGGATTTTTATTCGTAATCTGTGGACAGAGTAACCCGTGATAATTAGAAATTGCATATTTATAAACTCTTTCCCGTATATTCGTAGAAAATTAATAACCGTCCTATGCGTGTATTCAAATTCAGCTCTAATTTCATGGACCGAATGTCGAAAAAAACTAGACGTATTTGTCGTAAAAGAAATATTTTTAATAAGACTATTCGTATCTGCTCGTATAATTCTTGTAAATTGTGAATATAAGTTAAAAGAATATTAAATATTTTTTAATTTACTCGTTAGGTCTTCATTAATTTACAGTACCTTTTTTCTTCTACTTTTTTTTTTTTTTTTTATTATTATGTTTAATTTAAATTTAAATAAAACCACTATTTTACTAAAAATTTCGCAATTATTAACGTAATTTTATACGAATGTTAAATATATATTGATTAAAAACTGCTCCGATAATTGGGTAAAATTGGAGAAATTTTGTAATTAATAATGAAATGTTAAGTTATAACATTGTATTATATTTATACCATATTTCTACCTTTATTTTCAATGCTTAATAAAACCAAAGTAATTGGAATAAATCCCCTAATCCATACAACACTACGAATGTATTATATTCATATCCAAGTAGTCGAAACATTTTATAACATTAAATAATCAATACTTTTAGTTTATACATGTATCCGGCTTCCTATAGAATATGATGCGATATCGATTACGTGGAGGAAAAATATATTTCATCCCGTATTTCGTATTTAATAGAGACTCTCCTCTATATACTTTGAGCCATATCGGAACTATAAATAGCCTTCTTTTTTTCCCCTCAAAACTACGACTATCCTTTTAAAATTGGTCAGTTGGAGAAAGTTAATGATTCGACGGTCATTATTTGTGCGCCTGAATTTAATCAGCCCTGACTTTAAAAATATTATTAAACGAAAAGTCATGTGACTTTCTTATCCGTTACATTTGCAATTAAAAATTTTCCTGGGCATGCATTATAATGCCCGTTCGCTTACGAGTTTCAAGTTTTGTCTTCGAATTCTTCATTGTAGATAAAAAATTGATTGGAACAACTGCTTGTACACAGACACCTATTCAAAGCGACTGGCCGCCGTTGATCAATCGTTCCGCTGTTTATTATTGACAAAATAAAAACGTGTACCCACATAAAGAAAAACAATTACTCGAGAAATGAGAAAAAATAAGATATAAATAAATAAATAAATAAATAAATAAATAATTAAATATGTAAATAAAATAAACGTACTCGCTACTGGTCGTATGATGGCGGGGCGGGGTAGGTGGGGGGAGGAGGAGAAAGTAGTAACAAATAAAACAAGAAGAAATGTATGATTTTTATTTTAGGGCGACTATGATTGACGTCGAGCTAGAAATAAAATTTATTTATTAAATGAAAATTAAGCGGCCTATATTTACATATGCTGTAAGTGTAAATATAAAATTTCGCAAATAAAGGGAGAGCTTAAGTGAATGGAGCCTTTGATTCCATTGACTAGTCGTCAAAGTTTTTAGAGCACGTCAGCCGCAAATTATAATAACTACAAATTAATAGAAACTTTATATGAAAAGCTCCTGCTAAGCTTGACGTTCTTTCAAACATTTATTAAACATTAATCATTACTGTCCGACTGACCGAGAATTACGCAATATCTAAACAAGCGTAAAATGAATAAATTGTTATATCTGATTTCCAAGTTTCGTGCACGACATACGTGCAGAATTTAGCCAAGTCTGGCTACCCTCCCTCGCCCCCCGACCCCCCTTCCCCCGCCCCCTCCGTTACCACGTCCACGTCCATGTCCGCGTCCGCGTCCGCGTCCTCGTCCACGTCCACGTCCACGACTCTACATACAAATGCGACCATTACCGACTGCCCCGACCCTCTATTCATCATTACAATAACGTTTGTTTTCAGTTTGCAACTTCGTGGTGCACGAGCGCTGTCTCAAAACGGTCGTTTCTCCCTGCTCGAGCATCTCCGCAAATCTTATTAAGGTAAACTCATCTTCGATAGCGTAATTCATCAACTTTGCCCTTTACCTTGTCCCGTACCGCTGAATTCTGGGAATCGCTTTTACCGACTCGGACAATGCAACTGTTTGTCGAGAGAAAAACAAACGAATTTTTAATGTTTAACTGCTCCGAGCCTTCAATTATTAAAGCTCTTGTTCGCCAGTTCTTTTAACGCGAGAAGATGCTGCACAAATGCTCGAGCGTCAATCCGAGCGAGATTACATTCTATCGCCTAGCTCTTGCATTTCTCTTCATATTGTCCTGGATTTTACAAGCCTCAAAATAACTTACCTTTCGTACGTACATTATGTATATATTTTATTTGTACGTATTCCGTTTCTGTGGCCATACGTATAAATAATGAATGCAGTGCTTGAAATGCATTTCAATTTAAAATTTATGCTAATATTGTAAAATGCAAATTTCTTTTAGAATTTCAATTGGAATATTTTAAATAAAATTCCCAATTACAATGTATTGGATAGAACTATTTAATCAGCCATAGTTTGTAATTTGTATCACGAAAAAGGATTTAACGTACAGTGCACGCGGATGCCAAAGGTATTAAAGTAAATGCTGAATGCTAAATGCTAAATAAATTTTTAATTAAAAACCTAACTGTGGCGCGGTAATTCAATTGAGCGGCTCAATCAAAGAAAATGTAAGGGACAACGGTTTAATTAATGGGGGGCGAGGGGAGGGGAGGGAGTTTTTAAAAATAAACGGGAAAAAAATACCAGAAATAACAATAAGAATTAGTACGTCCGTGGGCGGTGAGGTTGCAAGGGGGGGAGGGGAATTTCAAATCGGCTCCAGTATTTATTAGTAGGTGGAGGGGCGGGGGCGGGGAGCGGGTTAAATAAAAAAAATATGAATTTACCAAGAATTTGAGGAATGTCTTTAATTAAAAACGTTGCTGTTTACAGAACCCGGTTGCACATTGTTGGTCCGAGCAGGTACATCACAGGAAGAAATTCTGCAACGTTTGTCGAAAGCGGCTGGATGACAATCTGTCTGTACATTGCGAAAGTAAGCGCCAATTAAATATTAATAAGGAAAGCGCGGGCTCTGCGCATCCGCCGCGAACCAAATGGGCCAAAAAAGTTTTCCCCGAGTCGTACCCTAAATGCAATCGACAAGAAGAATTTTAATATTTCCTCTCGTTCGCTCGATCGCGTATTATTTATTATAAGCTCGTCCCGGGAATCGCTTGTAACAATAATTGTTTTTATTTTTATTTATTTTTTTATTTATTTATTTTTTTATTTTTTTTTTTTTTTTTTTTGTTTACAACCGACGGAATGAACTTTAATTAAAAGTTAAGAGCACTTGACGCGCGCCTTTCTTCTTTCTTTTGATAAATCAAGTCGAAATTTAATCGATTAAAGTAATTAAATGTCGTTAAAAAGCTATTTGCATGTACACGTATACGTATGTGCTAAGAGTAGGATTAAAACGGATTAAGTCGTAAACACCACAGAGAATGGTATATTTATTTAATAATTCTCTAAGCTTCCCTGTAAACACTTAACGATATATTTTATAAAGAGACATAAAGAAATGGCTTTAATTAAAAAATACGCGCACGGGTAGGGCGAGGGGGGGGGCGCATTGGGTACACGCGTCGGCCTGTAAGTGCCCGTGTGTGCGGGCACACGTAGACGTGTGAGGAGGATATTACGTTACCCAATCCTTTATACGGTTATAAAAACTTTCAAGTGATACATAAATACGGTGGCTTTAAATGGCTCTGGGAGATAAATGCTTAGAAGTCCGATAATTATTTAGGAAATAAATTTAACGGACGTTATAGTCGCGTTAAAGTAACACTGTCTTTCAGGATTAATAAATCATTGGATTTAATAAGTGAGGCGATTAATAAGTGATCGGACGGACGAGTGCAGGGGAAGGAGTTCGGGTATGGGTAGCCATGAGAATCATCGATGTTTGCCATTTTCAGGGATTTTCCCTGAATTTCAGTAGGAAGGCTAACGAAAGCCTAAAGTGTGAGCCATCGGTCCTCGCAGAGATCAGTTGCTGGTGGCGGTGGTGCTGCTGCTGGTTATGGTGGTGGTGGCGGTGGTGGTGGTAGGGAATAAGGAGGAGGAGGTGGAGGAGTGGAACGAGAGGCTTATAATGACTTTGGATGGCCGTGTAGTGGGAAAAAAATCGAAAGATGTCGCCTGTTATAAGACTTTGCGAATGCTTTCAGTATGCGAGTACTTCGTCCACACGGATTGCCAGGACTTCGCGGTGGCCGACTGCAAGGAGAACGCGACGTACCTGCCGGGGAAGGAGCTGTCCTCGGTGAAGCACACCCACCACTGGCGGGAGGGCAACCTGCCGAGCAACTCCAAGTGCGCCCTCTGCAAGAAAACCTGCTTCTCGGCCGAGTACCTCGCCGGATATCGTTGCGAGTGGTGCGGCATCACGGTTAGTAACAGTATCGTGCCTAATCACGGATTCGTGAGTCTTGGCTGGTCTACCCAATAATAAACCCAATAACCATGCCGTTGGCTTAAGGACTTTGTGCCGGGGCCCCTAAGCCTCCTCCTCCTCCTCCTCCTCCTCCTCCTCCTCCTGCCGATTCTTTTCAACCGATATTTACCTTCGTTATTGCCATACTACGTACGGATGCACTATTAATAACCTCGCGACCCAACGTATACAGTCGTCCACGCTTAATCCTTTGCTTGGACAGAGGAATCAACACCTGCTATCTCGTTTCGGCCACCGCTCCTCACCTTCTAACGCTCAATGGCTTCTAATGCTCCGTTTTATTCCATTCGTATTCTAAAAGTCCTTTCGAACAATCGCCTTTAAATACAAATTCCTGACCCATGATAATGCTCTTTCGGCCCATTTTCATTTATCCGGGATTCTTAAGCGCTTCTCTCGTCTACGCATTCTTTCTAATAATATTACACGATAATTACATGCCTTCAAAACATTTACATCTTTCCTTCGTCACACTCCACGTTACGTTTATTTCTATCTTTCTTTCTTTCTTTCTTTCTTTCTTTCTTATTATTGCTTTGGCCTTGTATTCGACATGTATATATAAAGATTAAATTTTACTCGAGTGAATTTTACAATAACCGTCCGCTCGTAATTGAAATATTTTAAAATGCAAAGTCTTGAATTTCCGCTCAAACCGAAATTTCAATTTGTAAAACGAGCGATTCGCGGTTAATTTTTTTGTTTTCTATATATATATATATATGTAAAGCTTTAACGTTTTCTTGATAAATTATTATTCGGATGTTGGTACTCTTACACGAAAGAGAGATATTTTGACGATGCCGCGAGCATTCATAATTCTCTAGGACATACGTACGTGGGCTATTAATTAAAACTAATTAAAATTCTCCATCTTAATTTGTCATTTACTTCATTTCGCGGCGTGGCTTGTCAAATGAAAAAGGCTCAACTACTAATTACGCATCAAATATTCTTTAATAACCTTAGAGCAGGTATTAAGAGCTATTTGACGGTAAAGGAGCTTAAAAAAATCAAGTTTCTTAATAATTCTAAACAATTAGGGAGATGCGAAGCTACGCCAGCCACGGGAGCAAATGAAAAAAAAATTCTAATTACTCTTTACGGCTCCGTGCCGCGTACGTATGAAATTACGGTAATTTAATTATTTCCAATGAACGCGTGCGTTATTAATGAAATTAAGTATAAATTCGAGTCCCTTAGCCGTACACCGGCTCCTGCTCATATTGATAAATATCGATCATTACGGTCCGCCTAATTACTCCTGTAATCCAACAAAGGTAAGTGCATTCTAATGGACTTGATTACGATTATAAGTATTTCGTCATCAAGTCGGGTAAGCCTGCTGACCTGGCGCTAAAATATATACGGCCAACAATGTCTGCTAGATAAATAATTAGAAAAATACATGGCGTGACATGGAATTCGAATGAATACGACGGAGAAAGAAAGGAAAGGCCGCGCACACCGATGCATGGCATTTCGTAATGGCTAAAATTAAACGGGCATTTAAGCAGGATTAAAAGGCCAATCGACTGAAATGCCCTGCTGATTAAATTGTAAATAAATTATAATAATCGATCATTCGGTCGGATGAATATTTTAGCGCCTCGGAGGGGCAGTGCACATTTACGTACGTAGTAATGGCGGAATACGGAAAATACTCCATGGAATCCTCGGAATCCTTGTAATCCTTGGAGTCCTTGGAGTCCTTGGAATCCTTGAATCCTTGATCTATTAATCGCTAATGATGTAAGGGAAATAAAAAATGCGCTTTCGACTTCGACGCAGTCCCATGCCGTCTGCTACAAGGAAATCCCCGAGGAGTGCACCTTCGGCATCCTCGAGCCGATCTACCTGCCGCCGCACGCCGTCAGCATCCCGAGGACGGAGGTGCCCATGGAAGCCATAATCGGGGTGCAAGTCCGGCGAAAAGAAGTCTTGGCGCGTAAGTATTGCGTGATCGGTTGGCGTCTCGGCCTGACCCCATCCTCCTACTCCTCCTCCTCCTCCTCCTCTATTCTAATTAACTCACCGTGATGCGCGCGCGATAAGAGTAGTTTACCGATGCCTCCCCCACCCTATCGGGCCGGTCAGTCGCTCGTCACGAGGGGGCCGTCAATGGGACCGACAGTGTCATTATCTCTAGCTATCCCGTAAGCGACTCTTTCCTTTGGTAATCTGAGATCTCTTGCAAGCCTGCCGCCATATACTTATTACCACGACAATGTCGCCCTATCTCTATTCATATGGATCTTATCGACGTAATAATTGAACAGACTCTCTCTCTCTCTCTCTCTCTCTCTCTCTCTCTCTCTCTCTCTCTCTCTCTCTCTCTCTCTCTCTCTCTCTCTCTCTCTCTCTATCTTCCTTCCTACCTGGACACTCGAGCGGCATCCTCGACGACCTCCCTTAATTAACCCTTAGCCATATAGATTATCGATAAAAACCGTTGTACAATGTAACCATGGACTTCTTTTTCATTACAGCTTATCGCTCAAATCGTTTCAATAATACAGTTGTATACAGCTAGGCAAACGACACATACACACGGCATGCGTCCCCTCGGCGTATATATGCAATACAGCATTAATAATACAACGACGCTCATTCGATAAAGTGAATTTCCGTTTTTGTAAATACCCGCTCTTTACGCTACTTTTTACGATACTCGTAATTTAAAATTTATGCTGCTGCTGGTGCTGCTGCTGCTGCTGCTGCTGCTACTGCTGCTGCACAAATGCCTGCACTTGTTACACAAGATTTCCTCCTTTTAAAAGCTCAGATAAGATACTCTCCGATAGTAATACATGGCTTTCGCGTTACAACTCTTAATGGGGACTAACTATGGGGAGAAATTATATTCCTAACAAGGCCTTCTTCTTCTTCTTCTTCTTCTTCTTCTTCTTCTTCTTCTTCTAACATGGACTAAACGCAAAATATGTATATAAATATATATATATGTGAATCGAGACTTATTTCCAAGCCGGCCTCCCGACCTCTATATTATTCATATTTTTATCAGGCTCTCAGCAGTATTAGTATTATATAGACGCACTTGAGAGCTTATGCTTTCTTTTTAGAGCCGTTTCAATGGGAATTCGCCCTGCGATTCCAGACGTTTCTTTACCAAAAATAAAAGAAAAGAAAAGAAAAAGTTGATCCGTAAAAGTATTTGAATTTATTATTTTATGCTCGTATTATATTTAATTACGATTCTGCTGCTGCTGCTGCTGCTGCTGATGCTGCTGCATTGACTGGATTCCTCGACTTATCATCGTAGAGTAATATCCCAAAAATCTTTGTCGATCTTCAATTAACGATTAATTATTATAGAATCCCCCGTAGGTGGGAGAGTCATTTTACGTAATTTTACGCGGTAAGTAGTGGAGCCGAGTCCTTCCTCCCGGCTAATGAGTTTATTTTTAATTCGTCGCTCGGTACGAGAGAAGCTTTGACGTTATAGCTTTGAATCGTCGGAGCTTGTGTCGAGGACAAATAAAGCGGGCATATATACTTTAGTTATTAACCGGGCAGCGCCCGGGGGGGTGGGGGAAGGGGAGGGTGGCGAGTATGGGTGAAGGAGGATAAATAAAGAAAAAGGATGGGGGAGGTATGCAAATATTTTTAATTGAATTTGCGCGCACCAACAAAATTTTAATAGGCTTATGGAAAGAATGGGGTCGCGTGGAAACATTGTCTGTGTACAAATGAGCCTCGCTTGTTAATTATAAAGCTTTTCCATGGGAGAAGCTAATAACCGAGCTATGCTCATCGGCATACTTTCCTGTACTTTCGTGCGGGGACTTTTCGAAAATTTATTATAATTCGGAAATCTTGGAGAAATCGTGGCTGTAGTTGGAGGGAGGTAGAGAGGGAGTAATGCTGCGGACACCTCGCCTCGTGGCGTATCTACGAATTACTGTTCGCTTTAACATCCGTTCGAGCATTATGGCCGCCGCTCGCGTCCCTTCGTTGTAAATATTTATGGAAGCATTTATGTCCGTGTGACGAGCGACGACGGCAACGCGCAGCGGCTCCCAAGTTTTCCCAAGTCGCCTCTACCACCACCACCACCACCACCACCCGTGTCATGCAGCTCTGACTCTCCTCTGACTCTCCTCTGACTCTCCTCTGACTCTCCTCTGACTCGCCTTTGACTCTCCTCTCGACCCCACCCACCCGTTATCTTATCCCTGTGACGCGAGTATACGCTGCGACTGTTAAACGCACGACTCGATTAAAGCTATAGAAATATTCTTGCCAACTGGGTCACGTTCTTTCTCGCTCTTCTTTATTTTTCGTTTTTATTATTACGTCCCCGTTCCGTACAGTTCCTTCCCTCCCCGTTGGCCCCGTACCGCTCAGCATGCATACGCCCGCGCCCGACTCCGCTGGTTATAATACGGCTATCCCCGACCCACCCGAGGCGGACATCGTCCTCGTTCCATCCGAGTCTCCTTCTGGAAGCGACCGCTCGATCTCGCCCTCGAGTGCCCTTACTCCTCCTCCTGCTTTTTCCGTTTTGTTCCGTTTTGTTACGTTTTGTTCCGTTTTGTTTTTATTAGCCCGATGGGACGGTCACGGAAGCCTGTAATTTATATTAGACCCGCAGAGCCGTTCGACCGGATGCACCTAGGCGCCGTCGACCCTCCGTTGCATCGTCCCAACCTAAACCCGTGTAAAATTTTAACCCCTCGCTCCTCTCTATCTCTCTCTCTCTCTCTCTCTCTCTCTCTCTCTCTCTCTCTCTCTCTCTCTCTCTCTCTCTACTCCCGACTTCAAGAAAACGACTTGACGTTCGTGTATAAAAGCCACGGGACAACTCGATCAAGCTCTCCCGGTGCCCCTCTAACTCAATAATTCCGTAAAGTATGATAAATCTTTTTTATCCGTCCTCGGGACTCGTAGCTAACTGTATAAAAATATTATGTACAGCATATTCATAAAAAGGTATGGGAGAATTTTCAAATTACCGATACGCTCGGAGGGAAATGTCGAATCCGCAGTAAAAAATGATTGCAAGTGCTGAAACGCGATGATAATGTTATCGCTCTAACCCCTCTCCGCCGCCCTTTTCCTTCCCACCCCTTTCTCTTTTCTCTCTCTCCAGCTCTCTCTCTCCTTCTTTTTGGAAATTCATAAATATATGTTTACGGCTGCCGAGCTCCGCCGATGCGAGCGCATCTATGCGCGAAAATGATCTGATTTAATGGGAGTGGCGGGCTAAAGCGTGGGAAGGGGCTGGGGCGGGGGAGTGGGAGAGGGGAGGGGGGTGAACGGGTAGTAAAATATTGGCTCCCTGAAAAGCAGAAAATACATAACGGACTCCTTTATCTTAATTAAGCAATATTGCCGTTGAATGTTGGCCGAGCGCGCGCGCGGAATAGGAGCCAGCTGAGCTGGTTAATCGGGAATATTACCCGTAGGAGTGAGTTATGGGGCAAAACGCGCATCCTAGAGCCTAGAGCAAATGAATTTTATTAGTCGAGTATCCGTAACTGCTGGACCAATCGCTCCCTCCCTCGCTCGCTCGTACGGCTCAGTTGTCGTAATGAATAATGCGAGGCCTGTGTACGAAGGGTTATTGGTGGGTGCGGGGGTGGGAGATGGGAGGTGGGATATTTGCGTTTTGATGACCAGCCAGCAAGGAGAGACTCGTTGGCGGGTACGAAGGGAACTGTCGGCCTCGTTGGCGGTCGCCGGGATGATGGGAGGTTTGCGGGAGGGGCACTGCTGGCAGGTAGCAGGTAGCAGGTAGCAGGTAGTGTCGTCCGTGACGACGATGGACGTGAAGATGGACCGAATGTACATTTGCTCTGTTTCTCTTTTCTGTCGACAACCCCGTCGTATTTAGCGGGGAACAGCGCCGAGGTGGTATTCGATATAGCCGAGGGCGAACGTGGTGGGACGTTGCCGACGACGGGCCGTCGGCTGGCCGCGGCTTTGTGGCGGCTTTCACTAGTTTTTCCACGTAGCTGCCATGGAAATTGTCACGCTTCCCCTCCCTACGTTCAAGGTATACACCCACGCACACGCACGAGATCAGATGAGAGCGCGTTCAGCCTGTTTAACACAATAATACAAGCACACCACGCACGCAAACACCATTAGCCGCGGATTGACTATACTAACATTAACTAAGATGTATACGGACGTCATTTCTTATATTAGTTGATTTGTTCGTTTGTTTGTGTGCGCCTTGATTAATATGTATGACTTTAAGGCGAGCGCCTCGGTTGAGAGCTGACCGACAAAGGAATACGGAATGCGGAATACGGAATACGTATCGCGCGTGTTCCCTTACAATTTGCTTACAGCTTAATGATAGTACGAGTTCTCTCTCTCTCTCTCTCTCCCCCCTCTCTCTTTCTCTTGATCGGCAGCCAAGATTTTCTCAACGCTTCTTTAAAGGTCAAGTTCATTACGAATTCCTTTCTTTATAATTACGAATAGCAGCTTTTTCACATTCTTACCCCCACCCCACCCCGTTTCCTTTTCCATGAAATGCATCCTTACTCTTCTCCAATAACCCCAATAACCCCAATAACCTCCCCGTTCACCCTTGACCATCTTTATTTTATTTATTTTTTTTTCGCTTACATTGGAACGCGGATTTTCAACGGGATCGTTCGCTAGTACAATTTATCCGCCTTTGCCTTGTAAAAAGTCGTATTAAAAATGTAGCGCTGGTACCGTATAAATTTCTATTCGACTGGAAAAATATTAACTTTCGACTACTTGGAACGGTATACTTGTGTCATATCCGATGCATTCTTTATTTTCCACGGGGTTCAAAGCCACTGGGGTGACGCGATTCGCGTAATTAGAAAAAATCACGGTTACCGAAGGAGGATACGTTGCCAATAATATTTTCCTACAATCAGCCGACAAATAACGTGCACACACGCAACAAATACACGAACTTTACGTAATGAGCGCTTATGGAATCCGTAGAAGGAAGCGGCTAGTAATTTTTGCCAGTTGTCTTAATTACCAATCGCTTGAGGCTCGTTGTTTCTTTAGATGCAGCTGTGTGCGTGAGAGGGAGGAACGCTCACGATCAAAGTTTGTGCTTATTATTATGATTATTATGATTTTATTTTTGCCTTGTGGATATTTGAAGCTTCCGTAGCTATGGCCGTCGACTCTTTCAGCCATTATGTATTTGTTTGTCAACTAACACAAGTGATCTTACAACTGCCAGAGCAGATATAATTAATAGGGAGAGACATTATCGAATAAATAATAAATAATCGCCTTCCTGTCGCGGTTCATAAACGTCGTCTTCGAATTCTTACTCAGAAGCGCGAATGTAAAAACTTTCTTCGATAATGTTTCTCCCTATTAATTTACAAACACAAGCTCTCGTGAATACATTTGATTATTAAGCCTTTTATTTTCTTTAACGACGAATCGTGAAGTTATTTTATTAAAACGTAGGTAAGACATGGCCAGCTAATTATTCATGATAATTCGCTTTGTATTCCAGTACAAAAATAGCATTACCGTAAACTATGCGTGCCTGTGTGTGTGCGTGTATACGTATAAACGTATCGTATACGTGTATACGATGAAATTAATTATTTCTACCTTTGAGTTATGAATACAGCATACCATCAAAAGTTTAATACTGATTTGTTTTTTTCGCTTTTAATTATTAACGTATACTGAAAGCAGGTGATTCGGAAATTTTAGTTGTAAATTCGGGCTCGGCGCTACTCCCATGCCACTTTCCTGTAAAATTATAATATTTATATTTTTCGTAAGAAATTGCCGTCACTCCATGTCGCCTCGGCATTAATCATTATCATATATTGGTAAATAACCCCAATAATTCGTTATGGTATTTAATTCGCGAAATAGAACCTCATGGAAACGCGTATTCTCATACATTCTCGAAACGTATTAATATTAGTACGGGATCGTAAAGAACCTTCGTTAACGTTTATATTGATTATACTGATTATTTATTTATAACAAGTTTTTACTTTTAAAATCAGATTTGTTCGATCATCGCGATACTTTTTTTGCCTCTCGTCCTTCCGTGTCTTCATCCCCCGTGCCGCGTCCCGTCAACCCCCACTTTTCCTTTAATTTTCACTTACGTTCTCCTACGTACGCGCTCATATTCTTTCCTTTTTTTCTTCTTTTCTCTTAACACTGTCACCTTAGCATGAAAAATCATGTGTGTCGCTTTCAATGCATGAGCAGTGAGCGCCTGATCGCACTCACACCCACACGACATCTCGTTCTTTATCTTCCTCTTCTTCTTCTTCTTCTTCTACTTCTTCTACTTCTTCTTCTACTTCTTCTTCGTCGTCCGCTGGGTCAGGCGTCTGGCTACTGATCGTAGACGTGTACGGACCGAGCGCAAGATAAAGCAAAAATTATTAGAGCGCGTGAATGAGAAAGAAAGTTTGGTGAATTACTCTGCCCTCACGTACAGACGCAGTTGGCGGTTCCGGAATGTGTGACTGCTCGCTTTGTGCGATGTGCTTCAGCATAAATCGCCGAGATAACGAACGGCTACGGGTAAGGGTTGCGAATTACACCATAACCACCCCCGTAATTAACCCTTTACCGACTAGCAGCCCTAACGATTTTCAACGATTTTTCTAACGTCATTATGGTGAATTACTCTTTATCCGAACGAGAACTATTTATCCCGAGTTTATGGATACCCGTAGTGAGCTGAGAGCGCCTTTCGCAGCGCTACCATTGATAAACAATGAGTACAGACCCGAAACCCGAGCCTAAATAATACCGTCTGAGACGTACACCCACTGTAAGTTTAATGGTGTCCCGTAAAAGTGCGGTATTCCGCATAACGAAGAACTTCATTGCAATTAACCGATACGTTGGTAAATTTTTTTTATAATCGTTATAATGAATGATTTTTAGATAATCAATATCAATGATATTTAAACTGTATCAATGTTAATATATTATTCGCTCGGAGCATTTAATTATGTAAATACTGAACTTTAGCTTTCGGAATTAATTTCACGGTAAATATTATTTTAAGTAGGCTAAAATTCTATCAAACTTACATGAGTATAATTTAAAATATCTACTGTAGATTAATTGTTACTATAAATTTATATATCTATATATCGTGCACGTAAATGTTAAATCATCTTTGTATGAGTATCATGTTAAATGTCCTGTATTATTATTATTATTATTATTATTATCCTTATTTCAATATGCATATTTGTATTAAATAACATTAGCAAAACTTATAGTTCTCGGGGTAACCTATAAAACTACCGGTACAAGTCAATACTCTCTCTTGAATATGTAGAATTATCTGATAATGAATAACGAATAAAGCGAAGAAATAAAATCTACTCTGATTTAAAATTTACCGATTATTGACTTTGGTTTAAAAACGAGCTTAAGGAGGCTCTGAAAAATAAATAATATCAACGTACCGTGGAAACGTACATAATCATAATAATACAATAAAAAATTTCGTATAATTATATATACATGAGTGTGTGTGTGTGTGTGTGTGTAGTTTTTATAAATTTAAATTTTGAAATGAGAGCTTCCGAACGTAAAAAATATAATCACGAACGATTATTTATTATTAATACCGTGTATGAAAACAAAAAAAAGGGAAGAGAGAAAAGAAGAAATCCCGACTTCCGGATAAATTCTCTACGAATAAGTACCGTAATAAATTGCCTTTAAATTTTAGCCAAAAATAAAACACTCGAAGGTACAACACTATACTTAACAAGAGTTGTTGTTCTTTTTTGTTTTTTTGTTTTTTTGTTTTTTTTTTTCTTTTAATTGTATCACATATAGATAAGTGTGAACGTGCATTGCCTTGACTAGTTTAGATACTATGTATACTTAAACATAAAGAATTAATTACAACTTACAATGAGAAAAAGCATGCGTGTGAAGCTAAGAGTGTGTGAGATACTAAAAAAGAACGAGTGTGACAATATTTAAATATAAAGAAAGCATGGCAGTTTTATTAAATAATATATTATTAATGCGAGAGGGTGAGAGTAATGGGATTTTATGTATGGTCATTTTTTTTACTTCCAGTTACAAATTACCTAGAAAATTTCTTTACATTATTTAAAAGCCGGGATTATCATCTGCACGTCGCCGGAGCTGAAAATGTTAACTTTATGAAAATAAAAGTTTGATACATTTTTTATCGTTTAAAACTTTGTCGTTTAGTTATATTATATATAGTCTATACATGCGGGTGGCATAAAAAAAATTTTCCCTTACCCCCTGGCTATCCCCGGGGCTACGTAATTACGAATAATACGGAAAGCATTGTCCGAGGCTCAACTTCCTTTATAAAACTGCTTATTAAAGCTTGGATTTTTCTTTGGGCCATCGAAAAGGGCAATAATAATCCGGTATGCGCGTAAAGGGAAAGTGGGTGGGTGTGTTGTGACTGTATGTCTTAAGAAACGGAAAGATAAGAAAAAGAAGAGGAGGAAAAAAGTGAAGCGACGTTCGGTGTTGGGGTGGTCGTGAGTGAAGGGGTTAGAGGGAATGCATTCTCCGGCATCGTGATCAATGTTACCGGGGGCTTATTGGGTGTTCAGGAGGGGGGGGGGTAGAGAAAAACTGACCATGTAAGCAGGAGAGGCGAGGATAGAGATAAAAGAGGTCAGGTGTGACTCGCTTTTCCAGCGCGCAGCATCTCCGAGGAGTTCAGCAGCGGCGACACCCGCTGTCGGGACATCGAGGAAGTGACCGCGCAGCAGAGCAGCAGCAGCGGCAGCCACACTCGGGATCCCAGATCCGGCAAGGACAAGGAGGATAAGGAGCGCGGGGACGAAGGTAAGCCTTTTCACTTGCTTTATGATAAAGGGGACCCTATTGTCTAGCACTCGGCGCCATTGCCATTCACATCCGAGTTCGCTCTCTCTCTCTCTCTCTCTCTCTCTTATATATATATATATATATATATATGTATGTATGTATATATATGTATAAAGGTGAAATAAAACAGTAGACGAGCTAGTTTAAGGACATTATAATAGAATGGCCGTTCGCTCGAGCAGAGCTAATACCACTTGACTCTTCAGTTAAGGATCCTCTTTTAAAAATGATGCTTCCCCGGTGATAAGATCCTTCCCGACTAGTGCCACTCGCTATTGTATTTATTAAAGCAAACGGCGCTCATCTCGAACTCTTGGCTCCTCTCGGTCCGATTTTACTAAATAGAAATAAGGAATGGCTCCTTTGCCTACAAAGCTCCGTGGCTCATTGCCTAGTTAATTGATGGCTTTTAACATGGTAATGAGCATAAACGGCAGATTAAAGGCTACTCGGAGAGCTCGGTTATTTATCATAGATCCTCGCGCGATTGATGCCAAACGAGCTCCAACGAATTTCGTACTTTCCTTTTCTTTTTCTCCATTTATATACGTACATACATACGTAGAGAGAGCGAGAGAGAGAGAGAGAGAGAGAGAGAGATGCAGGATTTTTATAGAATAGCCTGAAGAATCTTCATGGGGTATCGTGTGAGAAGGCCGCGTTTAGCGCTGACATGCATTACTGCTTATTTTTCAGAAATGATTAAAGTATACGACGGACACAATTCCCTGAGAAGGCGGATATTCCGAGTTGTGACGGTGGCGCGACAGGCCACGACCGAGCAGATCTTGACGCTGGCCATGCAGGCATTCCACATCACCAAAGATTCAAGTAATTATTCCTTCCTACCAGTCGACGAGGCTCGCGTCCAATTTATTCCAGCTTCTGTCTGACTTTTTAATGGATTCTTGATACGCTCGGGTGACGAGGGTGACGAGGACGATGAGGGCTACGAGGGCTACGAGGGCTCTCGTAGGAAATGCGACGATCAGTGGGAGGGGGTTGGGGGAAGGGGGGAGAGGGAGGACGCTCAGGTTCGATAGGCCGGAAGCCGCTAAAATGGCCTCGTTAATTTTTAAATTTCAATTAACCCGAGTTTACAAACAGCTGCCCCCTTCCCCTCCAACGAGCTCTCATCCCAAAGGGATTTTCGACAACTTCCATCTTACGGAATTATTGAACGGAATGACTGATGAGAAACGCTTATCTTTTAATCCTTGAACAACGGGGACTTGACTAAAAAATGAAGCCCACCTATCGAGGCTAAATGACGACTTGGGATTAAAAAGAGTTAAGTCACCGGTAATTATCCTCCTTCCTTATATAAACGTCCGCGCCGTTGTTAATTACTTCGTCGTCGTCGTCGTCGTCGTCGTCATCGTCGTCGCCCCCCCCCTCGCAACCCCAATAACATCCGCCGATTCTCCGTATTCGCCGGGACGACGCGTTAAATATGAAAAGCTTCATTGTCTCGATGTAGAATTTCGACTGCCCGCCGAGCCCCGAGCCCCGATCGCTCTCATCCTCTCTATACTGTATACCGTGAACGTGTATTGGTAAGATAAGGGACAATCGGGCGAATCGATAACCGACTGACTGACTGACTGACTGACTGACTGACTGGCAGACGGGCAGGCAATAATCTCTCGCGGTAATGATAGCCCCGTTATCCTAAGTGGACGATTCTCTTTATCTCTACATCTATATCTCTACCTCTATCTCTATCTCTATCTCTATCTCTATCTCTATCTGTATATATATATATATATATATCTACTCTAGATAATTTTTACTTGACCGATCTCTACACGAATGAAGAGACGCCCCTGTGCGATCCCTCGCCGATCCTCAACCTGACTCGGAAAGAAGGCAAACGCCCCGCTATCTTTCTCCGATACAAGTAAGTCTTTGCTCTTAAGAAATTTTCTATTCGCATCCACGTCTATTAAGCTTATTTATACGTATTATTCAACCCTCTCACCCATCCATCCACCGACGCATGCACGCATTCGAAGGCATTGAATGCCTTGCGTCCCCTTATACGACGCTTTGGATCCATAAAATTATGCCGAATTCATTCGCGTTCCGGATCGAAGGTGTGATTTGTCGATGATCGAGAAGCTGAGCCTTGATTCGACTTATTAAACAAAAAATATTATCTCTTCCCAACCCCTACCCCTTACCCCACCACCCCCTACTTACGCCGACCGCTCTCTAATCAATAATTTATCGACCCTGGCGGGGGAGGGGGGGGGGGATATGGCTTTAAATCTAATTTGGAAATCTGCATTTTACTGCATTATTAAGCATTCAGAATGAAATTCAGCTTTTCAATTAAGGCGATTTGATCTCTTAATGGAACGGAAACGTCTAGATTAATGCTTTCTTGCGTTGGAAACAAAATTTCCAGTCGATGATGATGAAACGCTCGCCAGTTAACTCGGCCAGTCACTTTTCCTAAATATCGCTCCAACTTTCGCGGCTTTTTAAACTTTATCTTAAGTAATCGAAGATTTTCGTTAAAAAGTCGCCCGCCGATGTACATCAAAGCGAGGAGTCTCGTTTCTTTTTTTCTTTTTTTTTTTTTTTTCCTTCTTCTCTCATTCAACATTCAATATCTATCAGTAAAAATCTTTGGAAAATTTGAATTGGAATTTTCCTTTCCTCTATACATCCCAATTTCATGAAGCATGTCGAAAAGTAATTACTTTGAAAATGCATTTCCACTGATTTTCCAATAGATAAATTTCTGCTTTAAGATACACGAGTGCGTTCTCCTTCTTTTTCCTCTTTTCTTTTCAAGCGCGCCCGAGGCCCGATCCCGAAAACTGTATAAATTTATACGATTCCCGGAATCTTTAATATAAATCAGAATTCACGTCAAAATTCCTACGTTAAAGATAACTCATAAATAATTTCTGCAAAAACTCTAATGCCATTTCTCATCTCGTAACACTTCTCATTGCCATAAAATATAATGTCATCAACAATAACTAATTAAGTGCGTTCTCAAAATCCTTTCAAGTAGATCGATATTTTTTAGACGAACTTTTGCATTTGCTGATTCGATACTTAATCACTCAATTCTGCTTAATGTCTATTTTGATATTTTAGTTACGGAACCGCTCCGTATAAATAAATGCTTTAATTTGCGCTTTTGATAAATCACGGTTTAATTTTAAAACAAAGCAGATATATACAGATATATATATATATATATATATTACGAACTTTCCTATCAATGGCTTAAAGCGGCTTTAATTAATAATATTAACGTCATATCGATGAGCCTTTCCATGCTTTTGGGCGATTAAATATTTTGTAAAAAATTTGAAAATTCCTTATAAGCGGCATTCGCTGGCAGTGAACTTCCTTCGATTCGTATTTTTAATCAACTCGCGGGAATCCTAAAATCAAATTAAAAACGCCCTCGTTGTATTGTATTAAACCGCGTTCTTTGTATGTTCCGTTCACTGATTCTACGGGATCGACGTTGAACAGAATACAAAATTCACGATACCTTCGCGTGAAACGAAATAAATAATACCAATGCATAAGCAAATGCTTCATTGCAATAATATTAACAATATTGGATAGTACAGTGGTAAGCCGCGAAGCCTTAAAACGTAATCGAATCGTAAACTCTTAATTACAATTTTAAGTAATGCAAATAATATAAGCGAATCTACGGGAATATTGTTAATAAGGTTCTTTCAGGGCAGTGTAAATTGTCTTAAGATTAAGCGGCTATGGCGTATTACTGTAATAAAAGTACTAACGATTGTTAAAACTTCCTTTAGGGATGTCGAGAAGGGCGAGGTGCGCGTGTACCCCGGCAAGCTGCAGGTGTCGGATGCCTTCTGTTCAGTCCCAGTGACGGAATTGACGACGGTCTCCGATCTCATTAAAGAGGCGATCGGCCGCTTCCGACTGGAGATCAACAATTGCGAAAATTATCGATGCAGCGAGATTCTTTTGGACCGGGGAGGTAAGCTTCCGTTCGCGCCCTGTCCCTCGGGCCCTCTGTCGGCCGGCGGGGCAAACTTGCTAATAAAAATCCAATCGTCTTCGGTTGCAACGGAAAACTAAAGTAAGGACACGTGGCAATTAATTGCGGATACAATTAATCGATTCAGCTGTCGCTGAGCAATAACATAATAATGCAGCTTAAAGTCCATTTGAACGGGGGGATTTTGACACGAGGCACGTTGCACGAAGCTTTTTCATCATTCGATGTAAAATTCGATGGCATTGGCCACGACGGGAAGAACAAAAGCAATGAACATTATACTGGGGGAAATCCGTCTTTTGATACGGCACGTTAAAATAATCCACGGGCAAACGGTTTTTCGGTAAAAAATCAGAGGCGGGACGTGTCCGCCGCTCGGGCTTTATGAATCAAAGCGCAAGTGCATTAGCACAAGAGTATTAAAATTCGTTAATAATGATTAAATCCGGGATGCTTGGTAAAGGGCGATGAGGGACGGAGGTAGTAGATACCTAGGTAGATAAGTTTGGGATACAGGGCGGGAGGGAGGGATATATAGGCAGCGATAGAGAGAGAGAGAGAGAGAGGGGAGGGATAAGAGACAATGAATGAGTGAGTAAGTGAGAGAGTGAGAGAGAGAGAGAGAGAGAGAGAGAGAGAAAAGAAAAACACTTGGCCATTGCAGTTACGGAGCGAGTGCTGACGTGGGACGAGAAACCCCTGGAGATCGTTAAATTATTAGGGAAGGACTCTATTAGGCAAATGGAACTGATGCGCTTTTACCTCCAGCTGAAGCAGGATCCGCACGGGCCGAATCTCGCTCTCTTCGTCGGGAACCTGCCACCCGGACTCTCCGAGCGCATGTACGAGAACCTGCTGATGGAGTTTTTGGGAAAAGGTGGGTCGAGCCCTTGCATTACCTAATCTCGTGGCGGCGCTCGGTGTATCGAGCAGAAGCGCCGATTCACCGGCGAGCCGTGACTCCTGACTCTATCATCAGGACTCGGCAATACCCCTACCCTCATCGAGTACATAATATCTTCAGAGACGCGACGATGATTTACGATCGTCGGAGGATCGCGTTATATAAATTACTTCCCACCCCCCCTCTTTCCCCCTCTTACGAATAATCCGCTTCTGCGAATACGCTCGTGGTGCCGAGCGAGCCCTTAATTATTATCGTTAATATTAATCCCATGCCGAACTTGCAGAGAACAGATTCTCGTCGATCGGTCCGATCTACTACGAGTACGGCTCGATGGTTATAACCTACGAAGACTCCAACACAGCCGTACGAGCTCTCTACACCTTACGTGAATCCAAATACGAAGACAAGCATCTCTTAGGTAAAAGTACATTCAAAATCTCTCCTCTTGACTCTGACCCACCCACCCCCACTACCCTTTTAACCTTATTATTATTATTATTATTATGTATTATTATAATAATTAATATTATTATTATGCGATACGATACGATACGATACGATACGATACGATACGATACGATTCAGGGCTCGAGAGTAATGATTAAATATGAGAATAATATTAGAGCTGGATTAGGGAATATTAGATCCGAGGAAGGCTGATCGTTATTGATCTCTTTCAGTGATGCTTTTACCGAGTATCGAGCCGAGCATGGTGCCAGCGGGTGTCCAGCCCTTACTTGTTTTTGTAAATGTTAAGTCTGGTGGCTGCCAAGGACTCGATCTGATATCCAACTTTCGCAAGCTCCTCAACCCTTATCAGGTCTTCGATTTGGATAACGGCGGACCCCTTCCCGGGTAACTACTCGCTTAAGCTATTCGTACTACGCATGTGGTACTATCCTCCCGCCCTCCTCCCGACCCTGCCCACAATCATTTCCCTTCGCGCACCCTTTACTCGCCGCATCCTGGATCGGACGAATGACTCTGTGATTGCAGGCTCTACGTGTTCCGGCACATTAAGAACTACAAGATCTTGGTTTGCGGGGGCGACGGGACCGTCGGCTGGGTACTCCAGTGCCTGGACAACGTCGGCCAGGACAGCGAATGCTCCTCGCCGGCGTGCGCCATCGTGCCCCTCGGCACCGGCAACGACCTCGCACGCGTCCTCCGCTGGGGCTCCGGGTACACCGGTGGCGAGGATCCCCTCAACCTCCTCAGAGACGTTATCGACGCCGAGGAGATCAGGCTCGACAGGTGGACCGTCGTCTTTCATCCCGAGGAGAAGGAGGACAAGTCGCAGACGCTCGTACCCAACAACGCGGGTTAGCTCTCTTCCTATATTCTCGGGCACGTGGTCACTTGGTCACTCAGGGCACGGGGCGATAGAGATTTCAAGACGTATGTACGGTTGCGTTAGCGCTGCCGTTGTCGTAAGCCCGGGCGAATTCTCGGGCCAATGGATATAGCGACAAATAAAACAGCCGCTTGACCTCTGACCTTATTTTTTTTCTGCTTCTGATTTAAATATGCTTTAATTGCGACGTTTTGTTCAATGGACGGATGGACCCGCAGTCGCTGGATCGACTAGCGAGGACAACACCCAGATATTCGTGATGAACAACTACTTTGGGATCGGGCTGGACGCCGCCCTCTGCCTGGACTTTCACAACGCGCGCGAGGAGAATCCTAACAAGTTCAACAGCCGGCTGCACAACAAGAGCGTCTACGTGAAGATGGGCCTGCGGAAAATGGTCGGGCGCAAGCCCTGCAAGGACCTCCACAGGGAAATCAGGCTCGAGGTCGACGGCAAGGTCGTCGATCTTCCCCAGGTCGAGGGCATCATCATTCTCAACATATTGAGGTGAGCCTATTGTGTCCCGTTAACCAACAACAATAACGGGCCCTTTAAAACCTTATCTTCCGACGGCTGACGATCCTTACGTTCGAATTTCAGTTGGGGCTCGGGGGCGAACCCCTGGGGCCCCGACAAGGATGATCAGTTCAACAAGCCGAATCACTGGGACGGGATTCTGGAGGTCGTCGGCGTCACCGGCGTCATTCATCTTGGACAAATTCAGTCGGGCTTTCGCAACGGGATGCGCATAGCTCAGGTTCATTCATTATTAACTTATGATTATTAATTGTTAGCGACCCTGCGAGTGCAAAATCTCAAAAGTCTTACCTAGTGAATTGCCCCGTGTACGTGTATATGTTGTTGTCTGAGTGAGGCCCCAGAGAGCTCAGCGTCTTGTCAGACGATGTGACCTTGTTAATTTTAATGTACCAGGGCGGTCACATAAAGATCCACTTGCACTCGGACATCCCGGTACAAGTGGACGGGGAGCCCTGGCTTCAAAGTCCCGGAGACGTTGTCGTGCTGCGATCAGCTCTCAAGGTAAATGGAATTGCGAGGCATTTGTGGCGTCGCTCGCTTTTGATTTCCTCGTCTCGCTCTGTTCAATTCCTTATTATCTCTCATTACTACTTACTACTTTTTTTTTCATAATATTATTATTGTTATTATTATTATTAATAACGACAACAACAACAACAATAACAATAATAATAATAATAATAGCAACAACAAACAACAACAACAACAACAACAATAACAGTAACAATGAGAGCAATAACTATTAAATGTAGAAAGAGATAGAGATAGAGAAAGCAAATAAGAGGCTGTAATGTAGATTTAATAAAGGAAGCTGCTTAAAAATAACGAAGTACTTTGACGAGCGGCTTCTATTGCTTTAAAACTCTTTGAAAGTAATGTAGTAATTCTCTTCGTATAAGCACATTATCGATTCATGAAAAAAGGTAAATAAGAATCGACGCGAAAGCCGCACAGACGAGATTGATTAGATCAAAAGAAAGAACGACGCCGCGCAGTATTTTTCTTTGTTTTTCGTTTCTTTTTTTGTCGTTGTTTTGTCGTTGTTTTGTTTTTGTTTTTGTTTTTGTTTTTTTTTTCTGTTTCTTCTTGTTTTTCTGTTCTTTAAGTGTGCGTGTGTGTGTGTGTGTGTGGCACGTTAACATTTTTATTGAAGGCATGCTATAACTATATGTCGATGGTCCTAGTAGATTACGTGTAAATCTCTGTTTTCCTCTTTAAGCGCCGTGAGCTCGTTGTTTCCGTTCCCCTTACTTATCTCACTTATCTTTTTCTTCTATGTAATGCAACTAATCGGAACGTTAACTTCTGCTCCCGAAATCTTAAGTCCGCTCTTCCAACTACTCTTTCTGTTTTTGCGACTCGCTTACATCGAGCGAGCGTCCTGCCTCTTGTAAATGTAAATAGAGAATTTTCCGTTTAGTCGGCCATTGAATAACCTACACTACGTTTCATTACTTTATTCGCTTTATTTATTTATTTTTTTTTTTTCACCGTATTAGCGTCGATTTTAATTAAAAATGCAATTATTTAATAATGCTTGTTAACGTAAAATTAAGGTCTAATGTCGCGTTGCATAAAATTAATAATATAATTAATGATAAAAACGTGCGACTTGCAATGTTAATGGGATTATGTTTAAAAAATTAATTGAGAAGAGCCAATACTTCTTAGGATAAAATTCTTAATATAAATAAAGCTTTGCAAATGAATCGCTATGATGTCCAATTAAAGGGATTATTACGCTTGTTCGTGTTTCATTTGGCGACTAAAGGATTGAAGCTCTAATTGACCGTTACGACAATTTGCGCTGTAAAACGCATTTTAAATAAAGTAAACAAATAAGCTTTCGGTCTGCTTGGCATTCATAATGTCCTGGATAATGAAGAGTATACGTCCTTCAATGGCCAAATCCTTATTTACGCAAGCCGTAGAAACACGTATGCTCATCAATTTATAATAAAATCCACATCCATAGACGACTCCCACCCCCCACCCCTTAATCTTTTATGAATTATTTCTTATTCGTTCGTTCGTTCGTTCGTTTCATTTTCTTTCTTTTATGCTTCTTCTTCTTCCTTCTTCTTCTTCTTCTTTTTTCTCTATACTTATACTAATGAAATGTTGCTTGTATGTTCGTTTGTTCACTTCAGGCGACCATGTTGAAGAAAAATAAGATCAAACGTCGGAATACCGAACCGTCAGTCCTACCCGGAAGCGGGGAGGGGGGCAAGAGTACGGACGATTAGATAAGAGCGTAAACCTCGATAGTAATGACGATGGGAATGGCAATTTCGCTGCCGGCCACCGCCGCTCCCGCCGCCGCCACCCCTGCAACCCCCGCAACCCCCGCAACCCCCGCCACCCTCGCCACCCTCGCCGCCGCTACATTGCCCATCGATTTTGTACGATATCCAAATGAAAGGGACGGGTGCGCGCGTGCCCTTAAACGCGCGACCCCTCGCCCCACGCACCTAAACCAGAGAAAACACGCACACGCGCGCACGCGCGCGCACACGATACGAGAGATGCTCGCAGATAAATGAGCGTAGAAGGCGCAAAATAAGACAAACGAACGAAAAAGGAAATATAAAAGAGAGAAAGATAGGAATGGGAAGAGCGCGTATAGAGACGGACGGACGGACGGACGGACGGGCGGACAGAGAATGGTGTAGGGCGCGAGGGATGGGGTGGAGGGAGAGTTTTTAGAACGAACGTACGAGAGGAAGAGGCGCGCGATCGTTTGAAGGAGAGCGTCGTCGGTCGCACCTACGAGATGCATTGGCCGCGCTGCCAAAGACAGAGAGAGAAAGAGAGATAGAGAGAGAGAGAGAGAGCTTTACGTCATAGTGAGTTGAGCGGCTGCGATCGATACCAATAATTAATTTGGCGAAACAAATTCTGTGCTCCATGGAGCTTGATTCTCTCCGAGGAGTACGAAATACGATTACCCTCTTTAGGATATAAGGCGACGAGATTTGCCGCCGCGAACCTTTTTGCTTTACGGCGCAACTACCTCTTGGTCTTCTCTCCCCACCTACATCCGGATCCTCCACCGCTTTCCATTTTCTTTTTTTTTATTGTTCTTAGTCTCACTTCCCGTGAATTTTCAATTGCACTCGATTCCCCGACGACGACGACGACGACGACGACAAACGACGACGGCGACCTAAGCTCGTACTCGATTTAGAAAGAGTAATTACAGTCTACAGACAATGTTCCGGAGGAATATGACATCGTTAATGTCATTTACCTCTCCTCCCTCTCTCGCGCTCTATTATATCCCTCACTCCGCTGCTCATTCAAAAGTTAAATGCCCTTTTTCATCGTTTCTTTTCTATTCGTTCATTTCCCTCCTTCGTGTCTTATAACTCGTCGCTCGCTCCACGACGCAATCGTTCTCATTATTTTTCTGCCTGTAATCTCTCGCTCTCTCTCTCTCTCTCTCGTTTATCTATCTATCTATCTATCTATCTATCTATAAATTTCGTATACTTTTATCTCGATTTGTCAGTCGCGCACGGCTTGCTTTTCTTCTAAATTTAACGGGGAGGAAAAATCAACGAAACTATTGCGCTCGGTCATAAAAAAAAAAAAAAAAAAAAAAAATAGAGAGATATAAAACCTTGTCTATTTGTAATTGCCGAGTAATACGAATACTCTAAAACTAACGATATTGTAAGTTTTTTTTTGTACAATCATCGTCACTCGATACGGTCGATAAATCATAGGCAAGTCTTCTTCATACGCAAACGCGATTAGCTCCTTAAGTGATAAAATAAAGCGAATGTCCGTGGCAGAATCTTATTGACGCGCTATTGGCATTGATTGCAAGGCCGTTACAATGCCTCATTACGAATCTCCGGACTATAATTGAAATACGGCCGCGCATTTAAGAATAAATAAATAACCAATGAAAGAGTAAGGAACGCAGGGAGGAAAGTCCCTTTTTAGCATTCGCTTTATTGAGCGATTTATGAGCTCGTGTAAATAAAATACGCGCTTCGTTACGCATTTAAGGGGATACTCCTTTCTCCTTCGCGGCTCTTCGCCTATAAGATGTTTTCCCTTTACAAATGTATTATATATAGATAGACGGCTTCGAAAAAGGTTCCAAACTAATATAATCCGCAGCCACGTGTAACGTATACGGCACATCAATGCAGCTTTAATTCGCCCGCCAATGCGTGCATACATACACGTTTAAGGCATCGTTATAACGACTCTTTTACGCTCAAAGTAGTACATTGTATTAAAGTAGCTCGCAATTATTATAATACGAAAAGTGTTGAGTAGTGGTTTTTTATTATTATGCCACCTGGGAATGTTTATCCAGGATGGACGAATTGAACGTTTTGGCGTTTACATGTAAAAGCTACGGTTTAAAATTTACAGCTTTACCTCCGTAATAAAAAATTTTATTCCGAGTTAATAGTATTAATACCAACAACAACAACAACAACAACAACAACAACAACATTAATAATAATACTTATGAAATATACGTAATATATTGTTGTTATATGAAAATCCGTACTGTTAAATGGATCGTTTCTAACAATGAATATACATTAGATGCATTCAGATTTATGTAGAGAATTATAAAACAAAAATGTTTCCATTTCCATAGTATAAATTAGAAAAATTAGAAGCTCTTAGTTGCCATGACATACGGTTGTAAAACAAAGTACAATTAATTATTTTTGTAGCTTCAGAGAGTAATTAAAGTTCATAAATTTATCTTTTTATTAGCCATTACGATTGTTTATTATTATTATTATTATTAGTAGTAGTAGTAGTAGTAGTAGTAGTAGTAGTATTATTATTACATTGTTATTATTTCTTTCTGAGTCAGTGAATTAATAATGTTATTGTAGAACAACATTGATTAAAGTAATACGAATTTATTACCTTAAACATGCGAAAAATTAACTTATTGAGGTAAAGAACAGAAAAAAAATAACTCTAAAGTGAATTTAATTAATAAAATCTGTTTGAAATATAGATTGGCAAATAAATTCGATATATTTGCAATAGGCTTTTTGGATATTTGCTTGTGAATGACACAAATAACGAGTATATTAAAGATTTATATTTTATATAACGTTAAAGTACACTGGGATTCATTACAATATTTTTCCTGTAAATCAACTTTTCCACTCGCGATTCAAGTAGTAATTTTTTTTTTTTTTTTTTAATTTTTTCTTTTCTTAAAATGATATTGTAAACATCACTTTATAAGCAGCAGGATATATTTTAGTCATATATTCAGTAGCTCGTCAATGATAATTATAGACAAGTATCGTGGATTTCCCGAGCTTTTTTTGTTGTAAAAAAAACTACGTAAACGGGGATTCGATATAAAGTCGTTGTTGAGTCAATATGTCAGGATAGAAGGAAATTAATGACAAATGCCGCATTTCGTACGTAATATACGCACCAACATCTCCTCATTTAAATATTTTTATTTATCCACGCCTTCTGTACATCGCCACATAATTTTTCAACCAGATCGCAGTCTTCCCATACAGTCGGAGCCATCCCGTACCCCCCCCCCAATCCCCCAATCATCGGCTATTTACTCGTTAACTCTCCACACTCTCTCTCTCTCTCTCTCTCTCTCTCTCTCTCTCTATCTATCTATCTATCTATCTATCTCTCTCTCTGTCCTCATCTCTTACCCTCCCACGGTTTTCATCCATCTGTCTGTCTTCTACATGTTTAACTTTTATTTCTTATCTCATAGATGATTGTTCAGGTCATCGCTCAATTTGCGTTTTAGTAGTCTTGTGTAGAGGATTAAAATTTAATTTAATTAGCCGAATGTAAGACCAGTATATCCATGCACTTGAAAATTTCTTTCTTTCTTTCTTTCTTTCATTCTTTCTCGCATATAGATGTTACGTATATTCAAAAGCTTGATATAAAACGTCAACGTAAAACAGTAATTAAACATAATTATTCAAGTAGAAAAAAAAAACTATTTTTCTTTTACACGTGCTCGAGGGGAATTCATAAAAATCTTTAAAATGGCTAATTTAATTAAACCACTCCTCCGATGGAAGGGAATTAATTTTTTCAAGTGCATCTTCTGGATTTGTTAAATTTTAATATGTAATATATTAATGTATGTATGGCCTTGTTTTATCTTCTTACCTTTGTTGACTTCGTGTACTTGGCTAGCATAACTACGATCCTATTAGATTTATATTTTAATTAATCATAGTAATATTACTATTAACACTAATATTTTTATTTATGTTGTTAGTTTTACTGTCTACATGATATCTTTCTTTGCGTTCAATGCTATAATTGCGGATTATTAATTATTGTTATTTTCTTTTTCTTTTTTCTTTTTTTTTTTTATCATCCAACTAAATATTTACTTCTTATTAATTATTGGTTTCTATAAAACCAAAAGAATGTAATTATGTCTTTAAAACATTATAATATTATTAATAAAATCTATTGTATTAGAGATCAGCATGATAAATTAAGTTATGTGTTTTATAAATTAAGAGAAAAATATTTATGATTACGTTATGATGGTACAAAGTATTTTTATTATATTAATTTAAAAATAATTCTAAATATCGTAGTTATAATAATTAAAATTTATAAAATCAGTCCTAATCATTCGTAAAAATGTATTTATTAATTGTACCGACATTCTTATATTTAATAAGCGTTGTCTATAGTATTGCTTTATTATTATATTTACTGTCAATTAATAGAATAAAAATACAAAGGCTTTTAATAATTTGTTTGAGTGATTTTTCCATTGAAGCTTGAAAGTTTTCATGCTTTTTCTTCTCTATCATTTCTTTACAACGAAATTCATTATTCTTATGTAAAATAAATAATAAATAAATAATGAATAATGTTAAAAATAAATTAATAACTAACATTATTAATTATTGTTAAAAATCTTAAAAATAAATTATAAATAAATAAACATTAGTATAATCATCCCCCGTATGTAAGAACCCGACAAACGAAACGGAATTTTATAAAAACTCACTTTACTTTTATCGATTTTTACTCGCCTACAACATTGATACGAATCGCGATAATTTTCTCGCTGCTATTAAGGACAAATAATAACGTTGTTGTATTCGTATTATCGTGCGATCGGATTATACATATATATATATATATATTTTTTTTTTTTTTTAATGGAAAGAGTCACAGCCGCGTTCGAACTGTCGCTTAATATAAGAAATACGTGTAAGGCAAGATAAAGATAAAGATAAAGATAATGTAAAAGTGGTTGGCAGCAGTTCGAGCGTAGAGTCGGAGGATAAAAGTTCGTTTGTCGTTGGCGAATCCTCGTCCAGGATCCGCGGTACCAACCCCCTCGCCCCCGCCCGTGTTGTTATTTGCCGTTGTAATCGCGCGGCCATGATGCTCATGATGATACAGGCGACGATGCTGAGGAAGCCCAAGAGCAAATGACGAAGGAACACGGAGTCGAGCGGTACGCAGCTCGCACTCCAGGCAGCCGGGGCCAGCCTAGCCACGACGACAACGACGCCGACGCCGACGACGACGACAACAACAACAACAACAACAACGTCGGCCACTGCTGCTATTTCGGCGGCGGCCAGCGACCCGGACCCTGACCCCGAGCTGTGAAGGAAGCCCATCGACTCCGTCGGACGGACTCTCCAACCGAGGATTCGGAGGAGCGGGACAGACGGTGGCCCCGGGGCAGGAGACGGAGGGGACTCCTCCCCCGAGCGCTTCGTTGCGCGTTGCCTCGTCTTCCGCCGCCCGCCTCCCCCTCCGTATCGACCTTTAATTTCGCTTACCGCGCTCCCTTCTTCTTCTTCCTCCTCCTCCTCCTCCTCCTCCTCCTCCTCTTCTTCTTCTTCTTCTTCTTCTTCTTCTTCTTCTTCTTCTTCTTATATCGCGCCTCGTCTATTCTCTTGTTAACTTGTGTTCGACTCCCCCGCATCATCCGGCCAAACGGCTCGCGAGATGCTGGCTTCGTTCGCACGGCTTCGACTGTCCTTGTCGGCGAGCGTTCGCACGACGTTACTGGTGCTTTTAATTTTATTCAAAGCAGTAAAACCTCGGTTACTGCGTACGAATTCATCCGGTCGATTCGATTGCCCTTTTCAAACTCGGCCACGAGCTAAACTGCTTTAATTGCCACGATAACGAGCCGATTCGAGCAGCCGCCCTCGAGCGCTAACCCAAAGGAAATTATACAGGAGCGCGTGTGCGTGTGCGTGTGCGTGCGAGCGTGTAATTGCGACAGAGAGAGAGAGAGAGAGAGAGAGAGAGAGAGAGAGAGAGATAAGTGAGCGAGAGAGGGAGAGCGAGAGAACGAGAGGGAGAGAGAGAGAGAGAGAGAGGGGGTGAGAGGGCCGGTGAAGCTACTTGTCGCGCTCGTCCGTTCTCTCATCGACATATTATAAACGTAAGCTTGTAAATCGTTTCGTAGAAGAGAATTATAAGATTAAGCGATAAAGCGCAGTATATAGAATAGCGAGAGGCGAATTACCGTATTCGTAACGATTATTCTTCTTTATTTTTCGGCACATACGTCTACGTTCGCAGCTCCGAATCAAAAGAGTAATGCCAGACGACACTTTTACATTGGTCGAAAAAAAAAAAATATATACTCGCGAAAAATTGTTCTCTAATAAATAAGCCTTTTTATTGAAAGGCTCTCTCTCTCTCTCTCTCTCTCTCTCTCTCTATCTCTCTTACTTTAACAAGAGGATGCAAACTTGGAAAGTAAATCCTCGCTAATGAATAAAATCGATAAAGCCAAAGCGGAATAATAAAATGTAAGAATGAGGAAGAAGAAAAAATATTGTAACGACGACGCCGAGCGATCTCATATTATTTTTCTAAAAGCTCTCATCTTCTTAACGCAATAAAAGCGAAATTGCACACAATTTGACATCGCTGCTGCTACATCCGAAACCTTTATTTCAGTATTATTAAGTAAAATAATGTTAAAAGAGAGACAGGCCGCGGCTAAACATGAGCGTGTCCGAATTCTTTACGCCGTGCGGGTTTTTTTTATACCTGCAGTCGGAAAAATCGAGAACTCCCATCGTTTCATGCACATTCAGCGTAATTATTTATTTAAAAGTTCATCGCGTCGCCTTTTGTCTATCGTTTATCTCGTGTAATAGTCGATCGCTCAATAACATTATAAGAAATAGCTAACAATAGCTTTTTAAGGAAGTACGACGAAGAGTACCGTTTTATAATTGACCTTGTCCCTTATGCTGATAATGATTTTGCGGAGGCCCAGTAAGTGCATGGCGATTACTTTATAATTTTCCTCTCTATGTACAACGAGGATACGAATGAATTCAACTCGATATTTACTGTATTTCGTTAACCGTTCACGACGGACTGATAAATTCTCTAAGATTCTGTCTGACAATTCGAGAACGATTACTATACTTGATTACTATATAAATTTCACTGATATCTCGCATTTAGAACAATGTAATGACGTTCGATTACTTTTTTTTTTTTTTTTTTTTTTTATTCTAGTTTATGCGCTTAAGGACGAATTATCGTTAAAATGAATTCAGCACAAAATCAAAGAATACCCACACACAATAAGAGAGCCGATGAGACATGAGTCGAGGTCTCTACGACTTACATGTACGCTAATTTCAAAATATTCCTTCAAAACCCTGAAATTTTGTATTATCAATTTATTCACAAGCAATACGCTACGTTCTTCATAATACATACATGGCGAATTTTTTTATGTTGGTAAAGGGGAAAGGTGGCAGACAGTCTTTTTTGCCTAGAAATGACTTCAAAAGTTGTAAATGCTATTAATTCCGTATAGTTAAATTCAAAATTTATTTATAAACTAAAGTTAGATATGTTTGGAAACAGCAATAACCTTTATTGCATTGTAAAACATGGAGAATTTAGATGAAAAAAAAAAAAAACAACAAAAGCAAAACAAAAAAATAGTAATAGTCAGTAGAATCATAGACATAGGTTTTCCATACTATTCTAGAAGAGTCTTGATTGTATTGACGAGGACAGTATAAGGAATAAGTACGACAGACAAAATATAATTATGAAGAAAGCAACTTTTCCAACAAAAATAATCAGTTTTTAATATTTTTTTATTTTAGGACCTTTTAAATGTACAGTTATTCGTAAAATTGATCAGGGAATCGCAAAAATTTATGTTTCAATATAAGTTTAAACGTTTTAATGCTGATCTAGAATTTCGGCTTTTGCTAAAATCTAATTTATTAAGTTCTGACATCGGAAGAAAGCTATTTTACGACTACTGTCCAGTCTTCATAGTTATTTGAATTGCCATTATAATTAGCAGCATATAATTCTCTATGAAATTGTACGCGTGACCAGGGATTTAAAAAATAATACAACAAAACTAGAAATACAAATGCAATTTAAAGCACAAAAAATGCACTGTGAGCAGTGCAAAGTGAATAAGCAAACTGAAATAATAAACTTGAAAGACGATAAAAAATAAATAACGTAAAGGTATAATTATAGCATTTACTTATCGTGATTGCGCGAGTCGTGGATCACGATGTAAAAAAAATTAATAAATAAATAAATAAATAAATAAATAAATGAAAGATAGATACGAATGTAGTTGTAGAAAAATAAAGAAATTCAGATACATATAAGGAAAAGAAAGATAAGTAAGACCGGTTGTTATTATTACATTATTCTATGAAATATTTACTATTAAGTAGAGGTCGTATATTTACACTTATATAGATACTCGCGTATAATATACGATTGTTCATTAATTTTTTGTTCGTTAATCATTTGGTGTGCGGGCATTTTTTGCAATATAAAAAAAAAAAGAAGAGATGATAAGAGAAGAGAAGAGAAGAGAAGAGACGAGAGAATAAATGAATAAAAAATGCGAGATCCATTTGATCGAAGTTAAAAAAAAATTTTTAGATCTACGCACACGAAAATAAGAATCGAGTCCGTTTATTTCCGGGCATTATTACATTATTCCGACTGCCGGGCAGTACGCACCTGTTCGAAGGTGTGCGAGGGAGAGGGAGAGAGAGAGAGAGAGAGACGTCAGGGTGAGGAGAAACGTAAAACGGCCGGTAATTATAAGAGTCGATATGGTAGAAAAGTCGAAAACTTGAAATCCGGCAGAGAGGGAGAGGGGGAGAGGGAGAGAGAGAGAGAGAGAGGCAATCTTATGCGTAGAAATTCCTTTTAGCGCTGAAATCTACGATTGGATTATTGTCAGCCGCTCTCGGGGGTAAAAGAAGTCTGGGAATTTAAAGCCTCTGCGGCCTCCCAATATTACAAAAGGCAGAAAAACAGAAAGAAAGAAAGAAAGAAAGAAGCAGTTAACAGGATATTGCAATAGCCCCCCCCCCTGTTCTTGAAAGCGATACGTTCCATTGGGCCGCTTCGAGTGCTCGTAATAAGTCGACGATGGCCGCGACCATCGCCATCGTTTAACCATCGCCGAAGCGGCCTCATTATAGTTTAATACGGGAAGTCGAAGGCGGGCCCGAGAGGTTCGCGCCCGAGCCTCGACGAAGGTCTGCGTAGTTCGGCCCTTCCCCGACCGACGATGGGAGAGCTCGCGATTGACAGCCGAGTTACAGGGTTTCGGCTTCCGGTGATGTTATTGTATCGATCGAGATCAACCCAAGAGGTTCCGATCGCTAGGGCGCCGAGGCCATTTTCGGGAAAATTATGGCCGATTAATCGTTCCGGGAGGGAGTTCCGCGTGCCAAAACACAGATATGTACATAATATAACGATAATGATAACGTTAGTAAATAATAATAATATTACAGAGGAATTATTACGGGAAAGTAGAAAGAATTGATAATGAATTTCGCTCTTTTATTATCGACGCTCGACGGGCCCCTGACTATTCGCTGCTCCTCCATTAGCTTTGTCATTCGCTCGGGACGAATGACGACGAATGCCACCACGCTTCCGTGTCTGGCCGTACATACACGGTATCCCGCCGTTTTTCCCCGACTCGCGGACGGCGAGTGTGGGAGGGAGGGGGCATGTGGGGGGGCATAAACCTACTTACTCTCCTTATTCTTCTTCTTCTTCTTCTTCTTCTTCTTCATCTCCGTCACCTCCTCCTTCCTCCTATTTTCATTATTGCTATTATTACGATTAGTTATTATTTATTATTATTATTTTCAATAGTGTTATTGTTATTATTATTGTAATAAATGGAGGGAAGGCAATCAGGTCTTTGTATTATACGGTTGTTTACGCCGCTGATTTATCAAGGTTCATTCGATTCCGTACTCGCGCCCCCAATGAATAACCCCATCAGCGAGAACTCCTTTCGTATCATAAGCTCGAATGATCTCTTGTGAAACGTCATTCCGTTCGGATCGTTACGATTTTTACTAGCGCTATCTAATAATGAAAGAACTTTCGCTTCATCCGAGTTGAAAATAGAAAAGAGAAGAAAGCAAGTCGTTATCGGACGAAAAGCGATCATATTTCCTGCTAATGTCTACGACGACGGCGATGATGATGATAATTATGATGATGATGATGATGACGACGAACCGATTCTACAAGGGATTTTCCATTTGGCGATCCTTGCCCGAGAACACAAGTGTCATTGGGAATAAAATAGAGCGAGTGGATGAGAAGAGATGCGAAGAGACGCGAGGCGTTTCTTAATCGAAAAGGTCTATAAATTAATACACTAGGCCGCAATTAAAAAAAAAAAAACAAACAAACAAACAAACAAACAAAACAAAACAACACTACACGCGTAGATTCGATGAATCCATAAAGATAAGAGAGCGGTACCGTTTACCTTTGTAGTAGTGATACGAGAAACTGGAAGGAGGCTATACGTACGGGGAGAAACGCGCGTAACGCCGGAAGTAGCCGATGAAGGGCGACGACGAGTTACGAAAAACAACGTATTACGCCTGTGCGTAATAATAGAGTGCATACATTAAAAAAAAAAAATACATAAGCAAGGAATAAAAAATAATAAAAAAAAAAATATATAAAAAATTATAAGAGAAGAGGAAAATGATAAGGTTAGAAGTGAAGACGTGGAGGGGCGATGCGACGCGAGGGAGGGTAAATTGAAAAAACGAATGAGGTAATGCGTGCCTGTGTATATATCAACGCGGCTCCCCCGTAAGTTGCGTTATTGGGCTGGGACGGGGGAGGGGAGCAGAGAGATTCCATACAGAGGAAGGTAGTGCGTGCGAAAGGCGGGGGTCGGTATTATCGGGGAGGGAGGCAACCACCCTGGGCCGTTAACGAATTGCCCGGCGATGCTTAGGGCTCAGCCGTTCGGGCTCTCGGATGATCATCCGGGCCGAAGATCGTGCCCCGGCCCGAACGGCGCATCGCCGGTAAATTCGTCGCGGCGGGGGTGGAACGAATAAGCGAGGGGCGCGGATCGATCTGGGAACTCGATTGAGCCGATTGAGCCGGGTGGGGGGTGGGGTGGGGGGCCGCCGACGACAGGACCCGACGCCCCGATAATAAATTTAATAAGACGTAAGTAGCGAGCGAAAAACAAGCGGGTGCGTCGACACGGGATTATCGGTGGCACGGTATTGAGTGGGTTATTGGGGTGGGCGAGGAGGGGCAGGGCGGGGGGGTGACGAGGGAGCAGCAGCAGCAGCAGCAGGAGAAGCAGCAGCAGCAGCAGTCGAGTTGCGCAAAGATGGCGAGACACAAAAAAAAAATTAAAAAAAAATTAAAAAAAAAAAAAACGTTTGTTATTCTGACCAAGCTGTAATACTGTAATAATATTGCTGTTGCATAAAGGATAGACGAAATAATAAGCTATGAACAATCTACGTATAATAAATAAATGTATGTGCTATGGGAGCATTATTATTACCTTTGTTCGAATCCCTTCTTACTCCGCACGACCCCTTTGAGATTACTTGACATTTAAAGCTTCGACTTGAGCGAGCAGATTTTTTTTTTTTTTTTTTTTTTTTTAATTCCTCTCCAAACGTAATTGCACGTCTTCGTTTTTATCCTGAATTTTAGCTACAGAGTAAGTAAAATCAGCATCAGCCTGCCACTTGATTGAAAAGTCTTTCTTCTTGAAATAATGCATTTAATGGAAGAAATGAGTATTACACGAATTACGTCACGGACGCGTTGTCGTACACCGCATTCCACTGAAGATGCGGTAATATAATAAATAATACGTGGAATCAGACCGGCTTTACTGCGTACATAATAAACAAGAAGCAGCAGCGTTCCGGCTCCGCACAACCCTTTTAATTATCTTCCTGCATATAGAGTCAATGAAAATCATAAACGGGGATTTAAAAGATTCTTAAGATTTTTTACTCGAAACGCAATCAACCCTTCGTTGCCTATAATAAAATTAACTATGCAAACCGGGCTCTAACGGAGCATTATTGTACGTATATAATACATTGAAGTCAATCGTTTATAAAATTTAAAGGCTTTTGTTTTTTTTTCCTTTTTTTATAGAAATTCTATCAGTTATGAATTAATTGTAGTACAATTGTCTCTCAAAATATAATTTTTAACTAAATTTTTCATCGGACAATGCCAAGCGAATGCAATTGATAGTACCAGCGACTAGCTGGCTCATCTTTACTGTTCATTCTATTGTTGTTACAGGATTTGCAATAAAAAAAAAATGCATTTGTCCATTTAATCGTCCCTTAGCAATAAAAAATATATGTGTGTTATAGAAGATCGTTCGGAGATCAGTTGAGATGGTAATTGAAATGAAAAATACATCTTATGAAGTTTTAAAGCTATTGGGGTTATTATTATATTATTAATGAAATGAAGTCAAGCACCTTTATTTAGTAAAATATCATCAATCTTACTTTATTTCCATTTTATTACATATTTTATAAAAATAATTCCATTACAAAATAGTACGTAAAAAGTTTTTTTATCATTTTATTTAACGTTGTATAAAAACGACTCTTTTCTACGACGTGAAAATCATATGAACAATAGAATTCGAATTCGAAGGTCGAACGATTGCGTTGTATAAACTTTCTCGAGTTTCTTTTCCTACGGCAATTTCGTACGGCCATTCGTAATTATCGCTCATACAATTCAAACTGACATTGGCTTACGCGCACATACGCATTCGCACACGCACATTATTATAATTTAAGATGACTTGACGCAACAATGCGCACGTACATAACGGTGAGATACGAGTTTTATAAAAGCAAATACTTTATTTGTAATTAATAAAATTACCGAGCGTCGTAATATTCATAAAATTAGGGCTACTGCTGTTCAAAACCTAACGAGTTGTCCGTCCCTTCGTTACAATGCCGAAACAAGAAAATAATTCAACGCTTTGGATATTTTTTTATTTAATTTATTTTCTGTGGCTCCGTGCCACGAAGAGCAAATGGCAACCGAGCTAAGTCATACGATTTTCTAGAATATCTAATTACATTCTAACGGTCATTTTTATTTCCCATTCGACTTCGACTTTATATTTATTTTGAAAGACGAGTAGCTTATAAGCTCCCGCGCATTTTTACATTTTCAGTAGCAAAGCGAAGTAATTGGATATCCTTGAAACTGGCATGCGTTAGTGCGCGTAAATTTGTCGATTGCATATACATTAATAATAATTAATACATCGTGTTAAATACAATTCAGGCTAAGCCCGAATAGCTATTACTACATCAATGCTATTTATCATAAATTCTTAATATTGATAAATTTTTATTGGAGGCACGTCTTTGTAAATAAAAACACTTATATAATTATAATAAAATCTTGGGATATTTAATATCTAATACTCGTATATCGCAGTAACTTTTAAAAAGATCTTTAATAACAGCCATTATAGTTCTGAACATTTATTAACGTGTAAATAAACTATCGCTGCAATGAATTACATAACATTACATATATATATATTATTAATGCAGAAGTGAATCAATAAAAATTGTATCATCAACCGGACAAACGTCAAAATATTATTTTATCCACAGGATTTAATGATCTGTTATTGTACAACTGATCTAGAACCGTCATAGGCCACTGAAATAAAGTTTTTTAATTTCTTGAAGAATCTTGAATATGAAACCGATCGTTTTAAATGCGGTCTTTCCTCGCCGAGAAAAGATCCAATGCTCCCCACCCCCCCTTTAAGCCTAAGATTTTTAAGACTCTTAATAGCTTCGGCTGGAGCTAATATTGCAATGTATAGGAACGCGGTTGAAATGATTTAATAAACGGTGATGTGCGCTTACCTTTCCATGATAAAGGTCGATCGAGTGTGTTGAGAAAGGTCGTAGCCCTTTGCTTCCTTCCTTTCATCCTTCCTTCCTCACCATCGGGATGCGCGGGATACGTCGCGGATGGCACACAATAGGGAAAGGAAACCCAAGTAAAACTTATATGTTTACTGTACCAGTATTAATAGTGACAAGGGAAAAGTACAACTAAAATGGACTCCGAGGTGTTGGTTATAAAAGTGCGGTCGAAGGTCGGACCAAGGAGTGAGTTGTTTTCGTCAAGAGTCAGGTTTATATAGCTGGTGGTTTTTAGCTTTCAGATGCACTCTATTCGTTTGCTTGACGTTTTCTTTACGCGAGCAGTGTTAGAATATACTCAACTCTTACGTTGAGTCATCGGAAAGAGCGATTTTTTTGTCTTCTATTGAGTAATCCTTGTTCGGCAGTCTTTCCCGATAACAAAATCTATCATAATTTCGCACGCGTATAAAAAAATAAACCCCTTTTATTAATTAATTATTATTCTTAATATTACAAATTTTATTTTAATGTGATTTATATGATATATATTTTTTTCTTTATTCTTTCTTCATTATTTCTTTTTTTCTTCTCTTCTAGTCTATAGTGAGGAGACGTAACAATATAATGTAAGTAATGAAATAAAAATAAATTACTTTAGCTTCGTTTTGGTATTTTAATACATTTTTTGTTGACTTATCAATGTTTTACTTCTATGTATGTATATATATATTTTTTTTTTTTTATATTTGTTGAGATACTAGGAAACGAATACTATCGCATTGACATTTTGGAATACTTGTCTTGATTACTTCTTTGTTTGAACACGTCTTTTTTTAACAATAATTACTGTTACTGAATGAACAATAACCTTCGTTTAATTTATATTAAATAACAATTAACATTTATTTGGTATTTGCGGCGTTTGAAGCCTTTAATATGAAATTTAACTTAGGATTGAGATCGGCGGCATCGAGGAACCCAAACAGCTTAGATCAAAGCGCCATAGTGATCAATAAGAGATTTCGGGTAAACTTTTTCTCTTGTAATACTTGCAAAAGTGAGTGTATGCTGGATGGGAAAAGCTCGACGGTAGCGGAGAAGATATCGGCGACATCGATCGTAGTCTTGGTCCCGATCTTGATCTAGAACGCGATCTCGAGGGACGTTTACGTAATGGCGATCCGATTTTCCTCCTTTCTAAGGGCAACTTTGATCTTCTCGAGTTTTCATATCTCCATTCCGTTGACGAATTCGACGATTGGTTATACGTCGGGGACTGCGGTATTTCCTTAAAGCGTTTATCGGTAAATGGTAATGGCGATCCGGACATTCTTTCTGTCATATCAAAAGGTAATAAAGGTGATCTACACCCACTCTCCAAAGTTCCATTGGGTGAGAACATCGATCTAATAACCATTATGTCGGAAAATGTTTTTGCAATTTTCAGTAATTGTCATCTTCTACTGATGAGCCTGTTTGGTGAAAATGGTGATCTAGCTCTTCGGTTCATAAATCTATTTGGAGAAAGTGGCGATCTGCTCCGTCTGTCGTTAAATCTATTCGAAGATAAGGGTGATCTACCTCTTCTATCGATAAATCTGTTCGGAGGCGAGGGTGATCTGCCTCTTCTATCGATAAATCTGTTCGGAGGCGAGGGTGATCTGCCTCTTCGATCGATAAATCTGTTGGGAGGCGAGGGTGATCTGCCTCTTCTATCGATAAATCTATTCGAAGGCGAGGGTGATCTGCCTCTTCTACCGCTAAATCTGTTCGGAGGTGTGGGTGATGTGTACCTTCTGCTGAAAAGCCCATAAGGTGATACGGGTGATCTAGCTCTTCTCTCTGGATATTTAATCGGGATGGGAGGTGATAGGCATCTCTTATCGAAGGTCCTCTTGGGCGGGCTAGGTGATCTACATCTCCTGTCATAGAACTTATTGGGTGACCTCGACGATCTGTACCTGGGCAACAATGAAAGCCTTGAGCCTCGATCTCGCGGTGATATGGACGATCTATTATATCTGCTACTCGTCGGGGACATCGAACGATCAGATCTGCATTTGTAATCACGGTCACGCTCCAGTTGCCTCTGAATGCTTTTACGTTTTTCGATCAATGTCATGAGATGCAAGTCAATATTGTCTTTATTTTCATCCTTTGGCACTTTGTTACTCGATTTTCTTTTCTCCTTCTTCACCGTCACGTCCTTCCCTTCAATTTTCACAGCAACGGCTCCCCCCTCGACATCAACAACAACGCCGTCAGCCGTCGAGTTCTTTGCCTTTTCTTTTTTTAAGCCGATCTCGTTGGCATCATCTTCCTCCCGTTTTACGCTCGTAATCGGCAGCTTCGCTGATTCTACCAACTCGGTCGGTTTTCTCTCTGCAAGTTGCTCGTTCGTCTCCGGACTTTTCGTTTTAGACAAAAACGACTCGTTAGATTTCACGGATAATTGAAAGCCGTCGACCGTTGTAAATTTGGCAGAGTCTAAGTTCCGTTGCGTTGACTTGGCCGTTGCAGCGAGACGGGCCGGCTTGATCAATGGCGTTTTCATGTTCTCAAAATACTCAAGATCTGAGAGTAGAGGTGACTCTATCGCGCTCGTCGTACTGCCACCGGGTTCTGTTTTTAAAACTTTCCTCGGGGGTGATAGAGGTCGGTCTGTTTTTATAATATTTCCAGGGGCTGACGGAGGCTTTGTTTTTACAATATTTTCAGGAGACGATGGAGTTTCGGGTTCTCTCATATTTCCAGGAGGCGATGCAGCTTCTGTTTTCACAATTACCCTAGGCGGCGATGGTGGCTCGGTTTTTACAATTACTCTAGGAGGTGATAATTTCTCGGTTTTTACAATTATTCTAGGAGGTGATAAGGGCTCGGTTTTTACAATTATTCTAGGAGGTGACATGGGCTCGGTTTTTATAATTACTTCAGGTGACGAAGGCTCGGGTCTTAAAATTTCCACGGCAGGTGATAAAGATCTATTTTTTTTAAGGATTTTACAACGCGCAGCATCGTTTGTTTCGATTTCTGAAGGTCTTTCTTCTTCTTCTTCGTACTTTATACTCCGTTCATGATTAGTACTTGATTCGTAATCACTGTACGTAGATACAGGTCTAGCCGCAAATACACTCGGTATTGAAGCAACAATAATAGGTGGACTACATTCGTCATCTTCTTTTTCTTCCTTCCATCCTTTAGCGTCAATACGTCTACGACTATCCCTTACTTTTTCAGGTACATTTGGAGAACAATTTGGTTTAACGTTAAACTTAAGCTGTTGCGATTTAGTTGAATCTGGTAGCAATGGACTGTCTAGAAACACTTGCGAATCCCACATCTCAATACTATACGGATTATAAGGATCTTTTTTAATGCGCGAATGCTGCGTTACTGACGTTGATGAACGGCTACGCGACGAAGATGAATAATTATTCAAATTTTTATTTGATGAATGATTTATCGATGACTTCCGCTTAGGCTCATCATTATTTGAAGACCGAGGAAGGCTATTCGCTTTTGCAATCGCCTTTGGAGTATGGTCGGGTGAAGTACCGGAATGACCTGACGAGAAAGAATTATTCCTATAATCTTTACTCGATAAATAATCTACACTCTTTTCGGCTTTTAGTGCCGGTTTTCTTTTAGGCTCGTCGTTATTTTTAAGACTTTTTATTTCCGTTTTAACATTAAGGGTCGGGCCAGAAGAAATCGGTTTTATTTTTGTTTCAATCAATGCTTTTCTTTCAAATAAAACAACGATGTCGTATTCGTTTGCATCTGTTGGAGATTTATCTATGATTCTACCCTGCATAGGTAAAAATTCATCACCTATTGATTCATTTTTATCTGTTAATATTGCAATATACTTAAAAAAGTCTTTTACAAACGATCCATATATTGCTATCCGCCAAATACTTGGTAAATTACGTAAAGCTTTTATGGCATCAAAACCTAATTTTTGAAATAAAAAAAATTACTTATCATTTTTGTTGCATTACGTTAATAATATTCAGTAATTAAAAATTATAATTAACATTAGATCTCTTGTAATAAATAAACTATTAAAATCAAGAAAAATATAAAAATTAATTTGTCACAAAGAAATTTATGATCTATTTGAATTATATTTAAATAATTGCGCTCACTTTTTCCATACGGTGAAGCTAAATTAAGGGCGGCAATAGTTGAACACTTTTTAATTAAAGATGAACATTTAGTGTGAATTTCTTTGGGATTACAAACTATAAAAGATGCGTTATATATATTATTGTCAGACTTAATTTCTTCGGCCAATTTTATTTGATGCTCAAGCGTATATAACCCAATAACTTTATCACATTTCTAAAATTTAATATACTTAAATTAATTTATTAATTGAGGATTTATATATATATATATATCGAAATGTTTCAATATTTAATTAATATCTAATTACATTTGCCAACATAAGGCTGAGTACTCCATAATTACATCCTAAATCAATGAATGTTGTTTCTACATTTGGTGATAAATACTCCAGCATTACTTTCCCTAACAGATGTGCTTGTGCAGAATTAAAACTTATATTTGATTTTGGATTATAATTAATTATGATTGGACCTATTTTGTCTCTTAAATCTAAGCACCCTGTAACGAATGTCGGAAATAATTGTCCGCTTTTCTTCAATCTATAACATTCAAGTTATTTATTAAAATAGTAAATTGCAATTATAAAAAATATAAGTAATTATATCATTAATTATATCATACTTTTTTGAATTAATACAATATAATGAAACAACGTTACAGCTTCTTCCAGGTCCATGGCTGAAAAATTTCCTTAAAGGGCTTATTAATGAAATTATATCTTTCCCACAAACGATTAACATTATTTCTTCTTTATAGTTACATCTCAACTTGATATACATCCATGTTGGTTTTTCATACGAATTATTATAAGATTTTTTGTTTCTTACTAAATATGATGATTTATTTTGTGTATCTGTAGCAAACTCTTGAAATAACTAAATAGATAAACGAAATGTTAAAGAATTTCTAAATAAATGAATTGAAGCAAATCTTTTTGAAACGTGGAATACCTCAACAGCATGCATAATATAATGCGGGAATTCATGGCGATTAATATCAGCAGTTTTAGTTGTAATTCCTGTATCAACATGTTCCAAAGACAATTCTTCACAACTGGCTGTATGAACATGAAATGGATCTGCTTTTACTTTGCATTTAAGAATACCTAGAAAAATATTGATTAAAACTTTTGTTATTAATTAAAGTTAATTATTAATTAAAACTTTTATTAATTACGGTTAATGAAATAAATTTAATGAAATTTCAAGCATGTAAATGTAAAATAATTTGTACTTTATCTGTGATTACGTAGTACTTATTAAAAGTTTTATATTTTAAAAATATTAATAAAAATCAAATACAAACAATTAAATTTCCAATAATTTTGCCAAGGTTTGTTAAATGAAGGATGTTTTGGATAATCAAATTTGCAAAAAGGTGAATTGTGATCCTTCTCCATTCTCATAATTTGATTTCTTGTTAAATTATTAGTACATGTATAACAAATCATTGTACTTAATGTTTCTAAACGTGATTTTGCATCCTTAATTTTTGCCTCAATCTATAAAAACATTATGTATACAGTTATTGAATAGGTTTTGTTTTTCTTTAATTACAATAATTGAACATACCAATTTAGTATATTCTTTTGGAACAATATCTTCATCGTCATTGTCATTTTCAGAAAATTCATCGTAATAATCTTCATATTTTTCTCTTGTAGAATTGTCAAAATTGTTACTAATTTTTTCATCTTTTGTTTCACTTTCATCGACCAAAAAATCTTTTTCAGCCTCTTCTAATAATCTGTTGACTTCCTTATCGTACTCTGGATCATAGTCATTTTTATTCATTCCAAACGTGTCCATAACATCATCAAACATTGATCTACTTTGAAAATCATCAAGATTATAATCATCATTGTTAGGATCATCTGTATCGTGATAGTACCTCATACTCATATTGCCTATTAAAGAATGCATAAAAAGAACAACATTAATTTGTTTGTACTTGAAAAACTCCTGCATATAATTTCTTAAAACTTCATTATTGCACGAATTAAAGTAAATGGAAATTTATTTTATAAACTATAATAAGAAAAAACATTTGTACTAAACATACATATTATTTCACCGTCCTTTATAAAATCTCTATATTATCTAAAAAAACTTTGTATTTAGAGTGTTTATGATTTGTATAATATAAAACTTTTATAAATCATAATAATTAAATAACATCATTAAAAAGTCCTTTGATATGAATAATCCTTGGATAAAACTTTTTAAATTAACGATTAAAATGTACGTTTAAAGAATGTTTTTAAAATACTTTAAGGCTAATAAAGCTATTCTGACTCTGGCCAAGATCTACGATATTTGTTCCATACCTGGGTAAACTTGATAAACTGGGCCCTTCCTTTATTAAGGGAATTCTAAATTGTAGTGAGAACAAAAGCTCTGAGCTGACAAGTGTTCGGCTTTCATAATAAAATATTTTTCAAAAACCCGAATCTATTACGATTTAACGATTCACGTTCGTAAACTGAATTTCCCGATCACATGTACATGTTGCTCCACCCACGATATTTAAATAACCTCGAATTATTAACCAATAACAAATCTGTTGGAATACAATAAAAGTTTTTTTTTTTTTTTTTTTTTTTTTACAAAAAAAGAACCGAAGTTTTAGAATGGGAGGAATGCAACCGAAACTATTACGGGTACTGTAAGGGTACTTATCAACATCGGGAGTTTTTACCGATACTCAATAATTCATTCGACTCACTAATATTCGTAATAAATTTTATAATAAACATGACACTGATTTTAATAATTAATTCAATTTTGTAATATATCATTATCTTACAAAAGCTTATATTCCAATGTTACAATGTACACGCGCATTTATTGTTCATAAATAACGATATCGACTCTCATGAATATATTACTATACGGCTAATTATAATTACTACGTTAATTATAAGAAATTCTTAAACGAATGTTAAAATCAAGTACTTTTAAGTCTTGTAACAAACGCTCGTTGTTCGACAAATGAAGACCGTAATTATGAAATAACAGCTACGAATCGTTATAAAATAAATGAATAATATTATTCTTAACACCCCTTCTCTCCCCCCCGCCGATAATCAGCTATTTACCTTTAAAATAAACAAGATTGTAATCTTTGTAAAACACCGTCGACGAGTTATTTCTTGAAGAAAATGTTCACCCAAAGGATTATAATTAACCGCCTTCTATCTTTTGTTCTTATCTTTATTTTGATGACTCGACATCAGCAGATATTAGTCGAGTCGCTCGCCGACCACAGAGGCATCGGCAAGAAAAGTCAAAATAATAATATTATATAAACTACGAAAGAAGTCTGCTTCGTTTCAGAGCTACTTGAATCTGCTGATGGGATCGTCCCGCTAGAACCCGCTACGAATAGAAATTCAGACGTTGAAAGATGTAATTTAAATCCTACTTTATCTACCGCCTCTCGTATTAAAAGTCCCAATTAAAAACTAGATCTCGTACGTAGCCCCCCCCTTCTCTCCCCCACCCCCGGCCCCCGGCCCCGCACTCACCGATAGGGATTCGTTCGAACGGGTCTATAAAATTTACGCATTTCTAAATAAACTTTATCGTCCTTTTAGATTTTCTGATTCATTATCAATCGAGCGAGACTTATGAAGTACGCGCGCGCGCGCCTGTGTGTGTCTGTGTACCTTCCCTCCGAAGACCTTTTTGTTCGTCGTTTGTTTTTAAATGTAATCGAAATGACGAATTCAAAGTAGAGTACGTTCATGAAATCGAGGCATTAATTTCCAATGATATATTTAATACTCGGAATTTATAATATTTCGTAAGCAAAATAATTACTGTCATTTTAAGCGGTAAACAAAGATAGTGCGAAGAGGGTAGGGGCATTGGGGGGTGAGGGAAGGGGTATGATATTTCGATGAAATTTTTAATCGTTAAAATTAATGGCGAGAGCTCAAAGGTTTATAAGGTATCCCGAAATTTACATTACGTATAAAAATAATCAAGATTTCGAAACAGATTCGATTACGCAAAGTCTTTATCGCGAAGAAGAGATAAATATCTTTTATTTATAATATATGCTCGATCCTTATAGATCATCGCTACAAGCCATACGTGTTTACTTTCGCAGAGTTTAAATAAACAACTAAATCTCCAACTAAATAGATCTTAGGCGAAAAAAAAAAAATTATTATGTCAACATTTAGAACGCACTTTTGTTTATTAAAGTTTCGTTTGTTTTACTGTACCGAATATTACTTGTGCACGGAAGCAAATGAAAAGAATCGATCGTAGAGTAATATAAAAATTTAAGCGTAATCAATGCATAGTCTACCCTTACAATGCACAATGGCCGCTTAAAAATAAAGTATCGAGTTTCTTCAAAACCGTTACTATAACAATCATTCCCTAACAAGTAAATAATAATCCTAAGTCTTGTCTCGCAAGTCAAACAAAAACTGTAGATATAACGTACGTAAACGACCAAAGCGTCAGCCCAAAAATTTTATGATTTTATTACCCGTCCCTTCTACCTAGTCGGTATAAAATTTTTAATATTAACCTTGTTGTCGCACTTCTCCATATACGCGTTACGGATGAATTTTTATTATTAATCGCCGTTGAGTACGTTCCACGCTTAACGTAGTAATAATAATAACGGGGAGTGGTAATAGTAGAAAAAAAAGTACGTTGAGCCGTCGGGCGAAGGAAAATTCAAAATTTGTTTCAGTACGCGTTGGAATTTATTTTCCTAGAAACGATCAGTCAAGAAGGTCTCGAAAAAAACAATGAAAAGTCGCACATGTCTTGCGGGGATGACCCTTTGGAAGGAGCTAATGAGCCAATGTGGTCGAGGGTCGTGGTCAAACATCTTATGTTTTTCGAGGCCGTAAAAACTTTGGTTGGTAGAACATAAATGTAAAGTAAAATCCTTTTCGGTTACGTGGAAGGGGAAATGAAATTTTCCGAAATTTTGGTCTATTCGTCTCCACGCCATCACCTTGTCTCAAAAACAATACGCTTCTTTAAACAATATCTGTCCATTCATCCAATCGCGAAGCCCTCTGATTCTATTAGAAAATCACTATCTGTCACTATCAAATCACTATCGAATTCTCCCAAAGTCGAGTTTATTATCGTAATAATAAAAATAAAAGCCACAGTCGCGCATCACTCCGTAGATATGTTATATGATTCTCCAACTTTTCATACAGATAGACGTTTTTTCGGACATAAGCTCAAGCTGCTCCGTTGAATACAATATTTAATAAATATAAGCACTGCAGCAGAATAAAAAGAAAAAATAGTACACTCTTGGCGTTCACTAGTATAACACAGAAGACACTTTTATTCTGAATAATGTGTTGGAAAATGTCGATCGGGATTAAACTGATGCGAGCAGTTTCTACGTTATAAGATACAGAATTATGAAAACAAAAGAAAAAGAAAAAAAAGTTAATTCTAGTATTTTAAATAATATTACAATATACGCAAAGCTTCCTTAAATAAAAGACTGTAAAGGCAACTTTAACGATACAAATGTATAATGTACATATATATATATATATACACACTGTATGTCGGTTACACCATCTTGAACTTAACGTGTCGTTGCAAGTTCTCCGCCCCCCCCCTCCTGGATGTCTTTTTGATTTCAACCTCAAGAAGCGCTTGCACACAATGTATATATACAACGATGGATTTCTTGTTTAGACAGACGAAAGTTCGTAAAACTTCAAAAACCAAGTGCTCGACATGACGATCGTATACATTGAGCGCCTGCATACTTTTGCAACCTCGTCAAAATTTCTGCAAGGTAAATATGCAATAGGGATGCTCTTAGCTTGTGCTAACTTCCGAAATCGCGAAGCACGAAGAAACGATCGTAGGATACAATTTCTTTAAATTAACTTTAACTGTTTTTTCTTCAGAAACGGGTAAGTGATACGATCGCCATAAGATCGCTTTTACATAAATTATTAAAACCGACGTAATAGTATTATCATAGGACGCTTCTGAAAACAGTACCATTTATGTAATAATTTATGTATCGGATGAAAAAAATTCCCTCCCATAGGAATCATAGGTCGATTACAAAAATATTTATAAACGATCTATTTTACAATAACAATATTTGTTATAATTTTATTATATAAACGATATATATAATAAACGAAATATTAATTGTAAAAAATTAAATATATATATATATTAAATGTAAAACGATTAAAATTAATTTAGAATCTTGAGAAGGAAAATACAAACGAGAAAAAAAACATATAATAGATAAAACGAATAAGTTGTAGCTCGAAATAGCTATAACTAAAATTATAGTTACAGCGCAAAAAAAAGGCTTAATTAAACGATTGAGCGGATTTAACGCACTTAATACTTACGCATTTAATAAGCTCGTCCTCAACTCGAAACGAACACTGCAAAACTTTCCTTGACTAGGAAATATCGTAAAACAATCCCTTTTACCAAAACAGCGAACCTTCGTTTTTTATTACCCTGCAACATATATATATATATATATATAATTAATAAATATAATATGACAATCAGTCGTAATCGAAAGAATTTCACTGTAATTGTATGCACTTGAAGGGATTTTGAATTTAATGCAACAAGAAATTGTAAGTTTATGAGAGGAGCCTGACAATCTCCAACACTTTTCAATAGCCACCGAATGAGTACTTAGCATTTACCCACTAGCGCCAACGATGGGAAATATTCTTTCCCAAAGCGTAAGGCGCTGATGATTAGGTATGCCCGACTAAGCCCGTCGAACATAAAGCATAGGGAAATATTTTGTCCCCATACGCAGTCCCTCCTCCGTTCGACAATTAACCGTAGGGTCGGAATGAGGAAAATCGGGGATTTTACATTGCTCCAGACATCAGGCCAGGCACTGCCATGTGTAACAAGATCATTTTTAACAAACCGATTTAAAACCGATGCAACATAAGTATAAAAATTATCGATCTACGTTCAAATGCTGAGAGAAAAGAAGAAGAAGAAGAAGTGAATTATTTTGCTCGAATTCTTAGATTATATAATAATTGTTTTTGTTTTTGTTTTTTTGTATTTTTCATAACTAATTCAATTATCACAAAATTTCTATACTAAAGTATTTGCTGGTACAATAATTAATTTGTGCATTAATTTATAAATTTAATGCTTGCAATATAATTCGTATTTTAACTCAATAGTTATAGCATATAATTTTTAATCTTGTTACGAGACGATTCTTATCCTCTTTTTTTTTTCTCTTTTGCTTTCTTTCTTTTGTTACTTTTGACAAATAGTACGGCGGTTACTCTAAAGAGGGTCCAGGGTCATATAATCATTTCGATTATATTAGGAAAACTCTCAGGTGTATCGTAGCAATGATTGAGTACCACATACAGGCGCAGCGAGTGACCGACGAAAGAGCGATTGTGCATTCGTTCCTCGATCCTCGTCTCTCAAAACTACATTTTCATTAGTCCGTAAATCGCGCTTTCGCACGAGTAGTTTCGCTTCTCAGATTGGATTTTTCCTGAACAATTCTCCTTCGTCGTTACCTTTTTCAGATCACAGCAGAGAAAAGACGAAAAAAAAAAAAAAAAACCTTTATGAACAATTTCAAATAAAGGTTCAGTATTCTCTGAAGAATTTTCGATTCATTCTCATCGTAAGGAATGAAATTAATTTTCACGTAAATTAGAGAAGCTACATTTTACAGTACAAATTTTAATCGCGTTAAAAAAGCATTTAAGATCTTGATATCTAGAAACGAGATTGTAATCCTGCATTTTAAGAATGGCGAATAAACATTAATGCTTAGTAATCCTTAAAAAAACGAAAATAATTAAAGTTCATTACATTGATGGTTTTACTCGGGATATGCCCTTTTTAAGAATCTCATTCCTTTGTAATGCCAAAAGATATTATGTATTGCGATTTCGCATTTGATCCACGGACATATATGAAGTATAGCGCGCACATTGTCCTACACATCACTGACACATTGGCCCACCGAGTATTTTAGAATACTTACTTGTGCTCTAACCTATCATAACCTCATGATTTTTATTTTTTTAAATACAATAATTATTATTTAAGCCGTGAATATATTCTGAAATGTTAAAACAACAAAAGAGTTAATTTTTGTTAAATTAGTCTTGTTATTCGTTGTAACAACCGAATAATCTGAAAATTATGGATGAACGTTCAGCCGAAGATGTTTATTTGGTTTTAAAAACACTATGCAGTACTTTTATGAAAAATCCGAACGTTGAAATAATCACGCAAATAATAATTCTATGTAACAGAATTCCAGATTCGATTATTCAAATAATACACGAAGATATTTTATACCCAATAACTTATCATATGAAAAATAATACTTTTAGGTATACGTACTATGAAATATAAGCGTTCAGAATATTTAAATTTAATTGTCATTTCTTTCCCTTACAGTAAAGATACAAATTTAAAATTAATCAAAGCTGTACAGTTTGTAATATCAAAAATTAAAATTGAAAGTATCAAATTATTTTTTGAAATTTATCAATGCCTACGCATGCAGTTATGTCAGCAAACAAATGCTATGGAATGTATGTTTGATAAATACTTGTAAAAACTCCTTGCAATTAATTAATTTAATAATTGACATTGCTTTCAGTAATAGAGTCACACGAAGAATTAAAAGAAATTGTTATTCTGTGCTTAAATGACTTAGTAAGGAATTCTTCAATAAAGATTATTGAATTATTTTATACAAGAAAACATGCTGCGTTATTAAGCCATGGCATTTATCTATGCGTTACAATAGCAAGATTGGAAAAATCTGTTTCTTTAAGGTACAATGAATTTAAATGTAATCTAAATTGCATTTACTAGTATTCCATTTGCTTATAGAATATCTGCAATTGAGACCATTATGACGTTATTACAAGTACATGACGAAGCGGAGGGACAAGATCAGAATTTACGTGATCAAATATCCTATGTAGTTATGCTATATTTGCCAGGAATAGCTAGTGGATTGTTGGAAGTTGCCACTGGCAGTGATATTCAAAATCACAAAATTACTATGGTAATTATACAGAAATAACAAAATATTTATATGGTACATAAATGTTTATTTTTAATATAATTTTGTAGATGGCAATTCGAGCATGGAGCAAAGCATTGAATCTTGTTATGAAAGATATGCCTGAAAAAGAAGGTACTAATGCACCTTTGAATAATTTTGATTTCAATATCGTAAAATCAAAAAATGCTAAAACGGTTGAAAAAATAAAAAATATCTTAAAAACTGCCCAACGAACTGACGATTGGTATTCCGAAGTATCTGAAAAATTAAAGATCATTCTTGTAGAGTTGAATGCCTTAACTAAACATACACACTTTAAAGTTCGCAAAGAGCTAGCAGAAGGCGTTGGACTTATTTTATTAAATTGCTCCAGGTAATGAGCTTGATTTTTTCCCTCTATTTGTTATCCCACAACGAGCATTAATAAAATGCGCATTCAAAATAAGTATTACGTAATAATGAAATTATATAAATTTTTAATTGAAAATAAGTTTCCAGAAATATGAAATCTTGTTTCCAAATTTTATTAAATATTTTAATTACATTGTCAGAGGATGAAAGTAGCCATGTTAATAAAAAAGCAAGGGATGCCTTACAAAGTATTCAGGATAAATTTTTTCACCATAAAAATATGAAATCCATCGTTGAAATGTTGGAAGAAAACTTGTACAATCTATTAACAGAAATGCCCAGAATTATTCGAACATCCGGTATTTGAATAATACTTATTTTTAAATTAAATAAATCAAACGTTTGATTTGCATGTCAATGTCGCTCGTGTATTTGCAGGTGAATCGTTACAGTTAATGTGGCTCAATCGCTTAGCTGGATATTTAAGAATATTTGGAAAGCAAAGATTACCGTTAATATTGCTGTCAATGGCACATTTGCGTAAATTATTATTAAGTCTCGTATACATAGCCGAACTCGACTGTAGCAATATCTCGCTATTGGAAGATATTTCAACAACAGCAAGTTTGTATATTTTTCAAAACATACTGACCCAAAGTGACTTTTGCTTATGAATTATTTAAGCACAATGATTTTGTAGACTTTGAAGAGACCGTGTACCACGAGGTGGCCCATTCATGGAAGCAGTATAAATTCCTTTTTGATTTGGCTTGCGTAGAGAAGTTGAATCGGATCTTTAGGATTCTCGGAGAATTCGTAGATAAGAAAATGCTAGTAGACAGCATATTGAAAATGATCGTTGACATACCGAAATTTAAAAAGGAACTGATTTTAATGTTAAATATAATACTCGAAGGTATTATTGCATTCAATAGGATTCAATTACATTCTTAGTCTAATGATCTCGACTAATGGAATAAATGTTATTGTAACAGTGCCTACGGATTCGTCGGTACCAACTTCGATGTACAAGCAAGTCATCGAATGCTATGTATCGTCGGATTGTTGGGATTTGGCTGTTGAGGTTTCCGAGGACACGGCACTCCAATGCGCCCAAAACAATATCGTTCAATGTTGCCTTCTACTCGAAGGTCTCGGGATCATAGCAACGGCATTACAAGAAAAATACCAGACTTTCCTTTTAAAGACCCTGTACATGGTCATAGAGAGAGCAGGTCATTTGTTTAAATAAATTAATTGAATAAACGGAGAAAAGCTTGTCTTGCCAATAATAATTTTATTAAAAGGTCTTTGATATTTCTGGGACAGGTAACAAACACAGTTTGCTGCGGAGTTTAGGGCTTTCGACCCTTGAAACAATCACGAAAGCCCAAAGCTTAGGCACGATGGCGGATCTGTTCAGGGTGAACTGCGATTACATATCGTATCACGTGACCGTTAAACTAAGAAGAGTAGAGAGAAATCCAGGAGTCCTCGACGTCGTGGAAGTTGTAACGAAATACAGCACCATGGACTTTCTTCCCCAGCTTAAGGAAATTGTCTATGACTTACTTATTCAATCCAGTTCGAGCATTCAAAAACGCAACGTGCAATCTTTTCTTAAGGTATTTTATGCGTTTGTGATATGCGTTAAAAGATTGACGTCGCAGAACGACGATGCCGAGCCAAGTGAGGATAATTCCAAGGAGACGAAAGTTCCGAAACCTTCAGAGATTATTATAAATAGCTTTGTGGAATTCTGCAACGCCCAGAAGGATGCTAAACAGTATGATAATGATAACGTTGAACGCGTTAACGATGAAAGTGCCAATGACCTTGGCTCTGATGATAATGCCGGCGAATCGGCCAACTTCAATGAAGGTTCTTCATTCTTAAATATCTTTTATTTTTAGATTAACTTTATCGGTAACTCGGTATTATTCGTTATAGACGACGAGGACGAGGTAAAAGCTCCTTACTACATTACTATGGTGAGGGACATTATGAAGCACTCGTTGCATTTTTTACCATTGTCAATTAACGAGTCGTCCCTCGCGATGTCGATATTAACGGAAGGCGCTCTCATTTTAAAAGATTCGGAGAACGTGTTGTTGCCCATCGTACACGAGCTCTGGCATCCTTTAGTTCATAGGTTTCAAGACTCGAACCCACTCGCTATCAATCAAGCATTCCAATTACTATGCTGTTTGTCCCAAGTGTCCCAGGACTTTATTCGCTCAAGGACACTAAAGTAAATCATGTATTTATACAAATTTAATGTGACGTAGTAAATTAATTATTACTCGTTGCTTTTATCTAAGCTTTCCAGGGTAAAGGATAAAAAAAAAACTTATATTTTTCCAAACCCTTAAATACGTTTATTAGTTTTATTCGTACATTTACACTTACACTTTAATACATAATACAGCATCGTTTGCGTACACAGTTGGTTAAATAAGTTGTTAAATAAAATTTCTAGGCAAGTATTACCATCTTTATCGAATTTCCTAACGACTTCGGCCAAAGAAAGTTATAAGAAAGATACCTCAAGCATTTATAAATATACGCAAGTATTTAAATTACAGAAACTTATTTTGTTACGACTGGGAGATCTTGTAAAAAATTTAAAATTATTCGAAAAAGATACTTGGGATATTTTGGATACGGTTGAGCCTTATTTCGATTGCCTACAACATTCAGAGCTTCAGGTACTCAATATCAATGCTCGAGTATTAGAGTACAGCCGTAAATTACTTTTATTTTATAATTTTCTTGCAGGAACACTGCGTATCTATGTACAAAAGTATTTCAGAATACAATACCGATCTCGTGTGGGTGAAGTGCATTGACATTTGGCATCGACAGGTGGAATTTGTATTCCCTGAAAGCGACCTTACCGAATGGTACTCGAAGGTATTTATTGCGCCATTCGGCAATTTCATTTGCGCGTTTATTTTATTTAATAAATAAATAAATAAATAAATAAAACTCTACAGGCAATAGATTTTCAAGGCAAAAGCAACTATCATCGGAATTTACAACAAGTTTTGAAACATATACGAGAAAAGCGCTTGATATTGTAAACAGTATATATATATATATATTTGTATTTTCAGCAAATATTTGTAAATACCCTTTAAACGAATAAACGAGTCGTACTTTTTATAATAAAGACACGATCTACTGTAATTATTGTTATGACGTTCAAAGATCCCACCATCCTCACCGAGGTAAGAGTCGCTATTGGAGTTGGTTTTGAGTCTAGGTTTTACCTTGTTGACGAGCGATGAGGAGCATCTCTGCATGTAAATTATGAAATTACTTTGGTCTTAAATAGAAAAAAAAAAAAATAAAAAACAATATTAGGTAATAATTTTTATTTTATCAATTCATTGAAGATAAATTTACTTATCGTTTCGGAATCGATGCTAGATCTTCCTTCCTCTCATCCAGGAAGGAAAAAATCTACTCCCGGATGACTTGTGATAAATTAGAGATGGTGTGATCTATGTTTTATAGAAGCGTTTAGCGTGTTCGTTATCTCCGTGATCGGAGTGAGAGCGAGGGAGAGGACGAACGGGATTCGGGGAAGCGAGTACGTCATAGCCGAACGCCCCATAATACTGTTACGTCGGTTCACGGGCCAAGGTGAATCGAACCGTTTTAAAAGGGAGTCTTTCCTCACCTGAGAAAAGATGCCTTGCTCCCTTTTTTTTAGCCTAAGATTTTACTCCAATAGCTAGGGCTGGAGCCAATATTGCAAAATACCTCGAAAACGTCTACTGCGATATTGTTGCATGGAAATTGAAATGAGAATGGATTGAATGCACTTACCTTTCGATGATTTGAAGCAGGATTTTAGTATTTTTATTAGACTTCCTTCCTTCCTCTCGTTCCGGATGCACGAAACACATCGCGGGTGGTGCGCGATAGGGACGGGAATACAAAGTAAAAATTTAACACAAGCACTCGCGGTTTTAAATGTTCGTTTATTGTGTGACGATAGTAACAAGGGAAAAAAGTACAACTAAACCGGACTCCAAAGTGCTGGTTACAAACGTGTGGCAGATCGTCGGACCAAGGAGTGAGTATTTTTCGACCGAGGTCCTATTTTATACCCTGGTCGACGTCACTTTTCCAGATGCGCTTCGGAAAAATGTTATTATGAGCATCTGGTTTCTATTCTTTTCTACTAATCTGAAGTCACGTTTTATTTGCCCGGTTTTCTCTGTTGATTTAATTTTCCTCAGTCTATTGAGGAGGGTCGCTTATTTTATAATAAGTTCCTTATGTCTACAATTATAATAGTATTTTTATTCTTGTATTTTCCATCTCTAAACGTTCTTATCTTTCTCTGATTCGATTCTTCGCGAGAACGATTCATACAAGGAGTGGGCTGTTCTTGATCGTGCGATGCGTATGGAAAAGTCTCAGCTGTCGTAGTGAGAACTGAGTCTGTACATGAACAGTGAATCTATAATGAGGGGACTTAATCCCTCAGATGGGTAATGTACAGCGGTTACTCGCAAGAAGGAAATGTCGTGAATATTTTTAAGACGGTAAGTGCGGAAGAGTCTCAGCAGTCGTAGTGAGAACTGAGTATTTACATGAGCAGTGAATCTATAGGGGGGGGGACGTAACAATACACTGGTTTTATTGTTGGCCGAAAGTCCACTCTTCTGGGGAGGGGGAGGGGAATGTCTCTTTTTAGGCGTTCCTAAATTATAGCTGGAAAAGCAACATGTAAATAATGTTTTTCAATATATTAGTTTTCAAAATATTTATATTTTATAAGATTGATTTATAAGATATTTATATTTATATTTATATTTATAAGATTTATAAGTCTTTCCTCGCCGACAAAAGATCCAATGCTCCCCACCCCCCCTTTAAGCCTAAGATTTTTAAGACTCTTAATAGCTTCGGCTGGAGCTAATATTGCAATGTATAGGAACGCGGTTGAAATGATTTAATAAACGGTGATGTGCGCTTACCTTTCCATGATAAAGGTCGATCGAGTGTGTTGAGAAAGGTCGTAGCCCTTTGCTTCCTTCCTTTCATCCTTCCTTCCTCACCATCGGGATGCGCGGGATACGTCGCGGATGGCACACAATAGGGAAAGGAAACCCAAGTAAAACTTATATGTTTACTGTACCAGTATTAATAGTGACAAGGGAAAAGTACAACTAAAATGGACTCCGAGGTGTTGGTTATAAAAGTGCGGTCGAAGGTCGGACCAAGGAGTGAGTTGTTTTCGTCAAGAGTCAGGTTTATATAGCTGGTGGTTTTTAGCTTTCAGATGCACTCTATTCGTTTGCTTGACGTTTTCTTTACGCGAGCAGTGTTAGAATATACTCAACTCTTACGTTGAGTCATCGGAAAGAGCGATTTTTTTGTCTTCTATTGAGTAATCCTTGTTCAGCAGTCTTTCCCGATAACAAAATCTATCATAATTTCGCACGCGTATAAAAAAATAAACCCCTTTTATTAATTAATTATTATTCTTAATATTACAAATTTTATTTTAATGTGATTTATATGATATATATATATATATACATATATATTTCTTCTCTTCTCCGTTTCTATCTTTTGCATTACAAATTTATAATTACTCACTAAATCTATTCATAATCTTTATAATAAAACACCTTTTTAATAATACAGATACGCATTCGTTTTTTTTTTATGTTTTAAATTGTGCGATTGTACGACGGTTTCGCTAAAAAGTCTCAAAGATTGGAAATATAAAATTTTCTTTCTATTGGTTTTTCAAAAGTCTCGGCAGTTGTAGTGGCACCTGAATATTAAGAATCGGTCTATAGTGAGGCGACGTAACGAGATATTTAATTTAATAATACTAACCATAAATATGAGATGGCGCTTATAAGTTATTCGTCCTTCAAAATAAACACAAAGTCAATGACAAATAACAATGAACGACGTTAAATTCAATATTCTAGATATTCGTTCGTATGAGGTTCAGTGCTTACGTTCTCTTCGTCCCGTACCCATCGTTTAAGAGACTTTTAGAAATAAAAGCAGTGAAAATACAAATTGTTGAATAATTACTAATTTCAATAACCCAACGAAGTCACGATTCATTTGTTCGACGCGTGCATTGCGTGTGCATACTTTTAAAAAGAATATAAAAATCATTAGACGCCCGAACAGTCGCTTTGCCGCCGATGACCCAAGGTGGGGAGGGGCGGCCTTTGAGTGCGTTTACTCTTACCAGGCGCTAGCTAGAGTAATTGGATCCTAATGCCTTTTTGGGCTACCTGGGAAAATTATATTTCCCCGACTCGTCCGCCACAAGTGTATAGGCGGAGGAGGGGGTGGAATAAATACTGCTTTTAGCTTGGACGGTTTTATTCCGCCCGTACTACCGTCTAATCTCGAGAAGTCGTCTTGCAAAAAGACTCCACGTCGCTGGATTATCAAATTATCAAAAATGCAGATCGCTGACTTCGACGAAGACTGCAAAATCCTTAAATTCTTTCGGTTTGGTCAAATAGGCCGTGGGAACGAGAAAATTGTAAACATATCATACGTCAGGCATTGGTGACGTCACCTGCTTCGCTCTTCCTACTCTGATCCTCTAATTTAGTTAATTTTCATACATAAATTGATGTTTAATAAATCGTTTGAATAGGATTACATTAAATTGTTCACAGATATTAAAAACCATTATCCCGTCTTATTACCCCCTTAGAAACGGATGCCGGCGAGCAATCATCATCTGTTCTTCAGGTCATAAATCGATGTATCGTCCTTATCTCCGCAAAGACGAACGTGACGGATCATCTCCTTATGTTTTGCGATCATTTCGTTAATCTCAAGGGTTTCGCTAAGCTAATGCATAAACGTCATTTTTTCTTTCACTCGCCCATCTCGTTCCGAGCTTTCACGATCATCATCGTTAGCATTTTTCCCTTCAAACTTTAATATCAATTACATCAATTTACCTATATGGTATGTATGTATGTAGCAAACGTTATAATCATCATCGGCGTTATTAAATTATCATCCGTTACAGGTGAATTAGCGAAGAGAGAATAAAAAAAGAACGGAAGAGTACTGTTCAGTCGCGGTGCAATGCTCCGTTTTAAGCCCGAGATTTTACTCTCAATGGATTGAGGTAGAGCCAATATTACAATATACCAGATCGGATTGTAAAGGAGTTTATAATCTGATAATTCATATGTCCAAATGATAATAAAAAGGCACCTACCTTTCGTTGATATAGTTTTTTTAGATCGAGTAAATTGTTTTAACTTCTCTGTTACGTCGCCTCACTGTGCCTGTATGTACTCAGTCGCCACTACGACAGCTGAGACTTTTCGGTACGTACTTTATCACCATTGAACACTCCACTTTCCACGCGGAGTTTTCCTAATCCACGGGAAATCTAAAAATTTCCCAGGATCACGAAACATACGTTATCGAATAAATTAAACCCAAAATACGCATGAGCCTCTTTAGAGTAAGCGCCGTACATTTTCTTCCGAGATGAAAAGTTCAAAGAATAATTCTAAAATATAATATCTATAATATAATTTCTAAAATAATAAGATCTGATTGTTAAGCGAGAAGTACTATATGATTGAAACTGACTTTTCACTGACCGCTAAATTAAAATAGGAATGTTATCTAGAGGACCAATTTAATAATTAAGAAAACGAACTAATAAAATTTACGTAAAAAAAAAATCCTCGTATAGTAAAAACTATCCTTTATATGAATGAGTATTATAAAATCGAAAACATATCGATTAAATCCTAAAATGAAATGAGACCGCATATTGTTATCTAAAGTAAGAACATTATATTACAAAAGCTAATTTCTAAAATAAACAGAAATTATATACATTATATTAAAATATTATACAAACTAACACTACTATTATTTAAAATAATCATGAACAGAAGAGTATTAACTAACCATAGTATTAGATAAGGAAAAGAAAGTTTAGAGAGGAAAATACAAAAATAAAAATACTATTATAATTTTAGACATAAGGAACTTGTCATAAAATAGTTATATTATGTCGACCGATAAGCGACCCTCCTCGATAGGCTGAGAAAAATAATAATCAGCGGAGAATATTGGGCAATAAGCGTGCGACCTCAGAGTAATAGAAAAGAATAGAGGCCTGGAAGTCATACCGACCAGGGTTATAAAACAGGCCCTCGGTCGAAAAATACCGCACTCCTTGGTCCGACCTTCGATCGCACCTTTGTAACTTACACCTCGGAGTCCATTTTAGTTGTACTTTTCCCTTGTCACTATTATTACTATTACAATAAACGGTCTTATTAAACCGCGAGGGCATTGGTGTTAAATTTGACTTTGAGTTTCCCTTCCCTATTGTGCGCCATCCGTGACGTGTTTCGCGCATCCGGAACGAGAGGAAGGACGGAAGGAAGAAGGTCAACAAAATGTACTTAAATACCTCTTCAGATCATCGAAAGGCAAATGCATTCAATAAATTTTCAATTAAGACTCCGTACAACTGCATCGCCTTCGTCGTTTCATAGTACATTGCAATATTTTGCTCCAGCCCAAGCTATTAAGAGTAAAATCTTAGGCTAAAAAGGAAGCTGTGCAACTCTCCTTCACGAGAAAAGACTGCATTACAACGATCGTTTCGCATTGATCCGCGAATCGACGTGACACTTCCTTCCTCATCTTCGGGATGCCCGAGACAAGTCACGGATGGCGCGGAAGTGTGTAAGGGTACACAAGAATTATAAGAAATATAGAAACTCTTCTCTCGCGGATCAAAGCTTTCGATTGTTAAATATAAAAAGAAAGGTACGAAGTAATTGAAATTATTATTACAATGTGAATGACTCCGGGATCACAAGAACGTTTTAGAAATATAGCAACGGTGCGGTCAGAAAGTCGAACCAGGAAGTGGGGTTTCACGGGTAATCCCCTATTTTATAACCTAATTGTGTAAACGTTTCGGAAAATTCTTTCAGTGCATGGCAGTTTCTTATCCTGATATAAGATACCTAAGAGATTTCCTTTGTTTCGGCTATGAAGACAAATTGTTAGCTGTAAGTAGAATTTTTTTATTATCTCATCTCTTCTAGATTTTGTCATTTTGGTTCCATGGTTATGTTACTATTCGATGTATAATTGTTATTTTCGTTGCCGTGGTGTTAGTAATGCTTATCTTAGAGTAGATGTACTCTCCCTTTTTATTTACCTGCAATGATTGTACGACGGTTACTCGGAAAAGGCAAAATATTGTAAACTAGTTCCTTGTCTCCATCACCATTAATCGCAGTGCACGCGCATTGTAAGAGTGAACGCACTAGAAGACGACGAATGGGCGCGCCGTCCGATTGATCTTCGGAGGTTTTGTCCCCCGCCGACTCCTTCCGCGCCATCGGCCTTTTCCTTCGGCCCAGAGTCCCGCCCGGAACCTGCTCGTGCAGGCTCGGGAAAACCCCCGACTCGCATCCTTTTTCTCCTTGGCCTAACGGGACCTCGGGCAGGGCCTTTCCGGATTCCCTAATCCGTACGGGTACGCGCAACGGCTGGGAGCACATTGTTCTTGGCGCGGGTCAAACCACACCTTCTTTATGTCGCGAGCGTATCATCTCCCATCGCCAGAGCCTTTGTCTATTTAATTTTTAAGCCTTTGGTCTTTCTTTTTCACATGATATCGTTGTTTTACATACAACGGGATACTAACATTTTCGATAATTGGTGTTGGTCGGGGTCGACGATCGGTGCCTCGCCGGGTACCGGGCCGTCGGCCATCTGCTCGTCGTCATTGCCAAGGCGCGCTGCGGTGCTTCGCGCGTCGCGGATGTCGTTTGCGGGCGGAGTATCATTGTCCGATTCTTCTTTGTCGCTGGTCGCTAGGGATGCGTCACTTACTTCTCGGCTATCGAGGAGGGCAGAGTGCGGGGCTTCTGCCTCTGATTCTCCGTCGGTCGGAGCCTCGGCTCTTTTTAGCTCGCTTACGTGGAGCAGCACTTCCCTGCCAATCCACCTATTCCATTGCCGCTGGTCATCCGCGCCGCGGAGGCGCAATCTCAGGCCTTTCTTCAGCTTCTGAATGCGCCTCTCCGTCGGGTTGTCCTGCGGGTAGTAAGCGTGGATCGTCCAGGCAACGCATCCACAAGTGTTCCCAAATCTCCAAGGTAGAGTTCGGGACCGGAAGGTCTCCACCCATCTCGAGAACGCGTCCGTCGCTACCAGGAGGAAGCGCTTGCCTCTCGGGGTCCGGGGATAGGGGCTCATGAGTTCCAGCGCCACCATGTCCCAAGGTCTCTGGTGTTCGGCGGTCCCCCGCGCGCACTTGCTGCAGCCAGCCGTCCTCCTGTTGCGCCGCGGCGACCTGCTGCTCCAGCGCGTCGACGGTTCGGTGGGCCAGGACCGGGGGCCCTTCGCGACTTCCTACGGACGGAGGCAGGAGTTCTTGGAGGTCTCCTTTCTTCTCCTCAAATTCTTTGCGATTGGGCATGCGGGATAAGGCGTCCGGGATCTCGTAGTCCTTCCCGGGCACATGCTCTACCGTGAAGCGAAAGCCGCGCAGGAGCGATTCCCATTTCGCCAGCTTCCCTTTCTCATCTTTGAAGTGGGTCCATCCAGGTCATCGCTGCGTTTTCCATCCATAGCGTGAAGGGTTTGTCCTCTAGGAGAGGTTGGTACTTTTTCACGGCCCATACCACATCGAGGCATTCCTGCTCGTTGCTGTGTTACCGCCGCCCGGCGGGAGAGAACTTCGCGGATGCGGAGGAGAGGATTCTCTTCTATCCGTCGGGTCCCAGCTGGTACAGCACCGCGCCCATCCCGGTCTTGCAGGCGTCGGTCTGCAGGAAGTACGGGTGCTGCGGGTCGGGTCGATAGAGTACTAGCGGCGTCTTGAACAGCGCCTTCAACTCAGTAAAGGCTCGCTCAGCTTCCCAGGTCTACGTCCAAGGTCCTTTCGCGAGCAGCGACGTCGGAGGCACCGCGGTTTACGCGAGATTCCGCATATATTCCCGGAGCCATCTAGAGACGCCGCGCAGATCCTTCTTCGATCGCGGCGTAGGAGCTTCGATAATCGCGCGGACTTGCGCGGGTTTCGCCTCATTGTGGTCTTCGGCGATGATGTGCCCGAGGTGCTCCAGTTGCTACGGCTCACATAAATAAGTATTGTTTTTAGGTTTATAATCCCTCCACGGGGGGTGCAGAGCTGTTAGAACAACACCTCCTTGTTCCATGGAATAGGTTCCGCGCGCAACTACGAGAACAACAAATAGGCTACGATCTAGCCAAACCGCTAAGGGCTGTAGCCTGTGCTAGCCGTCGGGGGCTATAGCCTGTGCCCGCCGTCAGGGGCCATAGCCTGACCACGCCGCCAGGGGCCATAGACTCGGAAAACGAGCAAAGGAGATTCGGTGCCAGGCCACGGCCGCGCAAGGTGTTCAGCACGTGGCCCTCGCCCATTCCTTAACGAGGGAAGAATAAATAAATGACCAAGGCAAGGAACGGGGCCGGGTAGGCTGCGACCTGATGATCTCGAGGCGTTAAAAGGACAGCACCGAGAATCAACGACACATTTTTGTCCTAGAACGTCCGACAGGACGACGACTGTTCCAACCTTTCAATAAAGAATTAAAAAGTGAAGACTCGACTTGTTAATGTCATCTCTAAACCCCGTCGATTCCTGCTCAGCTTCCTATCCAAAGTAACACCAGTCGCCACCATTACGATGGGCAAAGAATGCGGGGACGAGGTCGCCTCGATGATGCCGTCCGCGAGCATCTCCGCCACCTGCCCCTGGATGGCCCGCTTCTTTTCGACGTAGTAGCGGTAGGGTATCAATTTGAATGGTCGGTCGCCCGTCAGTTTGAGGTCGTGGGTCTGGAATTTGGTTTGGCAGATCGCATTCCCGACCCCGAAGATCTCCCGGTGCCCTTCCAGCAGTGTCCGGAACTCTTGCTAGTGTTCCTCCGGGAACTCGTGCCGGACGCCCTTCCAGGTCTCGCTAAGGAGGTCGTCTCCGAAGTCTACCTCGGTTCTGCCGAGGAATATCCTCCTCCTCCACTCCTTCCGGACGTAGAGGCAGTCGAGGTGGTGGTCGTGGTTTGCTTAGTTGTTCTTGAGCTACGACCTGCCCAGCACGGTGGCGTACAGCAATCCAGGCGTAACGAAAGAGTTGGTGTTGCTCACGAGGTCTTGGACGACGACGTTGATCTCGCACGTATCTCGGAGTGGCACCACCATTCCACCGACGGCTGCGAGGGCCTTCGTGGCGCCTGCCTGGATTCGTACTTCCTTACTCACTACTAGCGTGTGCAGGAAATTATGATTCGCACCGGAGTCCACCAGCGCCTTTAATTTCTGGCCGTTTATCGTGACGGTTAGGGACGTGGTCGAGGTTCTGGGAGTGTCACGGTCCGCGTAGGCATAATAAATAAATAAATGTAATATTGCGTCGTCGTACAGTTAGAAATAATATTAATGATTTATGGCGAAATTTATTGATTTTAAAGGAACGACCGTACGAGGCGTTTAGAATATAAATACACAAATAAGAGTTTAAAATATGAAACGACAGCACGATAATAGTGTTTAGGCGTCAGTAAACACTGTAGGACGAGACTTAGTAAAAGAAAAAATCGACAAATTGTCAAAAGGATATAGCCGCAGGGGCTTGAAGCCTGCCCTGGGCCCGAGGACGATGAGGCATGTTCGCCACATGCGGGACACCGTCCTCGCTTCGGGTCCAACGGACCGACGTAATAGAATCGGTTGCGCGAAATTAGGCCCGCCCACCGAACGACAAGAGCCGGCCGAGGTCCAACGTGACCAGGGCCAGAAGCCGCGACCCTCTCTGCCACTCTATGAATTTTCCCGGCCAATTAGATCGGCGGGGAAAAGGACCATAAAAGGAGAGAAGGTCGAGGTCTCGGGGCCTTTTCTCGCCTACTCTTTTTTCTGTAAGGACTTGAATTCGAATTCAATGCTTGTTCGCGACCAATAAAATTGTAATAAACGTGCTACCTTCTGATCATTAAAATAAAGACTTTTAAAACAAAGAAATATCGAGTTGAGAGGATCTCCCTAATATCCCGTCCATCCTGAACAGGGAGGCTCGTCGCGAAGACGATTAAGACTTGCGCGGTGCTTTCGTCGCGGGTAGTGCCTCCGCGTCTCCACCGGCTCGCCCGTTTCCCTGGTGCTTCGGGCGTTCCGAACAATCGCGATGGAAGTGACGACCGGGGCAATAGTTGCACTTCCGCAACTCCATCGCCCTCATTTTGCGCTGAGTGTCTTCGTTCATCGCGTCTCGCGCTGGGCGTTTCGCGGGTTCGCGGGTCTCTCTTTGGCGCTCCTGCTCCAGACGATCGTCCTCCTCGAGTTCCGCGACCAAGCTCCGTAACTCTCGGAGGCTCACCATGCTCTTCATCCGGAGCAATCGCGACAACGACGGCTTTTTTTACAAGGTCGTTTTCGCCACTCTCCGGGTATATCCTCTTCGCCAGGCGGTATCGTTGATGGAGGAAGAGGACGGAGTTTTCGTCCTCTCGCTGCCTGACGGTCAGTAGTTTCGCGGTCAGCCTCGCGAGCACCGTGCTGTGGGCGTATTTGTCCTCTTGCAGTTCCTTCAATTCGGTCCATGAGACAGGCGTGCATCTGTACGTGGACCACCAGCGTACAGCCCCTCCGTCCAGGTAACGAACGGCGGTCGACGCCTGCTGCCTTTCGGACACTCGCTAATGAATGTTTGCGAGTCTTCGTAATCCTCGTCCGTGAAGAGGATCAGGGTCGGTGGTGGCTTCATCCCCGCGGCGATGAGGTTGTGGAAAGCCGCTGGGTCGATGGGTGCGGGAGCTGGCGTCCTGCTCATTCTTGGGAGATTCGTCCGTGGATGGCGGTGCTGCGGTTCTCGCGCGCTGTCGCGACTTTGCTGCAGGTAATTTTGTCGCGGTGGACATTCATTGGACGCCACCGAGTGTTTCGATACTCCCGGAAGTACGTTATTGTGCCCGGCGAGCTCTTGCCATCCTTGCTGGAGTTTTTTGGTTCTCACGTCGCGGATTAGTACGCGTCAACAGAAGAGCGTGCCTCGCGTATTTGGCCGCCAATTGACAAAAAATACTTTCGTCAAGGGATGAGGAGCGTGAGGGTGGTGATTCAAAAAAAATTGCAACGCGAAGGACTCGTGATTGTACGTGGCGGGGACTAGCGAAAGGGCGCGCGCCGTTCAATTGACCTTCGGAGGTTCTTTTTCCCGAATTTATACCCCCGCCGACTCCTTCGGCCCAGGGTCTCGCCCGGAACCTGCTCGTGCAGGCTCGGGGAAACCCCCGACTCGCATCCTTTTGTTCCTCGGCCTAACGGGACCTCGGGCAGGGCCTTTCCGGATTCCCTAATCCGTACGAGTACGCGCAGTGTTGGGGGTACCGGCAGCGCGCAGCAAGGGGCACATTGTCCCCGGTGCCCGTCAAATTATAGATAAATTATAAGTCCATGGGTTGTTCCTTTCGGTTTACGGTATAAGACTGTTAATTAATATTTGGATAATCCATCGAATTTATACATATAAAATTCATATAAAATAAATAAGAAGAACGTTGAAAGTGAAAATTTTTTTATTTCATTAAGTAAAAATTTGAGTTTAAACTTGTCGACTTCGAACGCTGCCTTTTCGAATAAAACATTTACGTAACTCTTTTTAACTTACGCATAGAAATATAATAAGGACATAATCTACATGTATAGAAAACCATATGTATCATACCTTTTATGTACATGTACATGTAAACGTTTGTTTTTTTTTATTATCTGTATTAATTAAATTTGGCAAGTTAATGCTGATAATATGCGATATGAATTAAAAATAAACTTTACTTTTAACTAATTCTTAATTGATTTTATGACTTTAATTATGCACATTTGGTTTTGTAATTCTTAAAAAGTATTAACGTACTAATTATAGACTAGTCCAACGTTACAAAAGATCTTATATTAATACAACTTTTTCTGTACATTCAATACATTCTCCTACGTGGGTTGATATTTTCCCTTAATAACTTTATTACACATAATACATTGCAAGTTGCGCAAGAGCTGTCGAGGTAACAAAAGTTACAAGTTAATATGATTTTCATTCGCTATTCGTTATGTCTTATCTAATATAATACCAATGCAAGAAAATATTACAATCGTAAATCGTTAAAACTCAAATTTTCTTAACACCATTAGTGTTGTAATACTTCGATGTAATTAGTGAAAAATAATTGTAACTGTCGAGTAAGAAAAAATATTAACTGTAATAATATTAGTCAATTTTCAGCTCTGACCATACAATAAACTAATATATATATAGTTCTCCAACAATTTTTTTTTTTTACTACCTAGTAATAATTGAAAACCTATCATCTAAACGGGATCGATTTTATTTATACTAAATATTATTTAAACATCCGTAACAATGATTCAAATTTTCACTCTAAAATTTTTAATATCTAAATATTTGCATTTCCTTAATTGTTTATTAACATTAAATTATAAAACCTTGTATCGCCATTATCCGTAATTCTGAAAACAAAAAAATCAAATACATTTATTCTAACAATATCTTTAAAATATTTCACAAATTAATATGTACTGTCCTTTAGGTCCCTGAATTGTAATTTACAACTAAACTATACCTATCCAAGGATCTTTGGATTACGTAAGTAGGTTCAATTGTTTGTGTGCAACATTGTATGCGTATACATGTAATAGTCATTGACGAAACTATAATAATAATAATCGGTCGTTAAAGAAGTAACATATCACTTTTGCAATTTTATCTATTGTGAGTAGAATGAAACTAAAGGTACAAGATGAAAGACAACCTTGAATTTTCTATAATATCATCATCATTTCCATGCTTGTTTTTGTACTTTTTGCGAAGCTAACTTTTTCGTCACGTATGAGGAGATGACCAAAGCGGCAAGTACTATGACGATCAGATAGTAGTCGAAATCTTCTTTTAGAACGTCAAAAGTCTTCGATGGCGCCACTCTCGTATAAAACAGATCTACAAATCAAAACAATTATTATATGAATTATTAAATCTAATTTTATCCCGCATTAGCTTCTAATGACGTATTTAAAAGCAATATAAAAGCAATTTCAATACTTTAAATAATCGAGATAAATTGTTTTGTAGCTTTAAACACACGAGAAAATTTGTATTTTATATCGTCACGTTTTATATGCACGTACATTATCCCAAAATGAGTGAACAATAAGAGAAAAAAACATTTACCTAGACCATGAACAAAAACTAGGCATGTGCTTTCAAGGCCACTTGGACTTGTGTGAATACCAGAAATTCTAAAAACGCTTTGATTATAATTTATGATTCCGTCCATGTGAATTGGTATTTCAGGCATGTAAGGAATGACCCCTTCCTCTCGCATTTCGGGATTGACTGGCCTACGTGGATCCACCAACATCCACGGCAATTCCAAAACCCCTCCGTTCGCTAAGCCCACTGAAATAAAACGTTTTTACGTTATCTCTGTTAAAATTCACTTCGTCGAAATAATCATGGATGGCGTGCAATTGCGAACCTAAAATATGTTTGCTAGTTATGCCTTTTTCCGTAATGGTTTCTCGCATAGATTCTATTGTGGCAGGGAAAATAAATGCCTGCCTCTCGACTATTGGTAACTTAGTTGTAGTTAACGACGAAAAAACTGTAAGGCAAAAAATTATTCGTAGGCGTTTTCGTTAAAAAAGAAAAGAAAAGAAAAGAAAAGAAAAAAAAGGATCAATCATCGATCAATTAAACGTGAAAATTTGCATTACCTGTTATGTTACTCTGAGTCTTTCCCTCGTACAGTTCTAGCGTCGCTATTTCAGTCCTACGACTTTTCTCATTAAAATAACTATAAACTAACCAGTTTTCGGAATGAACGACGTGTACGGGGCCCTTGGTTCGCTTGTGGACAATAGAAAAGACCATGGTGCCCGACACAACGTCCAATAAATATAAATTAAGTGTATCTGTAAATAACAATAGTAATGGCAATGGTAGAAAAAGAAATGGAAATAGTATACGTGATGAATGAATAAGGTGAGCGAGCGAGGATTTTACGTGGCTGATGGAAACTGTTGCCGGTACATAATTCTTTTAGCTGACGTAATAATAAAGGAAAGTGTCGATTTACGGCATAAGTATAATAAAATTAAGAGCGGCATCGCTCGCGTAATCGCCAAGCGTTAAAGTATACGTGAAATTTGTAAGTGCCCTTCTTCACGAGCTACATTATGTTTATCGTGAAATTCCAAGGAATACTCGTCGGTCGCCCGGGATCATCCATCAATAATGCTGTGACGATCTAATCGATCTCGGCCTTACTTTTCTGCGCACTGCTGGTCCCTTGCGTAACGATGGCTACCAGATTTGGATTAATGTACTTGTACAGTACCGATCTGTCGCCCAAAACACGACCCTGCGAGTGCACCCGCTCGATCGGATCCTTGGACACGACGTGAGTTATCCGCTGATTTTTCGGGGAGAAGACCAGTTCCCAGACCTGGACGAATGAAGGCCGGTTACTTATGGCAAGCGGAAAGGAGGAGTAGTAGATAGGGTACCTTGTGGGCGACGAGGTTCTGCGAGGTGCTGTACGAGAAGGAATACCCGGAGAGTACGCCGGTGCTCCTGTCGACGGTGAATATGTAAGTGTCCCGGCCGACGGAGGTCGCGACGGCGCTCGCGCTCTCCGGGTACACGTGGCCCCGGTCGCGCTCGTCGAGGATGACGATGCCCCGCAGGAAGCTCTCCGTCGTCACGTGGAGGAGCATGGACTGCTTGATCCGGTAATTGAGCCTCGTGAGGCCGTCGAGGGCCTGGCCGTTAATAGGATTGAAGCTGAAGACGACGCCGTTGCCGCTCACCTGATCCGGTAACATAACAAGATCACGATTTATTGAAGGTCAGGCATTCAAGGACGATGAGCAGGTATTAGACGAACCTTGTCAGCTGCGAGGAGGGAGCACTGGGGCGGGTGGGGGAAGTGCCTGCTGCCCCGTTGGACGTATAAAATCATTTTGTCCGAGTCCTTGGAGAAGCCTTGGATGTCGTTGACTCTCAGCTGCCAAACGAGCTCGCCCTTCTTCGACTCTATGCCGAATATCTGCGGATTTACGAGGTCTAACGTAATTCAAGGGACTCAATGGCCTCCTATATGGAGCCAATGGGGCCTGGATTATCCGTACCTTGCCAGCCGACGTCACGACCACGATCATCTTGTGCAGGCCGAACTTGTCGCGGACCAGGTCCGCCCGCTGATTCGACTGCTGCGGCTCGAGACCCAGTGCAGCTTGGCCGAAGGCTCTCACTTGGTTCGCCTGGGAGCTCAGCCTCCGTATCAGCATACCGAATATGTCCCCTAATAACAGGCGAATCATTAGCTTCGTAGATGACGTCTTGGCTATTATTGACTGTTATTAACGGGGCTCGAATACCTCTCCCCCTCCCCCCGCCCCACGGTCTGCGTGGGGCAGGGGGAGAGAGAGAGATGGGGAGGGGGGGAGGACTCATTTTTCACGAGTTCGTTTCTTTTTCAAGCGCCTTCCATACTCTTCATACGTACTTTAATTCCAAGCAAGTATTATTTATTTGTCTACGTATTTTGTTGCTGTTTTCATTAAAACACGGGCCGTAATTATCGTTTCGTTTCCGAAGAAACGTGTAGCGATACCGGCTGGTGGATATCCCTTTTTGATAAATGCAAGCTTTCACATACAATTTTGAAAACAAATGTAAACAGAAATATGTAAGGACAGCACAAAAAAAAAAAACAAGCCAAGAAATTCTTAATACAACTTATTCTTAATGTATAAATCTTGCACTCACTCATTCATACGTACTTGAGCGATCCTTACGTAAAAAGCAGACTTTCATGCTTTAAGAATTTAGGCAATTCAAGCTTAGTCACACCGTAACTCATGCAAACTATTAAAGGGATCAAAATTTAGACAATTTACTTTAATAATTTGCCGTAAAACAGTCTTAAATACAGTAATATACTATGAAATCCATGCCATTACAATGATATTGTGATACAGAAGTAAATTTCAAACATAATTTTTAAAAAAGACTTGTTCCGATTCACTACTTACATGTACTGTCTACGTCAAGACCTGACAGCAGCCGTTCATAAAAGAAATTTGTTAATATTATGTTATATAAACTTAGATATTTTACAAATTACAATTTTACTTTTTTTTTTTTTTGTTTTTTGTTTTTTTTCATGCCAAATTAACTTTTGGCTGACTTTTTAATTATAATGTTACTTGACAGGATAAAGAGATAATTTCCTATTAACCAAGCATTGTATCTCAAAAGACGTGCTTACTTTCTTTCAAATCGAATTCAGTCTCGATGGCTTGATCGCGATCTGACATCGGCAACTCCACTATCTCGACCGCTGTAATCCGAGCGAGAGCTTCTTCTCTCGTCCATTGTACCTTTTGTTGCAATAGACTGATACTGTGATCTTCCGATGACAGTAAATATCCGCAGCCGCCTCCTTTGATCGACTCGGACGAACAATCGGTCGCCAGAATCGCAGCCTTGTATAAAGCATTGTGGGTTATTTGGTATAACTTTTCCGACTGAGCTTGATTTTCACTTAAGCTTGTCGCCGTGATCGTTGTCACCTGCCAAAGAAAATATATAAACTCAGTTATCTATCTGCTCATCGAGCTTAGGTTTTCCAGGCAACTCTAACATTTTATTCGATAAAAAAAAGCTAATTTGGATATTAAATTAATCTTATGACTCACTTTATCATGATACGATGATTCTAATACTACTTTTTCATTATTATTATTAGTAATATATAAAAAGTTCTCTCCATCTATATCGCGCGGAACTAGTACGGGTTCGTTCTCGAATAGAACTAAACGCTTTCTACGATTGTTATCTGCACTAATTGATATTGCAACTGTATTTCCAGGAACAAGAGAAATGTGATAAGGCCCTTCAGCTCCGGCTCCAAATATCATATTAATTGTTATTGACTGTGGCTCAGATTTCGGGTCAAAAATATTAATGTAAAATAATATCGCCAAGTTACTGTCACCCTTCAGGCAAACAAAGTAGGGAGATGCTAAAACACATCTAGATAACAAACAAAAAAAAAAAACAAATTACTCTAATTTGCTAAAAAGTTAATCAAAGTGCTTTAATTTTATGCGACAACTAACTCTGTTTCCTGTGTTATAAATGGTGCAGAAATTTTTCTATTTTTCAATTTTTCACCAGTTTTGCTGTCGTACGAAGTAACTTCTATGCCACTATTATAAAGCGGTAAAATATGATGCAAAACTCCATTATTTATATGCCACTGAACATCTTCTATCCTATAAATAAAATTAAAATCAAATGTAAGTAACAGTCATTTCTGTATCAATTCTAAAGTTCAAACAAGGATAAAACATTAATTTCAATACATTTTTACGAAATAAATTATATACTAATTACATTGGTATCTTATTAAATTAAATTAAATAAATAAAGAAAATAAAGACATTAATCTGTGATATATATTGTGTACTTTGTAATGTTCTATATTATCATAAGGAAATTAAAAGCAAAATATAATTTAAATGTGCTTAAAAGTGAACGTCGACAAGACTTTAAAAAAGAAACCTTTCTTTACAGTAAAGCCCTTCTGTTGAATACGATATAAATGGAGAATCAATTCTGAAATTATATAATTGTTAAAAATTAAATTTCACACAATAAAAGTAAGCCCTCAAATCGCCGTTACAAACAAATATTGACTCTTGTCGTTATTTATAATTTAAAGCATTGAAGAATTAATGAATATTTTGTCGAATAACCAACCTATCGGGATTCGGTTCCGCTACAGGCCATTCATTTAAAATATATCCAGTAGCTAAATTCCAATATCGAACAATAGCTGGAACCCCACCGTTCACCGTAATTAACTCTCCATCTGCAATATTACCGAACGCCCTAATATGACCAGCATACCCCTTTTCTAATATTCTTCTCCATAATATTTGACCTGTAATAAAATAAGCAAAGTATACGGTAAGCATGAATAATGTAAATATAAGTATTATAGTAAAAACTGGGTATACCTGTTTTAACATTCAAAGCTGCAATGACGTTTTCCTCCGTAGCGACAATAATTCTTTTTGCTTTTGAGACCGTGTCAAAGCTAGCAAATTTAATTTTGCCTACATAATTTTGTCTCCTGTAAAAAAAAAAATATTGTATTTAATTGATACAGTTTCAAATACGCAGATTATTAAAATGATGATACAAGCAAGTCCGTGCGATCGTTGTTAATACAGAAACTTGCATGCAATTATCCTCTAATAATTAAAAAATTAAAAAATAAAATTAAAAAAAAAAAAAAAAAAAACTAAAGGTTAATTTTCGTTGATTAGTAGTACGCTTGTGTGTTAGTATGCCAGTTTATGGTATCATAGTAGGCCACAATAGGGTATAAGCAGTTGAAAAATCGAATCTATATCGACACGGCTGTATTTTTAATTCATAAGCCACGTTATAAATATTACAAAGCTGGCCGATAACGTGATGATTTAATGATTACTAATTAAGAAGCAGCGTAATGAGAAGTTGTGGTCGGGGCTAAAAAGCACAGGAGATGCAAAGTCATTACGAGGAAGAGCAGCAGATGTTTACATTGGGATTAACGCAAGAGTTGAAGAAAAATTGAAGAAAAGTCTGGACGTTATGAAGGAATTGTGTGCATTGGCAACGCGGACTGACTACTCACCAATCGAATTTTCCTACTTGATCTTCGTACAAGCACAGTGATAGATTACAAATGCTAAGGAGGATAATTAAATAATGAACGAGGAATCGAGCGTCTGTGAAAAACCGGTTGAACTTTCCTCGTGAAATCGCGAGACTCGGCGAAGCCATTATTATTATACTAAATAATGGCTTATACGAGGGGGGATAACTACTTATCGAGTACGACTTAGCCTATACGATGTAGAACACAGCACTCGGATCCCTTTTAGGTGCACCAGGTGTCCAAGTACGTGTAGTGGCAAGCCTTTTTCTCTATCTCTCTCTCTCTCTTTTTACGTAGAGCTGAGCTGACTTGTTTTTTTTTTTTACACGTAATTTTACCGAAGAAAATTCCCCTCGGACTGTACTGTCAGATCCATAATTACGGATGAGCCTAGATATATATATATATATATATATATGTATATATGTATATCTATCGGAACGAGATCGGGATTGGTAAAACTGTAATATACTTCGCGCTACGTTCAAAACATTCCGGCAATCTTATTGTTATACGGCCGTAAAGCCATTTATTATCGGCCAGGAAGGACTTGGGTTTTGTCCGATACACGTAACTCGACAAAACTTAGCCATTGGCGAATAGGACATAATAATTCTTCTTCTTCTTCTTCTTCTTATTATTATTATTATTATTAATATTTATTTTATTAATTTTTTTCCTTTGCCAACAAGAGTCGTGTTCATGCGTTAATGCCATGTCGTTTGCCGGATAAACGGACACCCGGGCAGCACGAGTCAATAACCTGTCTTCTTTCTTCCTTTGGATTTCCCACGAGATTGCAGAGGAAAGGGGGGGGGGAAAGCTCAACAACGTCGAAGGTAACGACGACAGGTCGTATTCTATATCTACTTGTTGTTAACAACAATCTCTGCTCGCGCGCAACTCTTCCTCGAACCGTCAGACACGCGTTTTTATTTAATAGGTGTTCGGGCGTATAGTTGTAAGCTAAACGCGTTGTACAAGGTTGGCGTTAGCAAACCTTGGTATTTATTAGTTAATGTTGTTTTTCGGATAATCACAAAAGAAAAGAAGAAACTGTATAGTGATTAGAATTAATTTATTTGTAGAATTTTGAGTAACACTGTGAATAGAGTAGACTTGGTTGTTATCACACTAGCTAATTATGAGCTTTCGTAGTAGTCTTGTTAAAGGAAGGGAATGTACTGGCGGTCTTTTTTGTATTAATTGATAATTAGTTATTTAGGTGGCATGCAAATCGTGGGGTAGTTAGCGTCTAATTGCGCAGACTGATGACAATTGATTCCAAGTCATACGACGATTTAGTTAAATTGCCGCGCAGGTTTGTAATTTAGTCAAGACGAAAAAGCGGTCGTCTTGACGATTTGGTTTAAAGGCGGTTCGCGCCGTAACAATAGGCCACTTTATTTATTCGGGTATAACGTTATCTTCCTCCTCGCCAGCCCTCGCCTTGTATATCCAATTTTAAAATTTAAAATCGCAGAATAAAATTACCGCAACTGCAGTATGACATTTAATTATTCAAAAGCAGCGTTCCGACGACGTTCTTACATCGGCGATATGTGACAATAGTTAAGCTATTCTGCTGTTCATGCACAATAAATATACATTTACATTTACATTTAAGTTTACGTTTACGTTTACGTTTACGTTGATAATCTTACGAGAGCGAATTAAACATTGTACTGCGTTTTCTTGGCTTAGCTGGCTTCGGACTTTTTTAAATCTTGTACGAAAATCTTATACGTCAGTCCTGCAAACCGGATAGGTGGTCCCCTCTGTCCTTCCTTACGAAAATCTCGATTAGTAGATTAAAGTGCTTGAAAATAAATCGCTTCTATGAACTCGGGGAATTTAGTTTTACCTACCTCACTTTACCTGGGCTTGCGTGCCGGCTTTTATTGCCGCGTGATACCACCACGAGCTATTGCCGTCACGTAATTAATTCGTCTTTACCTGAGCTGCTTCACGTTCAAAGTTCAAATTCACGTTCAAAGCCGATGTAATCAATAAAACAACAAACAAACAAAAACAAACATTATTAATAGTCGGTTGATCTCGTTTTTTTTTTTTTTTTTTTTTTTCTCTTCCTTAATACAAAGTATAACATTAATTAATTGTACTTTTATCCTTGTGCTAATGAAAATTATGTGACAAACGAGAAATCATTCTTCCCAATACGTTGCAGTTGACAACAAATTTCTTTTTTATTCTAACCTAATAGTTTTTTTTTAATAAAAGTATCCTGCATTTTCTTCCAAACACACCTACGCGTGTCATATGATTAAATAAACAAATGATCAAGTCTTGATTGTATGTTAATTTTTTTATTACAGGGCATCGGAAAAATGAAGGTCCATGATTTTTATTTAAAGTGATGGTGAAAGATTTGTATTTGAAAATGGAATTAAAAGAACCAAAAAGAAAGAAACGAGTCAGATTAGAGCCAAAATCATCTTTACCATTGGTGTTTGGCAGTAAAGGTGAATTAACTAAATTCCATGCGAGCCTAACAGCTTTAGGATCATGCATAGCTGATCCTACAGAGATGGAAATGATTTATAATATGGTATAGCATAATATTTATAATAAATATAACATTTAAATAAATGATTTTAATAACATTTGCTGTTTTTTGTGCTCTAATGCTCTTAGGGATATTTTGGAAAAGGATCGTTATCAAAAAGTCATCCATCGTTTGGGAGGATTAGATACGGAGCACCACCCATAATTCGTAATCGCCAATGGCAGCGACGTCAAGAATGGATTAGTGAAGTACAAAAGCTAAGCACAAAATCTTTTTTAAGCGATGAAAAAGATAATAGTGATCAATCAAAGAACGATGATAAAATAAATGTAGAAATTGATGGTATTTATTCTTTTAATAAGTAATTGTAATACTTTATATGTTTTTAAAATTTTGCTACATTAATTTTTTACTTTAGCATTCATTATGTTTATTGCCTCTTTTAGATAATCATACAGGTGTGGATGAAAGTCCTAATGATACAAATGTTGCTGATGAAAAAATAAAAAGCAATTGTGATTCAGATGATTTAGCTGTTGCCGAATCTCTTTCAAATAAAGAAAAATCAATAAGTGATATTGAAATTTTAGACAATGAAATAAATAATACTCAAGCTAATGGTGATTATCAAACAAACGTCGAAGTCGACGAAGTTGTTCTGGATTCTACAGAGGAAGAAGATATGTGCGATAGTAAATCAAACAATGATCAGACAAATAATTTACAAACAAATAATTCGTTTGATAAATACGAAGACATACAAATTAGTGAATATAATAAAGAGGATGCTGACTTACAAGGGAAAGTGTTGGTTTTACCGGATAGTGACTCTGATACTGAAAATTATTTAACAGATATAAAGCCAGAAGTGAAACATGAAACCTTTCCAGTAAGAGAAACCTTGCATCTTACATTTGAAGAAACGTTTTTTTTAATGTATGGCCTTGGATGTTTGAGAGTTATAGATTTTAACGGTAAATATCTCAATATCGGAGAAATATGGGACTATTTTTGTAAAGAGCAAAAGTATTTTTTACAAAAATATGTTACGTACCATTACTTTCGGAGTAAAGGATGGGTTGTTAAGCCTGGTTTAAAATATGGTGGAGATTTTTGTAAGTCACTTTGTTACTTTTTTTTTTTTTTTTTTTTTTTTTTTTATTTGTTTTTTAATATTAATAATACAAAGAAAATGTGTTTTTTAGTATTATATAAAGAGGGACCACCATTTTATCATTCATCGTACATTGTAATAATAGATGTTCTGGATGCGGTCACTTTCAAGAGAATTGAAAATAAAACAATTAGAAATATGACGTGGAATAAATTTATTGGCCTAGAAAGGCTAGCTGAAGCTGTTGGAAAAGTAAAAATATTAATATATTATGCAATACGTAATCGGCGGTAGCTTAATAATCGTTGTATTGTTAAAGGAAGTTTTATTTGCGCAAGTATTGTGGCCGTCTTCGGTTCCAGTTGACGTTATTCCAATATCTCCAGATATTTTGACCCAATTCACAGTCAGGGAATTATTATGGAGGCGATGGAAATTGAATCAAGACACGTCATTCATTCACGTAGAAGACGAGGACGAAGACGGTTATTTATCATAGATCTCGCTTAATATAATTGAGTCAAGCAAGTATTTGAAAGCGTAAGATCTTTGTATAATATTAAGCTGCAACTCATTCTGCATTAAATTCAGACGTAATTTTTATTATATTCACGTACTTGTGTATTATTAGATGACCAAGATTGTTCATTGCAAAGGAACTAGTGAGTAAAGTAGCAAGAAATATTAATAAAATGGAAAAAAATATTATAATTAAATTCCAGCCAAAAAATGGTAGGAATTCAATAGTACAAAATAAGCTTGAACTTGATGGGCAATACAATATTTATTACTTTAATGAAGTCAGATATCAAGTATTTTTAAAACATTTTTATTATAAGTTAAAAATCTCGATCAAGATAATGAAGTATTGTAGTTTGTATGACATCCTATTAATATACAATTATAATAATGGAGAGGTATGCATGCATAATGCATTTGCCTCTATGAAAATCAAATTCGAAATCAAATAATTAATTAAAACTAGTGTACATTGTAAGACTGTTTTGTCAAACAAATATAAAAGAAGAACAGTTTTGAAGATAAGTTATTAATATTTATAATAAAATTATAACTTTAATATCTAAAAAGAGTGAGAGTAATATTTTTAATAAAATCAAAAATATTGAATACCCTCCTACATTTGAGACAAATTATTATTTATTGTAAATATAATGAATTTAAGCCAGCAGGTGGTTTTTAAAAGTCTTTTGATATTACTTATTAAACAATTTTAATTTACTTAACTACTTTGAGCATAATTAAATATAAAAAGACTCAATTTATCGCTTATATTTATTTAATTAATTTATATATATATATATATATAAATATAATTAGCAACTCTAGTATAATTAGTAAAATGTTTAAACTACAGAAAAAAATTAGATTCGTTTCATTTATAAAAAATTACATTTATATAAAATTTGCAGCACGAGCTCTGAAATCTCTAATCTTCTTAGCTTCTCCGGTTCTTCTATAGTCTGATCTTTCCTTTAAATATTGCTCTGTACTTTCTTTCCACAAGTTGCTATCTTGGTACCACTTAGTCAAACAATCTTTAAGTTCCGTATTTTCTTTTCTGCATGTGACTACCATGGCAAATTTACTTCTTTTGCAGCATTCTGAAAAAGCTTTAGGAGTGGGTGAGAAGCGAGTGAGGAAATATATATGACTTAATTGTAAATAGAAAAACGACTTTTAGAGCTTACCCGCAACTTCCGGTACGCATTTTTCATCCTTCGCTTTGTCCCTGACTATTTTGGCCACGAGTACGTCCTTTTCGACTTTCCTTAAATACTTATCGTCCGGATCACCTGTACAGTAAAACGAAGAAGATTTATATTGCTCGTATTTGATAAGACATCGAGGCTGACCGATGCCGTGTTATTAACGCTGGAAAGTAAGAGGAGTAATTTAAAAAGAAAAAAAAAAAAAAAAAATACAATTACGTTATAAAATGATAAAGTTAACCTATAAGTAAAAAAGTCTGGTTGTCCGTAGGGCATAAGAAGAGACGGATATTATGAAAAAATAAAGTCAAACCTAAGCCGTGCGGTCCTCCAGAGTATCTTTTATGTAGAACCGAATAATTGGCCTTCTCGTTAGTCTTTTCGTTCATTCTCCAGCTAAAAAGTAGGCGATAAGCCAATGAGGGCAAACGGGCTCGAACGTAAATAAATCTGGCCGCAGATTATCTAAGCTCGAAGAGCTTTCGGCCGATACGTGATTCGGATGACACGAAGAACTCTCGACAATAAATGCTCGGTTATGCTCTACATCGGATTAACGAGCCCCGTAGTTACTGCCAATACCCGATTCGAGTTATTTTCCGCACCGCCTAGTCCTCGTCCCTCTAAAAACCTAAGGGATAAAAGAAAAAAAAGAAGCGTCCTCGCGTTCACGTTTGAATCACAAACGACCTACCGAATTCCATTCGCCCATGAATTTAAAGCTTCGAGGCATTTACATATCGTCTAGTGATTTCAAGCGTCATCGCCCCCGTCCCCGTCCCAGTCGCCGTCCCAGTCCCCGTCGCAGTCCCCGTCGCAGTCACCGACCGGTGGCAAAATCACCAATCAACCGGTCGACGGGCCATGTACCGCGCATGAGGCTCAGTCCACAACACACGTCTCGTGAGTTTGCACATTTAGGATTGTCAGCGGCTCGGCTTATTGGGGATGCCCGCACCTCTGCCTCCGTGAATTAACGTAGCAGTATAAGCTTTAAGGGTTTGTTATTAAAATACCCGGACTGCGATACTTAGGAGATAAGCTCGTCGAAGGATTGTCGAGTCGATTAAGGTTATTGGGAGCGGCACTTCACGGGTAAGGCCTTCTCTTAACCCGCTCCAAGCCGTTTCCATAACCTTAAAGGTCTTGAGAGACTTTTTAAGGCCTTTAGCCGAATCGTCGACCTTACCGAGAGCCTTTATTTAACGAAAACCTTTTCCCTTTCAGTGCTACCTAGATAAACGAGGATGGACCGACTCTTGCGGATAGGTGGGGCTATGCCTGGATTGAATCAAGGCCCTCCACCGTCTGATGCTCCAGCTGTAGACACTGCTGAGCAGGTATTATTATTGTCATTAGTTTTACGGTAAATACATGGGGATATAATAGCTCGAGCCCGTCCCGTTAATTCTTTTCATATTTATTTCAATAAAGGTTTACATTTCGTCATTGGCACTGCTGAAAATGTTGAAACATGGTCGGGCTGGAGTACCAATGGAAGTTATGGGTCTTATGCTTGGTGAATTTGTTGACGACTACACAGTCAGGGTCATTGATGTTTTTGCTATGCCACAAACTGGAACCGTACGTTCTTTGCCTACGATATTCATGAATTTTTACCATCAATAGCTTATAAAGCTTTTATTTACGTTGTTAGGGAGTGAGCGTCGAGGCTGTAGATCCAGTATTCCAAGCAAAAATGTTGGACATGCTCAAACAGACTGGTAGACCAGAGATGGTGGTCGGTTGGTATCACTCGCATCCTGGCTTCGGATGCTGGCTCTCTGGAGTAGATATAAATACACAACAGTCGTTCGAAGCTCTTAGTGAAAGAGCGGTCGCCGTTGTAATCGATCCCATTCAATCTGTCAAGGGAAAAGTTGTTATAGATGCATTTAGGTTAATTAATCCCAACATGATGGTGAGTAAATTTAAAATAAACAACTTGAAGCAGTAAGAAAATAATAACCGTAAATTTGTCCGTAAATAATTATTTGTCTATTTATATAATTAGTATTTTTGATAAGCTTGATAAATAATCGTTACGAATGGAAAATCTCTTAATCGTTGAACGTTATTTTGCTTTTATAGGTTCTTGGGCAAGAACCACGTCAAACAACATCTAATTTAGGTCATCTTCAGAAACCGTCTGTACAAGCACTTATTCATGGTCTGAATAGACATTATTATAGTATAAGTATCAATTATCGTAAAAATGAACTGGAACAGAAAATGCTTTTGAATTTACATAAAAAAACATGGATGGATGGCTTAACCTTAGCAGAATATTCAGAACATAGTAAACTTAATGAAAATGTTGTTCAAGAAATGTTGGAACTAGCCAAAAATTACAATAAGGTCAATATCTGCAAATTATTACGAACAAATACGTTTCATTCGATGTGTTTAACGATAAATTTTATTGATTTTAGGCTCTCGAGGATGAAGAGAAAATGACGCCGGAACAGTTAGCGATTAAAAATGTTGGCAAACAAGACCCGAAACGGCATTTGGAAGAGAAAGTTGATAATCTGATGACAACAAATATTGTTCAGTGCTTGGGAGCTATGCTCGATACCGTTGTTTTTAAATAACTAAATGATTTAATTTACAAAATGAATTTAATGAAAAATATAAATTTTTTTAATATTCTATTAACAATCATTAATTCTTTCATACTAAACCATTCGACTTGTTTCATGCATACTAAATAATGTAAACAATATATGTATTAAGTATATTTTTTTAATTTTTAATGAAAATAGTAAATTATTTTTACAAAAGTAAAATTAGTTTACGCATTATCGTGAAGTTAATTACTTGAGCCTTACTTAATTCATGATGAATGATATACACATAGTATTTATAAACTCTACATTTATATATATATATATATATATAAAAAAAAAAAAAAAAAAAAAAAAAACTAACTTCTTCAATGAATAAAACAAATGCATCTTATTTGTAATTACAGTAGACAAAATATTTTTCGTATAAAAACCGATGTCACGATCTTTCACAAATTGAATTATTTTTTTCAAGAAATATATAATATTCTTAGCTCTGATGACGATTGTGAAAATATTCCATTACAAATATTTATGTACAGCTTAAATGCTCGTTGATTAAACCAATGAACATTACATTATGGAACTTAAACTTTGGCAAAGCCAGATTTTATGCAGCACTCTGCATAAATTTGAACAAATACTTTATTGCTTTCCTTTTATAACGAAAGTCATTATTTGATTATTAAAAAAAAAGCGACTCCTTTTTTTCCTTTTATAATAGACGTGCGCTCTCGCTGACGCGCCTTTCCAATCAAATAATAAATCGGTAAGTCATTAATCGATTAAAAGCCTCGTCGTCGCATCATTATTCCTCCTGGGCGTGCTCTTTACTCTTCTTTTTCTTTTTCTTCTCCTTAACGACTTGCTCCTGCTAAATGACGACACGACAACAAAACGTTTTTATTAGTAAAGCTGAAGAATAGACCGATGATATCCATAGGCTTTGTAAGAAATAAGACGACGCGTACCTGAGCTTCGTTTTCGACGGCCATCGTTAAATCAGCTTCGGTGTCGGATTTATCCTTCTTCTTATCCTTCTTCTTCTTCTTCTCTTTCTTTTCCTTCTTCTTCTCTTTGGGAGAGACGATGTCCGACTCCACGGTCACATCCGCAACTGACTTTTCGTTCAAACTCTGGACACTCTCGTTTGATATTTCTTCGTGTTTCCGCTTCTTGGGCTGAGCCTCGTCCGGTTGCTTGGCAGCCTCCGCCGCTCCGTTACTCTCCTCAGTCTGTAACGATCCGATTTAGCGATCAATCGGTCAATTTCAATAGTTCTATTATTTAGCCACGACTAAATCGCTTCTCGCGCTCCTTACCTTAGCGGCATTGTAATCCGCGTAGCTGTTCAACCAGTCCGTGGGTGTGTTCTCGTTTGGCTTTCCGTGCTTATCGAGCTTGCCCTCGACGATAAGGCGCTTCTTCAGCGAGGCCTTGGGACCAAGACCCCACTTCCTCGGGTACGCGTCTCTTTCCATGATGACCCGTTTAATTTTTGCTACTACGCCGTGGTCGCAAGCCGACATCGTTGGCGTCGTCATCAGCGCAATGCCTACGACAAATTCGTATTAATTTATAAACTGATTTACAAAATTATTCTAACGATTTGTGTCGCCCGAAATAATCCCGAGTTCTAATCGTTTTTCTTTTATAATAAACCAGTACGTTCGTCGCTTTACAATTCCTTTACTTTTTTTTATTTTAGTATAATATCATTGAAGAACGTAATTTTACTCAGCATTTTATATATCACGATGTATGTGTTGTTCATTCAAGATACATTCAAGATACATTCGAGATACATTCGAGATCGATCGGATCGATGAAATTACGTAGATATCGTCGCGGGTTGTCGGTGCATTCGCGATATTCTTACTTTTCTTACGAATGATTTTTCAACCGACAACGACTAGTCAATTAGAAACAGCAATTAGAAAAAAACGACGTCAAACAACAACAACAACAACAACAACAACAACAACAAGCCTAATCATCGTTCGATTCGGATATTTTTATAATAATTATTATTATTATCACTTGATATTCGGTACAGATCTATAATAATATTTACCAAGCGCAACGGCTTCTCCCTTAGTTGTGACAATTACAATTTCTTGATTTAATTCGATACCTTCATCATACATCAGAACGCCAGGCAGCATTATTTTAGCTCCATAACATATAGCATTTACCTAAATACAGGTATTTACCATTAGAAATATTTTGGAGCAATTATACAGTAGTGATTGTATTAATTAGAAAAGATTCTTTGGCTTTTATATGATATGCCAAATATATTCGACCATGATTATTTTATTGAATATTGAATATTAATAAAACAAATAACAGTCGAAACTTTTTTCCAATCCAAAAGTTGTAAAAGTAGTTGGTAAAGATACTTACTGCACTGTCCTTTACAATAATACGTTTGTGATTTACAAGAAGAGCTTCCAATGGCTTAATAACTCGTCTCAAATACGATTCATCCCCATGATTTTCATATAGCCATTGAGCATCAAGAATATCATGCATAGTAACTAGACCATCTTTTTCTGACATAATACCAGATCGGTTTCTTCTTAGCTCTTGCATTTGACAACCAGTTCCTAGGAACAATCCAAGGTGCACGCAGATAGTTCTGATATAAGAACCAGCCTCGCAACTGACTTTAAAGACGCCCATATTCCGGGATTCGTCATAATCAAGGAACCAACTGTCAAAAACAGTTCTTACTCTCAACTGACGCTTTACAGCTGATATTAAAGGAGGTCTTTGGAATAATGCACCTTTCAGCTTTTCAAGAGCTTGATGTATCTGAATCAGAGTCATTTTATAAAGAATTTTTAAGAATTGGGCACTCTTATTACTCTATACAAAATATAATATACCTTTTTTACGTTGTCAACAGCAGAATGAAGCTTAAAGACTGCTACATATTCTTTACCAGCTGATTGTTGTGACTTGGCTAAGCGAGTAGCTCTATCTATACAAACAATCAAGCATCCTGATACTTTGGGATCTAAAGTACCAGAATGGCCAGTTTTTTGAACTTTTAAAATTCTTTTAATCCATGCAACAACCTCATGCGATGATGGATTAGATGGCTTATCAAGGTTGATACAACCCGATTGAACGTATTCTGATATGGAGCGATGCAAAGGCGTAGACCCACACGATAAAGGTGTAAAGTGCTTTGTTCTCGTTAACATTTTATCAAAATTCTAAAATAATTAAATCGTTGTTTATGCTTTATTTAATTAAAATTACTAAATATTTATAAATAAATACCTTAAACAGTAATGGCCAATCTTTACAATCAAGTTTAGTGACTTCATTGGATGGCTCCATTTGACATTTCATCTTAACTTGAATCTCACCAAGAGATTTCTTTTTATTTTTCTGTTTCTCTTTCTCTGCGAAACAAAAATTACAATAATCATATAGAGCTCTAACCTCAAAAAAATTCAAATTTCAATTTAAAAAACAAACCAAATTAACTTTAATGCGCATTATTTTGTAATTGCAAATTAAAATTGAAGCATCAAGCTTGCAGTATAAGCAAATTTTTTGTATATATATGGTTTATTAATTGCAATTAGTAAAACGTGTAAACCACGTGTTTACCGCATTGCTTCAATGTACCGTCATAACGAAATGTTTACAAAAAGTACGAATTTTTAACGATGATACGTGGGCAGGGTTTAAAAAGTAATAAATAAAATTTACTTACCTATTTCAGCCATGGTAAAAAATTTTCAATACACGTGCTAATAATATTTTTATATTATCCTGCCGATACTGCCAAACACATGCAGCCGCGACGCGGTCTTCTTATACTCCACGAATATGATCAGTTAACATAGATGCATCACTAAAATAGTAAAATAACTTTCAATGAAATTGAAATATTGAAATTTACATAAAATTGTTGAAAAGCAGGGAGGAATATTTTATATCCTTGTTGAATTTTAACGAGCCGAAATGGAAAATATTAATATTTACAGCCTATTTCGTTAAGACGCAGCGTAAGAGTAAGTTATTTGAAATACTGCATTTATTCGATTGGTTAAATAAAAATATTGTTTGTTTAAAACTACTTGTACGCTTGAAAAAAAAAAAAAATAAATAAATAAATAAAATTCTGTTCATTATTTTCTTACAATAAGCTGGAAAATATTTTCATAATACACAATGGGATCTAAAGAATATTATAAAAATAATCGATCGATTCATGAGCTATGAATTAACATTAATTTATCGAGCGCGTATTACGATACTTTACTCGTAATAGTTGATATGGAAAAATAACGACTAGGTAAATTCTTGGTAAAACCAAATATTGGTTTCCTTTGATATTCGTTGATTCGGGCAACCAAAAAAAAAAAATCGTTTCTCGGTCATCAGCGACGATACAACTCCATTGCATAGTAGTATAACAAAACAAAACAATATTTCATTGTTGCTAAATTTGAAATCTTCGGCAGTCGTTCTATTTAAAAAGAATAAATTGAATTCTCTAACGGAAAAACTTGTATTTGTATAAAATTTATTTATTGCAATGTAGAAAATTGTAAAAAACCGTATTTTGAAATAGAAACATATTTATAAAAAAAAAAAAAAAAAAAAAAAAAACAAACAAGTTAATAAGAAGCTTAATAATTTCATAATAAAAAAATGTCATTTTTCTACTACCAAATCATATTGTTTGTATACAATATTTGAATTCTTATGCAAACATCGATTCCGTTCCATTTTCTTATATAAAACAGCAGGTATTTCATCAATAATATTTAGAGTTTAAGCAATAACAACATTTCCTTTTTTTCAGTAAAAATATATTTAATTTTAGTGTTAAACTATTGGTAGTAAACTTTACAATTATATATAGTCAGTATTATGCAATAAACAATAATGCATTATATTTATCAGAAGATTGCACTTATCTTACATCGTAAATGGCTACTACTGTTTTGTTGTTAAAAACAAAACCATCATTTTTATGGAAATGTTTAACTTTAAAGATATATGAACTGAAAATACTAGTATTTTAGTGATGTTGGCGTCAATTATTCAAAAATGAGTAATTGTCCTATTTATATCTTATCAGATAGTGAAGAGGAAGTATGCAAAAAGGTTAACAAATATCTAATGCCAACTTTTTTTTTTTCAATTATTTTTTATTAATTATAATATTTATTTATGGTAATTTTTTTTTATATTTTATAAAACTTTAATAATTAATTATTTACTTGAATTTGAAAAAATTTACTTTTACACTTTATATTTTCAATTTTTTTTTGTTTTTTAACCTATAAAATAAGATTTTCTTGATTATTTATTTTAGACTATTATGAACTATTACATATTTTTAAAGACATTAATATTTAAATGTTATTATAATTGTAATTACAATTTTTAAAATTTATGTTATGAATTTTTTATTGTTTTACATATAAATTATTCTATTAATAAATTATTATTATTTATTAGGATTCTAGCACTCAGAATTTACATGAATATAATGAAAAGCCGAAAAAAATAAACGATTCGCAACAAAAAAGAAAATCATCTGTCTCTTTAGAAAATAAAAGTACTCCAAAAAAAAGTAAACTGATAGATAATAAAAAAAATATCATGAAAAATGAATGTTCCTTGAAATGGACAATGAATTCAAACAATTTAGTAAATATTAAACAATTTAGTAATGTAAATTATTCCGAAATTAGTACTGACGATGAAAATCAAAATAGTAGTCTAGGTTCTAAAAAGTGTGAAAAATCTGTACAACTTAAGGAAAGCAACAATAAATTATTGGTGGTAACTAAAAACGTCAATTCTCCAAATAATAATACTTTGTCAAAATCTAGTACATCTCTGGAATCTAATAAAGTGAAAAAATATGTTACGCCAATATTAATTGTCAAAAAAAAAGTACCTATTCAAGAATACAAAGACGATGTGTTTGAAAATTTTATCAAAGTTTGTAAAGAAAAAAGAAATGATAGTGTTACTATGAAAATTTTAGATAAGTTAGAAAAACAATACAATAAGGTTAAATCCAGTTTGATAAATAATGAAGAATTTAAGAAATTCATTAATGAAAAAATTAAAAGTGTATCAGTTAACGATCAAAAAAGATTTTATTTTTATATTCAAGAAGTTAAAAGTGAAATAAAACTATTTAGTAGTGAAATCAAAATTCAACCACCTGAAGAAAACAACTCAAATCTGATAAATAACGACATTACAGAAAATACAGAAAGTAATACAGATGAAAGAATTACAGCAGAAGAAGAAAATGAAAGTGCATATTCTGATCTTGATTCTTATAAGCTTAAAAAATTAAACAGTGCAATTAAAAAGTGTGAACAAAGAATTCGTGAATTAGAAATGGAAGAAGTAGATTTCAACGATGAAGAAAACTCTGCATATGTACAAGAAGATAGGTATAAAAGAAAATTAATTGAGTTATATTCAATTCGAGCTAAAATAATTAAGGATAATCCTATTAAAAAGGAAATTTATAAGAAGCTACTAAGAGTTGCAGATATACCTAGTAAAATGACTGATATAAAAGTTGTTGATGAGGCAATTATTGCTTTTGTTAATGCCAGCATTAAGAAAATGAATAAAATGAAACATATTAAGGATCCCACAGCTATTGCTGATTTTTTGACTGTACCCGATTATCATGATATTATAAAATGTATTTCTGACTGTAATGATAAAGAAGATCTTAAAATAACAGATAAAAAAATTAAATTGCTAGGTAAGCACGTAATGTGAATATAAATACATTTCTAATAGCGATTAGTGTATTAAAATAAATTTATACTCCTTTTCGCGTATTAAAAATAGTATAAAAGCATTATATAAATTCGATATATTAAAAAATAATTGAGATGACTGAAGCATTAAAATTATTCAGGAAATGAAATTTGAATGAAACAAAAAATTTTACGTTTTAAGTTAAAATTTGAATATTATATTCTGTAAGTATTTATTATTATTAATTAAAACTATACTCTCATGTATTATGATTTGTTTAGCACTGACAGCTCATCGATCACTTGTGAATTACTTAAAAAAACAGAGAATCGGCGAGAGTTTCAATTATTTAACGTCTTATATAGAAAATGAAAGCGATCCTGCTTCGACGAATTTAAATTTAAAAGAAAAATTACAAAAAAATAAACAAGAAGGCGATGAAAAATTGGAAAGTATTTTTATAAAATATGAACATAAAAATTTATTTGAAACGATAGAAAACCACGAAGCTTCAGACAATTCTTCTGAAAGCGATAATGCGATAAATGAGAAAAATAAAAATAACAAACAAATGCACGAATCAGGGAAAGTAAAAAATAATAGTGGCCAGAGTGAAATATTTCGAGCAAAAGTGGGTACAGAGGACAAAGTGGATTCAGATAATATTCCGGGAGATAATGAAAAGGTATTATTATCTAAGGACGTTTTACAGAATGAGAATAAACGAGAAAAATTTGAAAAGATCGTCCATGTGGTGGAAGAGAAGGACTTAGAAAAGAATTATCAGGACTGCGAAGCAAAAGAGGAACAATTAAGTTCAGAAGGTCGGGGAGAAGAAGGATTAGAAGGTAAAAGTTCTGAGATAAATTTTGCAAAGGTAGGAAAAATATGTGCAACTGACGTAAGCATTACGAAGGAGGCTCCGTCCGATGTCGATGATAATAATGGAAGTATAATATTGGAAGAACGTTTACCAAGGGCAGCAGACGACGACGTGGACAATGACAAAATACGTGAAAACCAAGGAAATACTAATGAAAACCAAAGCGAAATATGCGAACAATTAAAGCATTTGAGTGGAATATCAATAATGCCTGCGGGTACATCGTGTAAAAAAACAAGCGTTAGAAATGATATCGTCGACGATAAAAAAGCTTCGCCGGCAAAGGATGTTAAGCTAATCGAAATATTGAGCGACGAGGACGAAGACGTGACCTTTTCTAAAATTGTTCTTAAAGACGAGAAAATAATGAGAAACGAAGAAACGTGGAGATCGGAAGCTCCTACGAGCAACACAATTGTCGAAGGTACGATAATACGTAAAATATCTCGGCGGTCGCGTGTACTATAATATTGTATTGTTGTTCTATTACAGATGCGGAAGATTTTTGCGAAGTAATATTGGAGGACGAGAGTGCAAAAAAAGACTGCTTGCCGAATAAAACGCAGTGCTTGATTAAAGTGCGTTCGTTCGCAAAGCCGCCTGATTCGTGGAGAGACTCTTTATCGCCAAAGAAATGTAAAGAAAAGAGCCCGTCGACTAATAATGTACAGCGAGTCGTACGGGATAAGAATACGGGAACGGCGAAAGTGATAGACTTGACCGCGGAAAAGCCCGACTCGTCGTCGACCATCGCCAGTCCCCGATTAAACACTTCATTAGCTATTAACGATCACATACAAAAAGAAGTAATGAAGCAGTTGTTAAATAATTATAATATGATTTCGTCGAACAATAACGTCATTACCGGCAATAAATACATGCTCATGCGGAATCAGAATATCGATCCGACTATGCAAATTACCAACGTTATCAGGAAATCGCCAGGCACGAGTAATCTGCATCATCCTGGATCCACTCATTATTTACCGGTTAACATATTGACGAATCCGATGGCTAGGGCATCGATTGTAAAAAAAAAGTAATACATCATCCGATTTATGATTATCGAGGTTTTGGTGTAATTAATATGAAGACGGGGAGAGCAGCATTAAGACAATGAGAACTTATTTGTATATTATAATATATGTATTATATGTATTTAAAAGTAATTAGCATTGATAGGTCAGAAACAAAAAAAAAAAAATTTATTGTATAATTATGTTGTAATCAATCGTAGTCGTGGGGTTGGATTGGATATGTTTAGTCGTCGCTCTTTATACTTCTAACTAATACTTTCGATAAAAGAAACTCTTTTTCAATGAGATTTTCTACGATGTCGAAGTGATCCGTATTTCCTCTGAGCAGGAGGAATTCAACGTTGTCGACCAATCCTGTCAGCCTCTACAGCAGAAGGTTTTTTTTTTTTTTTTTTTTTTTTATATATATATACATACATACGAACGAGAATATCTCTCGGAGGAGCTATTGAAATAAATGTTAATAGATCAATGAATTACTTACTCTGGAGTAGCGACGCGACTCTTCGACAAAAACGGGCGAGTCGCATTCCCCTACAGTGATGATGACCTTGATACCAGGCAACTTCATGGAATTATTCGCTGTGACATCCGATTCGTCGAAGGGCGCAAACGTATACGAATTAATTTCCTCCCTAAAACGGACGTCGTTACCCTTTGTCACGAATAATTTATAAATAATGTACAGATATTACGAGGTCGATTTAATAAGAGGCGAATTGAGAATAGCTTAAAATGAACGTAAGAGGCAGCCGTATTTATTTTGATAAAAAGTCGAATGAGAAGCTTTGAAACGACCATAAGTGCTCGATCACCCTCGCTGGGCTCCGTTCCCCACGTCTGTGTAAAATATTATATACTTAAGACGGCATTTGTATACTATAAGGCATAAAGAGTACGGGGCAGCGAGAGAGAGAGAGAGAGAGAGAGAGAGTAAATAAATAAATGTCGTAGGATTTGTACTTTGTACGGGGGTGGGGGGGGTGGTTAGGAGCTAATTATTTTGTAAGGACAGAGGCGCTCACGGGGTCAGGTTGATGTCGTCTTTGAGGCTCGTTCGCACGACTGGCTCGATCGCGTAGATCCCGCCGATGAGAAAGAGTCCCTTGAGCAAATCCAGGTAGCCGTAGCTATTCATGAGGTCGATCCAGTTCCTGTCGTGTAGGAGACTCGCGGCTAAATGAGCCCCGGCACTGTGACCGCCGATCCATACGCACCTGCAATGCACATTAGACCGACCGATAGGGATCGATTCCGCGATGTAAATTCTAAATATGAACGATTGCAGCGAATTGATCGCCGCCTTGAAATGTAACGGCAATGTAAGCGAGCAATTAATAATTAACTCTTTAATAACAAAAAGCTCTTGGCTCGACGATCCTTTGCCGTATAATCTTATACGTTAAGTTACGAATGTTACTTACTTCGAGCCGGAAGTACGTGCCAAAGCCAAAACCTTTTCGGCCAATTGTTTTATTTCGTTGACTATAACAGTCAGGCTAACTGTAACAGAAGATTTATAATATCGTTAACGCGGGGGCAGTTTTACACGTAATTAAAATTATTTCGCAATCGTTTGTATCTGTAAATATTTACGAACCCCCTTTCCCCCTCTGATGCGAACGCGTCAAGCGTACGTAATGATCGATCGGCCTGACATTAAACTAATACATTTATTCATAGGCATATGCAATGTTAGGAAAAAAAATTACAACCCGATCGACGAGGATTATTTAAAGATTAAAAGTCACTCGTCGGCTTTGATTTTATTGAAAATCCGCACGATAGGCGCAGAGTCGCGGGGCCTCGCCTCACCATTGGGACACAAGTCGTAGCCAGCCACGATGACCTTGATCCCATGGCTGATCAAATTCGGCACGGCGAAGCCTGCCAAGTCTTTCGAGAACTCTTTCCAGTATCCTCCGTGTATGAATAGAAATATCGGAGCGTCTGCAAAGTTACAAAAAGACTTTTATTGGCATTATTGGGATTATTGGGGTCGTTTCTTCCTTTTTTTTTTGTTTATAAATCGCCTACCGTCATCGAGATTCGTCCCGTAAAAGTCGTACTTGGTGCGTTCGGTAGCTCCGTAGGGGATGTTGAGCTTGTGCTCGACGGATAGCCGGACATTTTTCGTAGCTGCAACGAAGAGATTCAGATTTGTGAGATGAAAAGCAACGAGCTTTTTTATGAACTCAATTGACGTACTTACTCTCTTCGGAGAACTTCATGAATCTCTCCAGCAGCTCCGTGGGCTCGTATCTCTTGCTCCAACAGCTCGGCATGTAAGCCTTTTCGTGCTCCTAATAATAATAACAAATATCCATGGGTATAATCAATAATATTGTTATTGCAACTAGACGGTTTTAATGATCGGCCGGCCATTATCTCGTACTTATTCAATCAACCGATGGAAAGTGAAGTTTTACGTAAAGGCGAAAGCGGCGCTTCAAACGGCATACTTGGATTTTTTTTTTTTTTAAGTTTGTTTCCAGCAGAAACGGAGAAATTTAAGTTTTTATTGTAATAGTTTTAAGGCGATGAATTTGGATTTTTGAAGGCTCGAGAGCTAAAGTCCGCGCGTATGGCTTACAATGAGATGCTCGAATCCGAGCGAATATTAGCGTTGAAACTGTTGACTTAAAACTTTGCTCGGTTATCTTTAGTTTAGTTTTTTTTTTTTTTTTTTTTATTTATTCAAGAGAATATTAATTAGTCGAAATACTAACTGATACGGAGAAAGAGAAAAGTTTGTGTCGCGGGAGTGAAATCGGTGCTCTGTCGGGTTATTGCGTAAAATAGCGACCTGTATTCCCCCCCCTCCCCCTCACTATCTCAGCGACAAGTTTTTATACAATTTATTCGATTAAAATACGTTGGCCAGAGTATGCATAATAATAAGAGTTGTGTGTCGCAACGATCTTAGATTAGAGGTCCCGAGAATTTTACTCACATTTCCCCATAAGTCCGCGTTATTGTTCGTTCGGACATTCTATTCGGTAATTAAAGCCCGATAAAATATTTTATCAAATCCTCCTCCTCCTCCTCCTCCTCCTACTCCTCGGCCTCCGCCCCCGACCCCGACCCCGGCCCGCGATCGTGGATTAATAGGTAAAGGTGGACAGACGTACCGAGATGGACATCGCGGCTGATAAATCTCCCTTCTGGCTTCGAGCGAGTCCCCGAGGGAATGGGCCGCCTCACCCTCACGTCCCGACACTGAGCGCTCGATAGCCGATAACCGACTGACTCCTCGTCGTCTTTTATAAATAAAACCAACAAGGAGATGTGCAAGTAACTAGATAAGCACTCGCAGCTTTAAGCGAATTATTATTATAGCGACACCTCGAGCGCTCTGTGCCGACTTTGTCCGCCCGACTAAATAAATCCACGTAGGTACGTTGAATATCCGTTCCCCGGTTATACTTACATAACCGTACGCCCCACCCGTCCCGTCGCGCACCTTCACTTTAAGCCCGTGATCAGAAGGATTGAATTGCATCATGGAGTTCCGTAGCGTCGCCATTCTCACCACCTTTACGAAAATTCGAAATTGCTTACTTGTTTGTTTGTTCATTAGTGTCCTTTGGCGTTTACGTATTTAGCCCCCCCCCTTTTTTTTCCCTGTTAGCAATTGAGAGACAATGCTCTCGTTTGAGTAACCGCTTCCCCTATGGGTTGTTCACCGATTCCTCAAAATCTAGTTGATGCATTACGTGGCCGATAATGAATTTAAGGCCTTCCAACGATGTTTTATTTAAAATTATTTGCCGAATGCCCTTTGCCCTATTAATGCGTGTGTTGGTTGGCATTCACTTGGCTCCCACGTCTCCTCTGATTCAGAATCTGATCCATCGCGACGACGGATCCTCTCCTTGCACGTTTCAAGAGATTTTCGAGGCGCTACGCGTTTAATCGCACCGGCATCGTGCACCGGGGTTATTGGCTCCCTAAGATTTCTTCAGCATAGACGGCTCAGGGCTCGATATCCATCAATTTGCCAAGTCTCCTGCCTGAACGAACATCTGCACTGGCTATTACTGTTCTCCGCTTCAGCCAGCCTGAACGGCTGGCAAGATTTCGGCCAAAGCTCCCAAATCTTCCTCGCGCTCATCCTCGCGCGTTTATCAAATGATGTTTCCCCTCTGCCGGCATTGACCCTCACATCCCCAGACATTCCCTGGAACAATTGCTGCGTTTCTGCTGCTGCAACGCCTGCGTATACAGTCCTTCCTTCATCTGCGTACATCCGACGTGGCCACTCCCAAAAAAAAAAAAAAAAACAGAGTCGAATTCGTTAATCTCGTGGCGTTTGGCGATAAGTTGGTCGTTACGAACCGGTTCGAGCGTCCGCATCTACGGATCCTCTTCTTCTTCTTCTTCTTCTTCTTCTTCTTCTTGTTCTTTTTTTAATACAGGACGCGTATAATAATCTCTATTGAAATTAAATTGTTAATTCGTAGACTCGATCATCCTGATAATTCGTATTTTACGGTAAAGTATTAATGCGAAAAGCTGCGCGAGCGTGACTTAGATGGTTAAGGCTGAAATTGTTCGTAAACGTAATGGTCGAGGTCAAGTGGAATCGAGGGAATCGAGGGAATCGAGGAAATGGAGGGAAGAGAAGGGCGATTTATAGGCGAAGGCTCATTTATATTGGCGCAGTCAGTCGGGATGACAATTCAACGGTGAGGTTCGTGTAAACCGATCGATTTCGAAAAAAGAAGGCGGACTTTTCGAGGAGTTTAGTCACGCGTGGAGCCGGGACCGTATACACACACCTTACATACCCTATACGCGCTCCTTTTAAGCTATACTGACTGCACGCACTCGGACCGCGCAGCGCGTATCTCTCTTGGCGCGTACGTGCGCGCAAAGCGACGCTCAACCAAAAGCAAATTTTGCAAAACTCCCAGCACTCTCTCTCTCTCTCTCTCTCTCTCTCTCTCTCTCTCACCCCGTTCGTCAAAGGAATTCCTTCTCACACGTCCCTTCTTTCACCTCTCGTTCTAAAACGCCATCGGTGCCCTATTGGACATTGTCATTGACGTCTGGAAATTATTTCCAGCCACGCGGCGCAAAAGCTCGGAGAAGGAAACCTACTACAGTCTCTGCATTAAATAACAATATTTCCAGTCTAGACAGTACAACCCACCACTCCTATATTCTTCAGGCTTATAAAGCCTATTATTATTATTAGACAATTGCGATCAAACGCAGAGGAATCGAACATTAACGGTAAGCTTAATAGAGGCTTTCGGTTTAAAAACATGATATTATGAAATCGCCTCCCTCCCTTCTTTCCTCCCTTCCTTCCTTCCTTCCTTCAAATGTAATCCACAGAACGTACGTACGCTGTATTATTCTATACCAACAAATATTGCGAAACTACGTTCTCGAGAAAGACTTCCGTATTAAAACATCCGATAGTCAATATTAGTACGCGTGAGGAATATTATTAATACTTTACTTTAATGGCTTTATCGAGCGCGACCTTCCACCTTCGCGCAAATAACCTCTTACGCTAACCAATATTTGTTATTGGGGTTTCATAATTAAATTCAATTACATTTACTTCTTACTAGATTTTGTACGTTTCAGTAGACGCGCGTTATTGGAATTGAGTGGCGCTTGTACAAAAGATCTTGTATTAATTATATTAGCTTTCTATTCTATTAGGAATTATATTAAAGTAAATTGCCTGCCGACATGGGAAGGGGATCGTTGCGTGGGTGGGATCGAGGGACTCGGATGCAGCGGCTTCGGTACAGCGCATCCAGGGTTCCTGTGCAGTTCATGTCCCTGACCTTTTAAACCTTAACACTTTGCGTAGCGGAGCTTTGTGTGGAGACATGTAGCGAAAGCTCTCCCGTTTCTCACACCCACCCGAGTGTTTCAGCAACTCGATACGGGGCAGCTTCTTCTTTTTCCCCGTGTCGTGCCGGTCTCGTACCGGAAGCGGAGACGAAACGTATACCCCGAGCTGTCGTAAGAGAATTTCATTTCATACCCATTCTCGGTTAAATAATAAGACTTTTCCTCTCTCTCTCTCTCTCTCTCTCTCTCTCTCTCTCTCTGTGTGGAGGGGGGAGTGGGAGGATCCACGCCCATTATAATAACAAATGGTTCCCAACGCGTTGGGACCGCAAGGAATGTAAATCGACTTCGAATGTCGATTCGTGCCGGCCGAGCTCCGAGTATTCTGATTAGCTCGTTCGACAACAGCACGTCTGCACGCGTGGGTGTCATTAGGTATTTGAAGAATCGGTGTAGCGCGATGCGCTGGATGACGGGATAGAGGGAGGGAGGGGGGAGCATCCTCGAATTCTTGGCGAACACGCAAACGCTCGTCCCTTATCTGCTGCTGCTGCTGCTGCTGCTGCTGCTGCTGCCGCTGCAGCATCGAACTGTGGCGACTGACTCGGAGCTAAGCCGTGCGTAAGTGACTAAGTCGGGTGGACTCGGGCGAGCCGAGGTTGGCCGAGAGGCCCGCCGACCCGATCGCGGCTGAGCTCCGCCGAGCCTGTGACTGACGCAAACCAAAAGGCTAAGAGCACAGCGTCTACGTATTCGGCTTCGACTCAGCAAAAAAAAAATACAAAAATTGATCGAATGATCGATTGGTAGAAAAGAATGACAATTTATTGTTTCCAGAAAGTTTGAAATTATTTGTCTGCTTGTATTTCGTACGTAAGCCACGGACAGGTATTTGCAATAATATTTAACGGGTCGTGAAAAAGGCCAAGAATTATACTCGTTAAGATCCCTTAAGTCGTTGTACGCGAGCAGGAACCGCGGCCCAACCGAGTCTCAGGACATTGTAAACCGTTCGGGGTCCATATCCATTTAACATATGTACGTGTACACGTACACGTGACGCAACGATCTCTGCTGCTGTTCTCCAATTGTTTATAAAAGCTGTGATCCTAGTCTTTCTCAGGCTCTCAGGTTCCCAATGCTCAACTATACAATGCTTGACTTTACGCGTCGACACTACACTGTCGCACCAGTGCGGTTGAGTCTGGTCTCCGACGATCGACACGTGCAAATATTATCCGAACTCGAGCCCGAAATTCAGGCAAATTAAAGGCTGTAAGCAGTGGTGTGCACGCGTACACGTAGTAATCTGCTGCATACGTGACATTTGTAATCGACGCTACTTTCAAGTAGGCAAAGTGAATATTTGCTTAGGCTTAGCGAGTAATGAAATCGGTTGGAAATAATAATAAGTGCAGCGCTCTCTCTCTCTCTCTCTCTCTCTCTCTCTCTTTGTTTCGGAATACGAGAATAGATCATAGAGGAACGGGGGGAGTGTCAATAAATCGTGGTCATACAAACAGGCTGATAATAGGTAGGAAGAATAATTATAATAGGCCGAATGGATTAGTCCGGGTTATTGGGGTTGAGAACCCGTGGAGTAAATAACACCCCTGGAATACCTCGGCATCGAGCCGGCGGTCCCTTTCTCTCTCTCTCTCTCTCTCTCTCTCTTTCTCCCCCGTATATACCGAACGGTGATACGGCTCGTTTCTTAAGGAGGCTACTGCTCCTCGAAAACCAGAAAAACCGGATGGCCTCCCCCGCGACCCCGTCCTCCACCCCTCGAGCCCGTACCGAGTCTCACGGAGGGGATCGTCGAAGAACAATAGGCGTAGGAGAGAGGATCGATAGGGTTTTAAAAGTAAGGTGGGATCGGTGGGGGGGGGGTGGCTCCGAAAATCGCGAGGCCACCCTTTATGGGAGCAACTACCGCAAGTATAGTTATTACGTAAGCATGAGCGAGTCGATCCTTGGTTATTCGACACCTACGATCCTCGAAGCCTCTCCTTATTTCCTTTACTTTGTCCCTTAGAGGCTCCCTTATCCGCCCAGGCTGATCCATTCCTACGGATCTACGATTTAACTGCTGCTCTACGAGCCTATATGTACTCCTCTCTCTCTCTCTCTCTCTCTCTCTCACGTATACCGTCGTATTACCGATAAGCTCGACACGTGTGCTTTTCGGCAACCGAGATTCGTTCGAGGCCGAGCGATCGATCCTTCCCCCCTCGAACCGGAGCCAAACCCCCCAAAGGATCTTCGGAATATTTTTCAAAATGTTTACGACTTTTCATTTTTCGGCCTCGACCAGCAAGTTTTTTTTTATTTTACGATACTTATCCTCTTACCGTAGCGGCCATGTTTTTCAGCTGCAAACTGCAGCCTCTCTGTAGTCGTTTTCTTCCCGAGAATCGTTAGCTGCGCTCTGATCTAAGCCGCGATCTTACCGCCACTTTCACTTTACTCGGACTTTACTCGGGCCTGTACTGTGGGGTCTTATACATCGGCTCGGAAATACGAAGCTCTCGCGAGTTTTCGGGACGCGGATCGTCCTCAAGGCCCAAATGCTTTGAAAATCGTACAATCATAATTAATTAGAAATATAAATTCATCGCCGAATGGCAACGATCCCGTCTCTTGTGTATCTCGGACGTACGATTATTTGGATTGATCGAGGGCCTGTAGTATTGGCTATCTGGTTGGGTGGATGGGGGGTAGACGTGGTCGAGGCTGGGCCGGGTCGGAACCCGATACGTCGTCCGACTCGCTCGTGAGAGTCACGGAAGTCACGGCGAATTCGCCGGCCATGTCCGAGCCTCGAACGTTAGCGTCGCCACGTCCGACGGAGACGCGCCTTCGCCCTCCGATACTTTCTCGAGCCCTCTTCCCTACCTTGCCGACGTCTCTTGCCGACGTTAATTAAAAACTCGGATATATCTTATAATCTCGGTATCCGTGCGACGGTTATTCGCACGGATTAAAGGATCCCGGCGTGAGAAACACGGCATTCTATTTTACAGTCGAGCGGAGTCGGTTCCTCGGCACCGAGGACCGCCCAAATTCTCCCCCGCGTGTCTGGCCGTTCGTGTAAGTCTGCGAACGAGTCGGGTAAGGCGGAGAAAAGGCAGCGGCAGCAGCAGCAGCAGCAGCAGCAGAGAAAGAGGAGGAGGTGAGAGGGAGAGGCGCGGAAAGGTTCGCGGGAGAAAGTGTCACGGGCCGTCGACTCGCGGAGGCCAAGGGCATCGCGTCCGCCTCGCGAATTTCATTACCGAGGTCGGATACCCTTTTCTCTCCCCCTCCCCCCCTCCCCCATCCTATTCCCTCTGACGACTCGAGCTCGGCTCGCCGGTATTTATTTTCGGCCGCGGGACACCCTCGACCCTCCACCCTCACACTATCTCGCTTTTCTTCGACTCGTTGGCGAACCGAGCGATCCGACTCGACACCTACGCTCCGCCGGAAGTCCACCCAGCCCTCGGACGCCACGAGCCGATGCCAATTTTGGCCTACTATTAAGGAGCCCGACAGCGACTCGGTCCGCGTTATCCCCGGGACGTTATAGACGGCGCGACGCCGAGTTTAATGAGGCTCTCTCCCGGTTAATGAAGACCTTCCTCGTCGGCGAATACTCCAAAGCTCCCCGGTGACATTCTCTGCGACGACGACCATCTTGGATCCGAATCGGAGACTCTGCCCTTGCACGTTTATCAATTACGTCAATTTTCCCTTTCCTTCCCGCCCCTCCCCCGACGGCCGTATACTCGTCATAAAGCGCTCGTGGCCGTTACCTTACTTTACCTGGACAATCTACTTTCCCTCCACAATTTGTACAACTTTTTTCTCAGTACTCCAGCCGATGGCGGGCCTATCTTTACCGATACCATTTGACGACTGAAAACATTATTATAAATCAAAGTATAAGCTCGAGCTGGCTAACGGCTGCGCTTCCGGTCGCTCTTCCATGTCCTCTCTTTGTCCTACTTTACATCGAGTTCTCTTTAAAGCGAGAGAATACCTTTTCAATTACATTAATATACAACTGATATGCCCTCCCTCCTCCCCCCGGTCACGTGACTCGCTATGTTTATTATTGTTATCATTATTAATTTATTTTTTTTTGGAATTTTTATTTTTTTTTATTACTCAATTAAACTCGCTCGATGTATTAAAAATACTCTTATTTTCCGACAACGACTTGAACGTAAGATGATATTGTAAGGAAAAAAGGAGTAGTTCGAAATGGTTTCATGGAGCTCGATTAAAATTATTTGACATTGTAAATCGTTCGAGTACTCGCATTCCATACATCAGCGACGTTCTTCTATATTTGGCACGAGACTCTTTAGTCCAATTGTTCTCACACGACCCCCTCACCCCCCCCCTGTTCGTACAAGCTGCAGTAGTCGATCTATGCGCTAGCCGTATATGTTGGGGTTAATTTATTTGACCCAGAGAGTGAGTGAGAGAGAGAGAGAGAGAGAGAGAGAGAGAGGAGACTAACGAGGATTATTCCCGTCAATTACTTCTTAAAAGCTAAGCTGCTCGGTCTGTGGCAGATTGACGCTGCGATAGATTGTTTTTGCTACACGAGAAATACCGTCAAGCGTTGCATTACCCAAAGCAAAATTAATATGTCCCTGACTGTATTCTCCTTTTTTTCTTTTTTATATCTTTACATAGAAGACTCGTCGTCGTCTTATTCGTGTAGTAGCCGTGCGTGTATCAACGAGGGCTATTAAAGGCTCTGTAGAAGCCAGTCGTTCTAACGGAGCGTTTCGTTTGCGAGGAATTTCAGAAATTTTTGTCAGAAATTTTTATTAACAATCGCTTCTTTTGTAGTCATTCCGGCTTTATACAAAACCTTATAGCGAACAAAATTCTTCATCCATTATCAGGGTCATCGTTTACCGCGCTCGGAAATCTATAGTCCCGTAGCGAGTGATCGAATGAAATTTAAATTCTAATAATTCCATCGCTTTGTATCGCGTCAATTTTCCCGTATTAAAGCTCATCGCTCTTACCTTATTATTATATAAAAGGATAAGGTCACGCGGCATTTGTTAAATATCAAACACACGATCGAGCTATTCTCCTTCGAACTACGCTATCTATCCACGAATATTCCATTAATTGTCTTTCAACAGCTCCCCCTCCCCCCTCCCCCCATTCGTAGCCTTTAATCGTAAGGAGTTAACATATTTTTAGAGCAATTTACTACTTATGATATTTATTGTAAATTATCAATAATGTTGTTTATCTGTGCCAGATACGGCTTGAATTTACGTCCGACTCCGAAAATATTTATTCCTTATATCGATAATGCAATTTTTAGCTACGTTTTTCATACGATACAAAACAATATTTGGGATAAATATTTCACTCCTTAAATACTTTGGAATGATATTCTTAAGAAATTCTATAATCACGTATGCAATAAAACCCTTTGGGTTCTATAATATAAGCAACACGAGTTGCTTGATTATATGCTTCATTGATATTTGATATTATATCGAATCTCAGTAATGCAATAAAAGTAATCATTACGTTTGTTTATGTATATTTATGATCCATTTGATACACGAGGGCAACATATTATTTAATAGACAATTTTAAATCTAAAATAATGTTGTTTAACTTTTAATTGTCACAATCGTAAGATACTTTTAAGAAGCTTGTAATGATAATAATAATAATAACAATAATAATAATAATCGAATATATTGAGCTATTACGTCAGAGAACAACTTACTTACTTACTTACTTGCGATCGAGTCTTATAATTTCTCTTACGAATCCATATGTTAATACGCGATTAATTTGATATAATGTATATTATATGGTGTAAAACTCGGCTGAACATGAAATTAAATTTCTTCTGACTATTTTTTTATGTAATTAACTAGGGAGGTCAGGCGCTAATGCGGCAAATTAAGAACGTATGCCTATAAGAATGAAAGATTACGAATTCGCGTATATTAAATAGTTTAAAAATCTTTTCATAAACTCGTGAAATATACTGAATAAAGTCAGCCGATTGTTCTGGTTCTGTAATATATCTTTATTCTAGAATAAAAGACAGTAATTACGCACGGAAAGAATGTTATTAACGTATTAAGCTAAACGAATCGAACGATTCGAAAGGATAAAACGTCCGTTGGAGTTGTATTAAGAGAAAGGAAAAATAATTTAACCTTTTCTTAATAGCTATGACATGTGAAATGCAGAACAGTCTTATTATTATTAAGAAGCTGAATTTGTTTTTCCTTTCACTAGTAGTGAGTACTAGTAGTATCTATCGTGAGGAATCAAGCCTGGCCATTCCTGAAGTCATATAAGAACGATGAATAATCCTGAAACTCGGCCGTTTAAATTAAATTTAACGAGCCATTGGAATTAATTAATAACTTTATCCGGGACCTTGTCATTTTAATGGTAATATCATAATTCGATTGTGTGCGCGTAATCGAGACCCATCGTCAGTTTCGTATAAGGGAAAAGCGATACTGGACAGGAGGAAGGATCGATTTTAAAATAATTTGGGGCACACAGCTCCCTCGAAGATTCCGATAGAAGGAATTTTTCATTGCGTATACGTTACGCGCGAGGCGGCGAAATCGGCTGCTGCTAGCTAGATATTATAATAATTTTACACTTCTGACCTCTGATTTAGCCAAGAGAGATATTCAATGCACGATTTAATAAGCGTTTCAATACGCCCCATTAGTTCATGTCCAATTTCAATTTCAAGCGTTCGCGAGTGCTTCGTTTAATTTTTTTTTTTTTTTTTATAAAAATATAAGTGAAATTATTTTACAGCTTGTAAATGTACGTAAGAATAATATAATAATCAATTATTCGATCCACGCGGGAAATATTTATTTATATATATATATATATGTAAGCGATAAGAATGATATTATCCGTGAATCGGGCGTATCGCAACTCAATGCCATTAACATATTCTTATTGACTTTAATTTACAGAAGATTCTGCAGTCGAGTCGGTTGAGAGTTTAAGTACAATTTCTTTAAATAAATAATTGTTTTTGTAACGATTCATCGAGTAACTCATCGTCTTTCATTATTCCTCATGAGGAATAATTAAAGATACTCATGAATCCTCGTGACCACATCCAATTAAAATTTCACCCATAATTATAAGCGAATCGAGTAAACCAAAGTAATTTCATTACCTCCCATTAGAGATCAACTGTTTGATAAACATAAAAATGAAAATTTCGACTTTGGTATGTAGAGTTTAGATTCGAATAAAATATTTTACACTCGGTGGACTACTTATTATCCAATAGAGATTGGCCTACGTCATCGTAAAGAAATGCTTCACATGTATAATTCAAACAATTTTGCAATATTATGCGACGCAGAATATGATTTCATTGGCAATATTTTCTGTTAAACCGTGATTATAAATAATACGCCTTGTTCGTATGCTAAATTAATTTATACATATTCACGCAGACCCATGTGATTTTCTTATAATATTGTAAAAGTTTTAAATGACAAAGTTATCTCCGTAAAATATTATTAATCTAGTTGGAAATTAGTATATTACTAAAGACTGTTTTACTTAATGTTACGAACGTCCGTGTCCTTCGAACATTTTCTTTTACAATGCCCTTAAGTGCATGGAAAAATCGAGTTACGAGTAATAGTTAGTTTTTACAGTATAAAATGTTTCCTTTTCAACGATTAACCAGGTAAATTATAAGCTCGTGTAAATTTTATTGGTAATAAATAAAGCTACGGATGGATACGAAAGAGATAAGATAATAAGAAAACGGGCATTTTTATTAATAATCATAAAATAAGGAAAAAACAAAAAGAAAGTTTACATTGAAAGGAAAAGTTTTAATCGTGTTTGTGAAACAATGACGCGTCATTTTATTTAATTATAACAGAAAATTAATACATAAACAACATTATCGTACAATCGGTTCGGTAAATTATTAAATCGAAAACTGATTAAATAACGTACGATCTGGTGATTATTTTTCGTGAAATTTGTAATCCGCTTATCGTTTCAAATTAATATTCACTTATTAGTCAATGTTCGATTTACGCGCCTTTCTACGCAGCCCCGTGGCTCTGTGTTGGTTCGTATGAACGAACAGAAAATCCGTAGGAGATCTGTACTGGGAGAAGGGAGGGGCCTTTAATTGTATAAATGTATTAACGTTCCCCCCCCGCCCGCCTTGTACTTGTTCAACAGAAACCTGGGATTCTTTTTTCGAATTCGAAAACTGATTATTTTGTATTTAACAGCGATAATGCATGGTGCCATGTGAATGGCAATGTGTACACAAACGTCAATAGGAAATAAAATTAAAAAAAAAAAAAAAAAAAAAAAACAGTTAACGTCGAATTTTTCTCTCTTATTCTATAAATATTTTTTCTTGGATGACAAATTGAAGCATGTTATCCAATAGGTCCCATAAACACACCGTGCCTACATTATCAGTACACACAGCTGCTGGGCAGCACGCATACAGTCGCTGTGTACTTAGTATTTATAACGGCGGAGAGCCACACACGTACGTAGATACTTTTTAGGTCAAAAGCCGCGACGTGACTTATGCGTTACGTAAACAATTATTGTCTGTTAGTCGTTTCGCCGAGGTGTAAGCGAGAGCTGCTGTAGGTTGTAAGTACTGCTACTACTACTACTACTACTACTACTACTACTACTACTACTAATACTACTGCTGCTGCTGCTGCTGCTGCTGCTGCTGATGTTACTCTTGTAGGTCAATGATTAAATAGCATCAGAAGTTTGTAATTTTTCCTATATTTTCATATTGTTTACATTGCTCTATGCCGTCAATATTATTTAGAGCTTGTTATTGTTATTATTATTATTATTATTATTATTCGACTTTGCCAGCTCGATTATTGAAGAAGGCATTAACAATTTTAAAGATGTTAAAGGCAGCCGACCGAAATGGCTTTTATGTTTATTAATTATGTTATAAAGTTATCGAAATTATTAGTCTTCGCTACGAAAGTTTTTCGCTGACTTTGAAAGTAATTAATTAAGGATTATTGACGAATCGGCAGAAGTATAATTGGCCAAGTAATTATCGTTCTCCAAAACATCACGAGACATCATCGTTCGTTCACTCGAACGCAAAATATAATATAACGAAACGATGTTTTTGCATTGGTAACGTAATTGGTAACGTTCTCGCGATGTCGAGAAACGCTGGAACGCAGAAAATGAAAGGAAAAATACGAATTTTCGTACTAATTACTGGAGAGCATGTCGGACGGTGTCCTTCTTACTATGCATCATTCACAGAGTAGTAATGAAAATCTCGACTATTTAACGTCATCGCCTTCGATAGATCGAGTTGTGTTCGCGCGAGTATACCTTTCGTATGCTTCATCTTTAGAGATTCAAAATCATGTATCTCGTTACGTTTCGCTCTCCCTCCCCCCTCTATCCATCCTTCATTCCACCCCCCCCACCTCTCTCTTTCCGAGTGACGTATTTGAATTTTTCAACAAGTCCTTGCTCGCCACCAGCTATGCCCATTCAAGCAAAATAGTGACTTCCACTGCTCTTACCGTTACGCAAATAAAGTGACAACTATTTTTAAACGTCGGTTATCAGCCACACACCTCCTTTCAATCAAAATGTTTTCTTAACCAGACTGTGTACGTATGTATGTATATAATGCTACTACGCTTGAATGACATGACATGGGATTTTACGGGGCGGCGACACAACGACACTTTTCCGTGCTCAATCTAATTCCCATCTTTTTTCCCTTTTGTTTGCCTTCTCCATCAAATAGGTGTGAAATGGCCTAAAATATACACAGCAAGGACAAAGGCACGATTGTGACTGCCCTCGTAACGAGGGTGATGAGCGGCATCCGACTCACAGCCCCTCCACCCCCCCCCAGCCCCATCTGACGATGCTCTCTTTGCTCTCTACTATGCTCTTCTCTCTACTCGGATGCATTCGTCGAATGACTACGTTAGAAACGTGTAAGCACGTGTGTCATGCACATCAATATGTACGTATGGCCCGTTAGACTTTTGTGTAACGCATGTGCGAATCATACCGATGTGCCCTGTTACGCGTATGTACGACACGCATTCCACCGGGTGTTGTATTCCACCCATACTCGAGCACATCCGTATCCGATCGAATCCTTACCAAGGATACCAAGTCCGCGACTGCCGCTATTTACCGAACTTAATAAGCAGAATGGCGCCATTTCGTTGATTTATTCATATATATATATATATATATATAACCGCGAGCTTCGGTAAAGAAGAAAGAGCGAGAGCCAAGGGTCCCTTCATCTCGATGCATACAACGTATATGTGTGCGCCATTCGATTGGGGTTCCGCGTGTTTGCAAACACGTAATACTTGAATCGCGGGCAGAAAAGGCAACACGAGGATAGCTCGGATTTCAAATAAATATCACCGGCTTTATCATAAGCAAATTCAGAATTAATGAATAATATTAGATCTTGTGTTCTTAGTAGACGAGTTGAAGAATTCTTCTGCTTTGCATCCCAGGCTTAGTTTTCCAAATGTACTTTGGCTGGTTTCTTTCTTTCTTTCTTTCTTTTTTTTTTTTTGGCTCGAAGATTAATATCTGGAAGCCTCGATTAGTGATAACGACGAGCGGTGCGAGCAACAATGCACCGACAAGATCTAACATTCGTAAAATAAATATTACGCCGTTTATTTATTTATTTCTTTATTTATTTGCGTAAATATATACATTTATGCAATAATTTTTTATCACTCTCTCTCTCTCTCTCTCTATCTCTCTCTCTGTGTGTGTGTCTCTGTTTCTCGACACATTCTCCCCTTCGTTTTTAAAATCCCGGACTCTTGGATAAAATTATGTCGGGATTGGGTACTTTTTTCTTTCTTCTTTTATCACAAATATAGCCATACCGTGAGCATCTGAGTTTTGACGTTACTCGGTGCCGGGCCAAGTTTATATTACGACTTATGATTTACTAAATCAATGGAATGAAAACCAGATGTGACGTTGCGTCGTTGTTTAAAATTCTTGCTTTCGTGTTATTATCCCATCACCAATACTTTTTTTTCTTGTCGCTGGCTGAGTAAGAACTCATCCGTTAATCACTCTTTTCTTACCAAACTTTTAGTTCATTAGCGTAAATTAACTTTCCTTGCTGTCCCTCTGTATGTATTAATATCGCATAATAAACCTTTAGCGCATAAATATAAATTTCATTTTATCGTAACAACGGTACAGTCAGTCAACAGAGCCAACCACCGAACGAGAGGATATTAAAAATATTAAAGTCGCACGAACAACAAAGAGTAAAATAATTGTAACTAATTCAAAAGTAGACGTCTTAATTGAATTTCCATACCTTTCGCTACGCACATTATCATCGGCTACTAACTACACGCCTTAGTCTACTTATTTATTATACAATTAACGCTTTGCTAATACACGTTAAAGAGAATACGTTAACGTCCATACTATGTTTGAGTAAAATAATATTACTATTCCTCAGCGCCTCACCCCCCACCCCCCTCACCTGCCGCCAATGTAACGAACCGCATAGGGAAATCAGAAACTCGAGTGTACGGCAGCGTTGTTGCTTTCGATAGGTGAAAAGAGGTCAGTTTTAACAGAAAATCGTAAAAAAAAAAGAAATAAAAAAAAATCATCTACTCGGTAATTCGAGTCGTAATGAAGTTAAGTAGAAAAATAAAAAGTTCGATGGATGGATGGATGGATGGATGGATGGAAGGATGATGGTGTACGATTGTTGTCGGGGTGGGGGGGGTGGATGGAGAAAAAAATCAGCACTTCTTTGTCATTATTGGGCTTAATAGCTTGGAGTTTCAATGAATTTTGAAGGTGACGTTGTTGATTTAATTGCCGGAAACATTGTAACGTTAGGCTATTATCGAGGCTCAAGGGTACGTGGAGAGCATTCCCGGAACGAATCCGGGATTCGGATTTGTATTTCGTGAATTAGTATTATGACCACAGCGTGGTCCTACGGGCGTTTCCTTTTTGGGTGCAGAGATAGATGCTTTCCCCATAAAGAGAGCCAGAACTCGGTGGGAATCCCATAAGGCGATGAATAGGAAGCATAGAGGAGAACGCCTAGACATCCTCGAGGATACTTGGTGGGGGTAGGGGGGGGCAGTCGGGTGCATTGGCAGCGTTGCGTGTAATATGCTTGAGATAAGCACCGGCGAAGTGCACACATGCGAGCCGAGTTAAGCGGCTAATCGGCCGATTCTCACCATACGTACGCGAGCTCCGTACTCCGTATTACCTGGCGCGCTCTACCCGAGCACGACAATAATAGCCCAATCGCGATACCATTATGGAATGCTCAATGCTGAGATTATACGTAGTTGCGCAACTTTTCCTCTCCCTTCCTTGCTTTTCACCTCTCAGCCGAGTGCGCCGAGATCGGATGACCTGACTCGTTACCTCTGTCCGACCGATCCCTCCTCCGATCCCCCCGCCGATTCACTCTTACCATATTGTTTATAACCTACGTAACGTAACGTTTCCTAAGACTTTCTCTCAAAGTCCAAACAGGATCGCAGGTTCGCTGCCTCTACAACTACAAACAAACAAATAAATATCGACAGAAATTCTCTAAACGATATAAAAAATAAAAAAAAAAAAAAAAAAAACTTACGTTTGCATAAGAATTATTGCCATTATAAGAATACCGAATTCACATGCTCGACTTGTAAGTAGAAAAAAAAAAAGAAAAAAAACTTATAAACTTATAGAATTAATTCATTATCTAATTAACACGTGCCGTACGTGAGCAGAACAATATGCGTATACGTATGGACACGACGTATGTATAACGAGAATAAAAAAAAAAAAAAAAAAAAAAAAGAAAAAAGCTCACGTATTACGCATACGGAATTCCAGCCGAGACTTGAAAAAGTTCCGATAGGACTACAATTATTTTTCCGCTCGGACAAGCATTAAAATCGCACGTATACTATCTATTTATCTAAGAGATCGTAATTACAGTTCAGCGGTACACCCCCGTCAACGACGTTTCTCCATTTATCTCCACGCATGCGTGTATGCGCGCATGCCGTAACGCGGTCGGCTATAGTTTTGCGAAATGATTTCTGCGCGAGCGGAGTCTATCGATCGCGTAATTGACAGATCGACGGTCCGGACGCGCGCCCCACCTTACGTACGCTCGCATCCCACTGGCTATTATACGCCCTGGGTACCTGGATCAAGGCGCCGCTTAACCTTAACAGGGACACAACGAACGTACACGTAAGCGCCATCGGTCGCCTCTCTCTTTTCCGCTCTATCGTCTACCCCGAGTGATTAGCGATCGTTGCTTGCAAAGTGGAAAAGTCACTCGTCGCTATTCAATTATTTATTTTTACAAATTGCTTTAATGAGCCGGAAAATTCGTCAACGCTCGCTAAATCATTTACGTACACGCTTGCGTAATATTATTTATTATTTACACGAGCTCTTGTAGTGGGTAAAAAAAACAAAAAAAAACAAAACAACAACAACAACAACAACACATATTCTAAAGCGCTACCGCCGATCCTATACAATGTAAATTACCGATTCTTTTTTAACAGCTTTAATTGCTTCCTTTGTTTCTTTTTCTATTTTTCTATTTCTTTTTTTCTTCTTCTTTTTTTCTTCCTCTTCTTTTTACGTTTTTTTACGTATTTATTTATTGTTATTAACGTTTGCTAGTCAAGAATACGATAATAATCGTTCAAACTATTTTTAACAAGAACTCGTTAAAATTTGTTTAGCCGTTTTTCTTTTGTTTTAAATTATTGTATTTATTTTGACCTTTTTCTAATTTTTTTCTTATGCAAATAAATTATATTTTAATTAAAGTAGCTCATTGTCGTGCACTCGACGGTTTCAGTAATTTATAATTATTACGACGATTGTTGATCTATAGTCTTAATTATAAAAATATTATACAGACCAAAAATAACGCGATCCTGTTAATTTATAGATCATTGAAAGGACCCCTTGATATACTGGCATAAAAAGATCCTGCATATATTTGAGTTTATAAATTAAAGGGGAAAATTGTTTAATCCCTGACTGATTTGATCTTTCAATAGTCTAAAGTTAAATGGCCTCGTTTAGTGTGCATAGCATAAAAAAAGTAAAATTGATACGATTATAAATTTACATTAAAGTGAGGGCTGCTGACGATTTGGTAATCGGAATTCTGAGCGTAAGAGTAGAAATGAGAAGAAACAAATAGTGATTTCAGTTGATTGTAAAGGAAAGGTTTTTCAGAAATGCACTCGAATACACGTTCTTGATATTATAACATATTCGCCAGTAAAAGTAGCAAAAAAAGAAGAAAAAAAAAATCTTTAGTTACGAACACTTGGGACTTATTTGATCGTTTCGATTAAAGCTAATAACGCATTTTGTTGTAATACGTTATTATAATGTATAAACTTCAATGTAATTTAATAAGTGACTATATCGCATATTCTTTTTTGTTCCAATTAATATTCTATATAAAAAGAGAGAGAGAGAGAGAGAGAGAGAAGAAAAAACACATGCTTAATATCCGGAACAATACATAATTTTTATTACGTAAGAATAATAATGTACTTAGTAATACTCTGAAAGTGCATGAAGTGAAATTATAAAATACTGCATAGTAATCACAGTTTATGCACAAGTGGATTGTAAATTCAATTACTACGTGAACGTGACCACTATTAAAATAAAAACAATATATATATATATATATAGAAAAGGAGACAACTAGATTGCTAGACAACAACAACAGCAGCAGCAGCAGCAGCTACAACAACTCAAACTGGAATATAAAGTTTTATAAAGAAAGTAAAATCTCGTTGCCTTAGCTCGAACGATTGATACGATAAGTTCTTTTCGGGGATAAATATCTCCCATTAATTTAGCTCGATCCTTGATTTATCAAAGCCCGGTCAGAGATGAACGCGCGGGTGAATCATTGCGAATCATACGAACGTCTCGTTTGCCTTTTCGATAAATGTCAATGCTGCCAGATTTTTGTTCGATCCTAAGCGTACAAAAAATCCAACAAAAACTGGTACGTTTTTATTGAAAGAAAGCTTGAAATCGATCATCTGTCTCCGTTTAAGGGCTTTCCAACTTACCCAAACGCTCTTAGCTATGATTTTTTTTATTCTTTTTTTTCCCCCCTCTTAAAACAAATCTTACATTACCAAAAGCTTTCACGTAGCTACGCGCAATAACTGCGAATAAAAGTTGGAATACAGGTGTAGTTGTAGAATAGCCGAGCGTTCCCGGTAGATCTGACGCATTACCAAGAGACCAGATAATCAAGATAGTAGTATTTATTCTAAGAAAAAGCTGGTTCACAGAATCTCTACAATGATTCATACGGTAGTTATTGTTATTGTTATTGTTATTTTGAGTTGAGCTCCCAGAGTGCTTTCCTAAGTAGTTTATTGTACATGCATTATGCAAATTATGTGTAGGTACCGTAGATATCGATGTTGCTGCTCGTACAGATTCCCTGCATAGTTTCAATAAACGGATGGCGCAATTACTTTGACGAATCCGTATGTGAATGATTATGTGAAATCTTTGATTCTTCTTAGAGCATAAGATCGTCAATGCCACGTCGTCTCGGCAATTAACGCTCGTTAACAGTCCGTTAAAGCAATGCGTTCTTCGTAAGATTATATACTTTCGTTCGATCCGAAGATTGGCCGAAAAAAAGTCAAATAGTTAATAGATTTATATTTCACGAATCTTACTTCTTAATAACGAAGCGCAGCGCCTCGCCGACTCGCCGACCGGCTTTGTACGTAATTGCCGAAAGAGGTTATCGCCGATTCCCAATACGCGTACGTGTTCACGGTAGGTAACGCGGACTCTCTGCGCTACGGATGTAATAAATAATTCGTCGGAGGCTCGTCGCGCGTTTTCGCTCGTCTTTTGTCTCAAGTCAGGTTACCGGGCCACTCGATCGGTCGAGCCTCACCTTAATCACCTTAATTAATTGACACAGAATTACGATTTTAATATAATTCTGATTGATCCAATCTCGGGGAGCCAAAGTCGGGCGCGAACCTCAGCCTCTCGTATTTTAAATATCGTTTTATTTCGCGCAAGGGAATTATTTGGAAAATCTTACAGGCCCGTAAAAATCAGTCTTACCAATCTGATTACATGAATTTTTCGAAATCTGCTTGACAGACTGTTGACAGTTTCCACTGCCGTCAGCAGCCGCTGTTTCCGTCCCGTTATTTTTGCAATTTACGCAATGAACGTCTGCGTTATTGGGGTTAGTCGAAAGAAGCCCGCCCGTTAATTATTTGATTCGCGTGGACGTATCTGTACAAGAAGTAATCCGTGCTGCTGATTGCGCGACATCGTTACAACGACATCATGAGCCGCTCAATTAGATCACCTCGGGCAATAAACAATTGGTTCGAGTCCGTGGACTGATTTCGTTTTCATCGAGCTCGATTGCAAAATCGTTCGACGATGTAGAGACCCGTCGATCCACACACAAAAACAAAAAAAAAAAAAAAAAAAAAAAAAAAAAAATCACGGGATTCGGTTAAATGACGGATTGACAACGGCAGCGAGTCCAATAACCCCCAATAACCCCCAATAACCTTTGCAGGTAAACGAAAATCATCTTTTTCAGATTCCTCGTTTCGCGGAGCTCGTGTCTCCACACGAGTCGGACCTCTTCGTCCGAGAATAAATCCGATTCAGGAATAATTCATAAAACATGTCGCCCCAACAGTCGCTTAAAAGGCCTTTTATTAAACCGGCGATTTGATTATTTCGTAACGCGTACGCGTACGAAGCTGCGATTAGAACGTAAAAGTGCACAACAATGGCGAAGATTTTCCGATTCGATTGACTGGACATAGAGGAATGAGGATATTACGCGGATATTAGCGCCGATCCGCTCGGGACGACGAGCCATTGACATTCATTGAATATTCATTGGACGAAAGTGCGGAAAGTTCGAGGGGGTCGCGCGATCTCCTACGACGGGCTTCCTTCCTTTGTCTTTCATTTACGTCCTTTAAAGGATTCCGTTTTAAAAATACGTTCGAACGAGAGCGCCGATTACAGTTACAAGTTCAAACGCACTCTGTACGATCCGCTTTTCCTGGCTTTTCCTCGCTTTTCCACGAATACTACCGCTCGTGTCCTAGAGGAAGAAGCGCCTCGAACGGTAAATGATCTTTATCGTTTAAAAATATTTCTCCGACGTATTTTCTTGACGGCGAAAGTAAAGCGCTCAACGAAGAGTCAGGAGTTTTATAAATGATCGGATTAATATAATCAGGGGAAAAGGTCGAATTGTCAATAAGAAATAAATGAGGTATTGGAAGCGGATGGTATTGGATGGGAATTGGATGGGAATTGCAGTCTGACCAGTTATGTTGTAGAGACGGGTTTTTAAAAACCCGTTCCCGTACACCGAAGATTTTTTAAAAGCAATAGGAAGAGTAGAGGGGGGGGGCCGTAAACATTGCCCTGACATCCTTATCCAGCATAAGACGAATAATTTAAGAAGTCTAAATGTCAATTATACGCACTTCCAGTCCTTTTTATAAAAGAGGCTATATGTGTACGCATATGTATGGAAGTTCGTAGTCCCAGAGATAGTATTTTAGGACCGAAAAGGCCGAATTAAAAGGAATCCGAAGTGAGTCATTGTGCGAGTCGGGGTGGGGCTCCGAGGAAGTCGCGCGGCCTCAACGGCCGTAGCTGCAATAAAATCGTAAAGAAGTTAATTTTCCAAGTGAGGACGCGCGCCTCTCTATACATTCGAAATGAGGATAGCGGAAGGGGCAAGGGGGAGGGGGAGGGGTAGGAGAGAAGATGAGACGCACACGTCCCGCGGTCCACTACTCCTTCGGATTCCTCGCAGTATCCTCCCTCTCCCTCCCTCTCCTCTCTCTCTCTCTCCTCTCCCTCTCTCTCTCTCTCTCTCTCTCGTTATCTTCGTCCCGTCGTCGTTGGGCTGCCCAAGCCGACCTCATGGCCAATCTCCTGCCTCGTCAAATCGTCGCCGCATACGTTATTTCGACCGTCCGAATCCCACGCTCTCCACGACGTACTAGCCGGCCTGTCCGAGGAGCAAGCAAGCATGCCCATGAGCAGGAGAGGGTGCGGAGAGAGTAAAAGAAGCGGACACTCGCGCTCGGAGGTTAGGTTTTTCGCTGATCAGCAGTCAGGTTCTTCCTGCGCCGGTCACCATGGCAACGCGCTTTTGAGCCTATAGGTAAAGATCTTATGCGCCAGCGTCAGCTGCGCTCGCTCTGGGCCAGGTGAGCTTCTTCCTCTCCCTGCCACCCGCCCGCCCGTAGCGCACCGCCGGAATTGTCGCCGCAGCCGCCCGCACCCAGCCCCGGGTACGGGACCGTCCCCATGGACCGGCAGCCACGGGACGTTTTCCAACTCAAGAGAACCACTGCCCGTCCGAGCAAACCATTACATATTCCTTTCTCGTTCTTTTCTTACTCTGTATTACGCGCTTAATTAACGATACTTTACTGAATCATTACTCCTCTCAATTACGTGAGAATGTTATGTGTCGCTTAAGCTCCTCTTGTGGGAGTAAACGCTTATATCACGCGCAGACGACAATCTCCGGGGCTTATTTATACGTTCGTCGTCAATCAATTCCTCTTGTTGGCTAACCATTTCAGCATAAATTACAGTAAAATACAATTAATAATATTGATGATTATGATGATGATGATGATGATAATAAATATTAATAATAATAATAATAATAATAATAATAATAGTTGTCCTGTCCTTCGTAAGTTCAAAGGATGATCGTCGTGGGTTCCTAAGGAATTTATGGAGGGGTGGAGGTGGGGCGGGAATGTGCTATGGCTTCAAACCATTTTGGTTTGAGGAGAAGCTGTTGTCCAACTGTTCGCTGGAAATCCAAGGCTACGGGTGCTGGTAAATCGAAGGGTATCGGTAAATCAAAGTAGAAGAAGAAGAAGAAGAAGAAGAAGAAGACGAAGAAGACGAAAAAATTTAAGGCGCCAGATTCCTCGGAGATGTTAATTGCAGAGATAAATAAAGACGGGATCGGAGTATCCGGGGAACCGGGTGTTACGCGTTCGGTTGCATAAGGGCTGAGAGAGCATGAAGAAGCGCAAGGAGAGATGAAAGACGGTACCGGTAAATTGTGAGCCGAGGACGGAAGGAAGGACGTGTTGATAAATAAAAAAAGAGCGGGGGGGGCGGGCAATAATTAGAGTTGGCTGTGGTTAATACGTGAGGTAATTGTGAGGTAATTGTGAGGATGGCCAGACGTGGGTGAGCGCGTTCGCCCTGGATTAGCCAGGTGCAAGGTCGCCAGGGGAAGCAACGCCGAGCGCCGATCCCCGTGGTCTCTGCTACACACAATGTCGAGTCGCGGCCCTGGCTCGAGGTAGGGGAAGAGACAGAGAGCAGGCTGTCCCGGTCGGTGCGGGGTGCGCGTGCGCGGGCGCGGGTCCGTCGTCTGTACCCCCCGCGTTCCGTAGAGGCCACACGGTTGGGGAGCCCTCGTCCCGCTACGGCCTCGCGGGGCGTCAGGGCGGGCAAGGGCGGCGAGGGCTTCCGTGAGCTCCGGGCTGGCTGGTCGGGGCGGGGAGGGGTAGTGGGACCCGGCTCTTCTTCTCCGCATGCCGGCGGGCACACGCAGGCAACCGGGTAGTGGGGCGGAGGAGAAACGGCCGCCTGCGGTGTTCCCGGGGCCGGGGCGGGTGGGAGAGGCCGAGGATGTCGGTAGCGGTGGCGGTGGCGGCGGCGGCGGCGGTGGCGGCATCGGCGGCGTCGGTGGCATCGGCGGTGGTGGAGACGGCCGCAGCGGCAACGGTGTCGACGTCGTCGTCGGCGGCGGCGGCGGCGGCCCGGGAGCACGGCCTACTCAACACTACCGTGAGGGAGAGAGCGCGAGGGGGGGAGAGAGAGAGAGAGAGAGAGCGAGCGAACTAGCGAGCGCGGGGGCCGGCGGGGCGCTCGGGGAGAACGCGAGGTGGGAGGGAGGGAGAAAGGAAGGGTCCCGCGGCGAGCACGAGCTCAGTCCCCGACGCTCGCGTGCGCGTTCGCGTATAGGAAAGGAGAACGGAGGAGAAAATAGGTGCGCGACTCGCGACTTCGGCTCTCCTGCTGCTTCCGTTGACTTTTTCATCGCTCTCGTAAGGACAAGGAGTCGTCACCTCTGCTAGGACGCGCAAAGAGGATAAAGAAGTCATCGAGTGTCGGCCGAGGCTTCGTAGAGCGAGTCCTAGGATCCGCTTCTCCGTGTCCCGCCTTTGTGCGCTCGTGTGTGCCGTCTGGGCTACAACAGCGAGGGGAGGGTGTAAAAGGGCGGACGAGAGCTCACGCGCACATGTGCCGGACCCAGCCGCCGCGTGTACCAGCATCCTCGAGGAGCCGGACTCCCAGTGACAGCGGATCCTCTCGAGCCTAACGCGCTCCAGCGTGTTTAGTGCTTTTTTTTTTCTTTTGTACAACCCCCTCCCGTCCTCCTGTCCTGCCCTTCCCTGCGCCCCTCACGCGCGCACGGACACCCCACTTCTCTCGTCCCATTGTTGTCGTCGTCGTCCTCGTCTCCCGGAGGCGCATCCCGGTTCCGGCGAGTCGCTCGCCGACCCCTTCCAGGAAGCCGGCTAATCTTAAGGTAGGTAGTATCATCATCATTATCGTCATCGTCATCGTTATTATTGATATTATTATTATTATTATTATTATTATTATTATTATTACTATTATTATTACGAATTAATATTATTATTAGAGGTTTCGGTATCGTGATCGCGGAGGTCGCAGGCGTGTCGTGCTCGTCGTCGGCGGAGAAGGCGGCTTCGAACGCATGCCGATCCCGAGCCGCGAGTGCATTTTCTTCCCCTCTCCTCCCCACCGCTCGTGGATTCGCGCCATCATTGCTTCTCCTCCCCGAAACCACCCTTACCCCCCGTTCCCACCTCGTAGGAGCTGCCGCCGCAGTCGTGTCTCCGAGTCCTTTGCACTGATATGCCTTTGGGAGGGCGCGCGCGCGCGCGCCTCCTTATTTACCTCGTCGCCCGATGTACGAGGAAAAGCGTCGAGCAGAGCAGCCAGCTCTCCTCCTCGGTCGTTCCTCACATTCGAAGCCGTTATTTTTCAAATCCGAGAACTCTCGAACGGAAGCCCTGATCTTTGCCGGATTAGGGGGAGAGCGGAGAGGAAGACGAACAATTCGGGCTGCTCGCTCGTTTTAAAAAATAAATAAATAAATAAATAAATAAAAAAAAAGCATTCCCGTGCATAGCCAAGAGGGTTGAAGGGGATTGGGAGGGAGGGGGCGGACTATCCCGTCGCTGCTAAAGTCGATTGAATTGCAATGCTTAATCGAATAATTCAAACGCGCGTCGGCTTTTTTACTTTAAAGTTCAAAATTGTCTATCCCGTTTGAAGATTTTAATTAATGGTGCTCCATTGAGAGATGATAGTCGACCGAGACCGTTGCTCAAAGCCTCTTTTTTTTCATTTCTTTTCAGGAGGCTTAGAATTTACCAGCCAGTGACAGAAAGCAAGGGACCAAGATGTTTGATGTGTTTGGCTCGGTGAAGGGCTTGCTGAAGCTCGACACCGTCTGCATCGACAACAATGTATTCAGATTACATTACAAAGCTACCTTCATCATCCTCGTGGCCTTCTCCCTGCTGGTCACATCCAGACAGTACATAGGAGACCCAATTGACTGCATCGTCGATGAGATCCCGTTGCATGTCATGGACACCTACTGCTGGATCTACTCCACCTTCACGATCCCTGATCGCAACGGCATAGTGGGCAAGGACATTGTCCAGCCAGGAGTAGCTTCGCACGTGGAGGGCGAGGATGAAATCAAGTACCACAAGTACTACCAGTGGGTGTGCTTCACCCTCTTCTTCCAAGCCATTCTCTTCTACATTCCACGTTACCTGTGGAAGACCTGGGAGGGTGGTAGAATCAAAATGCTCCTTATGGACTTTAACTGTAACATGCTCAACGATGATTGCAAGTACGACCGGAGGAAGCTCCTCGTGGAGTACTTTGCCAATAATCTGCACTCCCAGAACTTTTATGCGTTCCGCTTCTTCCTCTGCGAGGTACTGAACTTCATAAACGTCGTTGGCCAGATTTACTTCATGGACTTCTTCCTCGACGGGGAGTTCACGACTTACGGCTCGGACGTCGTCAAGTTCACGGAGATGGAGCCCGAGGAGAGGGTCGACCCTATGTCCCGGGTCTTCCCCAAGGTGACAAAGTGCACCTTCCACAAATACGGTGCGTCCGGCACGGTTCAGAAGTTTGACGGTTTGTGCGTGCTACCCCTGAACATCGTCAACGAGAAGATCTACGTGTTCCTCTGGTTCTGGTTCATCATCCTCTCGGTGCTGAGCGGCCTCAGTCTCGCGTATCGCGCGGCCGTCGTCGCCGGGCCGAAGCTGCGCTTCATCCTCCTGCGAGCGCGGTCGCGCCTCTCGCCCCACAACGAGATCGAGACCATATCCAACAGGTGTCAGATCGGCGACTGGTTCATCCTCTACCAGCTCGGCAAGAACATCGACCCCCTCATCTACAGGAACCTCATTACGGACCTGGCCGAGAAGTTCGAGGGCAAGGAGAACGTCTAATAAGGGAAGTCAAGTCGTCGTCGCCCGACTTAACTGAGTCCCGATGCCTTAACGTTATTTTTTTATCATCACCCCTTTTGGTTCTCATTCTTATTTTTTTTTTTTTTTCTATTTTATTTTTTTTTTTTTTTTATATTCAACAATCATCAACGTGCGCAACGAATGAACGACGAATGAACGGAATAACGAACGAACGAACGAACGAACGAACGAACGATCGTTCGATCGATTGAATCGTTACGAGCAAACTTTTTTTTCGGGCTCACCGAACGACAAGAAGTGACGAAAGCGCGACAGAGAGATACAGAGAGAGAGAGAGAGAGAGAGATGGATCGGTGGGACGGTGACGGGGGGGGGGAGGAAGGAGGGCTGATCGAAAGAGTAAGTCTAGTAGTAAATTAGCTAAATTGTGATAGATCGGTTTAACTGCGTAAAAACGTAGCGGAGAACGAAGAGAGAAGAGAATAGTTGAGCCGGGGGAGTGAGAGGGACGATGGAGGGTTGGAGGGAGGGTAGCAACGGTCGGAATTCGTTGGAAATTAGTTTTGGGAGTGCGGTGTTGGTGGGTCCTATACCGGGCCCGCCGACGACGTGTTTCTTTTAAGGATAATCTTTTAAGGTACGTTAAGGAGGCGCCCCGAAGGTTGCTGCCGCGGCAGAATTTTCGTGCCGGTCGTCGAGTAAAAGCGAAAGAAGACAAAGAGCGGTCGGTCGTACTCTGTACCCCCCCGTTACCGCTCCCGCTCCCGCGTCCCTCAGGCGCTCAACGTGTTACGCCGCCCGGCGGCCCGTCGACCCGTTGTTCCTGCGTCGCGTAGCCCGGCACAGGGCAAATAGAAGATGGGCGCCAGAGAAAGGAAGGAAGAGGAGAGCGGAGTCGTCCCTTGTCCCGCTAGTGGTACGCAAGTTCCCCGACAGACAGCGTTGGCTAAAGGGAACACGAGTCTCGAGTCCCGAGTCCCTTCCCTGCCCCCCGCTGCCCCCTACTGCCCCTACTGCCCCTACATCTGCCAGTGCTCGTCGCGCTCGTCGTACTCCTCGTGCCCGTCGTGCCTTTCTTCCGACCCGTCGACCCGCCGGCCGACACTTTCTCATAGCTTTTGTTTTTCCATTCGACTCGGACGACTGCTCCTCCTCCTCCTCCTCCTCCTCGTCGTCGTCGTCGTCGTCGTCGTCGTCGTCGTCGTTGTCGTATCTTTTTTTCTCCACGTACCGACCAGACCCGACCCGAACCGAACCGACCCGAACCGAACCGACCACGCTCTCTCCCTCTCCCTCTCCAGCTGACACTCCTACAGACACCCGTCCGATCATCTCGCGTTCGCGTTATCCACCACCGCCCTCCCCCCTACCCTTTCCCCTGACTTGTTCGCTTTCACTTTATCGCCCCGTTCGTTCCGTGCGAATCGCGAGAGAACGAAGATTATGGTATGGGGACTTCGACTCTTAAATGTGTGATATGATGCGAAGGACGGCGTTTACGATCCCTCGCCAACCGCCACCGTCACCGCGAGAGAACATCCTCACCTAATGATGATGATTATGATGATGATGATGACGATGAATGATAGGTGGCGTGGACCCCGTTCGTCGCCCTTTTTAATTGACCTTATCCGTTTATTATTATTGTTGTTGTTGTTGTTGTTGTTGTTGTTGTTGTTGATTTAACGAATATCGGTGACACGTGAGCCGCGGTCGGGTTGGCGGTGACGGGGCCGGATTGGGAGGGGGAAGGGACTAAGGGCTAAGGCTGAAACCTCATATATATATATATTTTTTTTTTTTATTTCCGCGATAGATTAGCTTGGTCCCACTACACTTGTCTGCTGCGAATAGTATCGAACGTTGTGATAATGCACAACGCCGACTTATGAGCTCGAAAGTGGAATGAGAGGAGGGGAATAAAAAAAGGGGGAAAATTGCCATTACGACTTTTAAAAAGGAAGAAACTTTTACAAATGCCACTTTCGCAAGGCATCTCGTACTTCGATCCTTCTCCCTCCCACCACCGATCGCCAATTCGCCATTTTAGTTTCCTTCCTCGTCCCCTCTACCCTCTCTACCCTCTCTATCTCTATCACTCACTCTCACGCGCCTCCTTGCGCATTTTACATCCCAATATTTTAACGAGGACGGCGAAGGCCCACCACCACCCACCCACCTCCTTCCGAAGTCTGATTCCGCGCGCTTTTACGTTAATCGTCGTCAGCCGCGTGCGTCTAAAGACAGGGGCGGGGGCGGGGACAGGATCTCTGACTCGAATCACCGCATTTCTTCCCTTCACCCTCCTCTATTATTCCCTCGTTATTATTTTATTTATTTATTTATTTATTACGATCTTATATTGTTGAAATTTTTTCTTCTTCTTTCCGCGTCTACCCCCCCCCCCCCGTGACAGCCAGCCGGCACTAGCTTACTGCTTTCGTTACAACGGTATCGTCGAAAAACACGAGAACGTACACCGCGTCGTTTTTAGATAGTCAGTAGTCAGTAGTCGCCGTAAAGAAGTAAAAGACGAAACATTCGAAGGCGACGACGATACGACAACTTCCGGTCCGTCCCGCTGCCTATTTTGAGAAAGGCTTTCCTCGCTCCTTTCTTTAATGATCCGAAGACCCTCTCAGCCTTACTTGAAATACGAGTGTCTTTTTAACCCTACGTGTCGTCAGCGCCCTTTTAATTATTTTTTTCAGCCCCAAGTATGTCTGTCTGTCTGTATGTATGTATGTATGTATGTATGTATGCTCTGTCCCGTATGTCTCACGTATTATTGTACAAAAGCCAATGACTTACTACGTTCTTGCCTCAAGCATATCTCCTCACCACCCACCACCCACCTTCTTCCTCCTCCTCCTCCTCTTCTTCTTCTTCGATTACAATTATTATTGCCAATGCAATACCTCCAACATTTGTACGTTCGTTTTTCTTTGCCCTCCCCCTCCCCTCTCTTTCTCTCTCTGTCTTTCGACAGCGATTAAGTCCGGACAGACACAGTAGCAAAGGTATCGAAACATCAAAAGCGCACATCTCGAGCGAGATATCTCTTTCATTTTATTTTATTTTATTTTAATCCTCGATATTATTTAGAGAAATGTATGTAGGGGATGACCTGTAGTGATATATCGGCGACAGCCCAATTGCATCCCATAATCGATTGAGATGTACAAGCTGCTGCCCATAAAATTGTTGATAACGTTTACAAGTTTATATCATTTAGATTAACGGGATCACGATAGTTATGAATCATAAAGTATCGAGATATGTATTAAAAAAAATAAAAAACTAAATAAAAAAAATAAATAAATAAACAGGGAGGGCGGGCGGTTGTGTTGAAAGATTAAAAGTGAAAATTGAGGCTTGAGGTGAGACGCCGTCCTTTCGATAGGGTAAAATAATTAATCTATAATCCGACCAGTTTATTAATCATAATTATTGCCTTTTTTTTTTCTTTATTCTTTATTAGTTCATAGTTTATGTAGCTCACAGACAAACAAAAGTATAGCTTTTAGAAAGCAAAAGATATTTTATACAAATATTATATAAATAATTAATTATAATAATGGCGTGTAGATATATGTTCTCTCTCTCTCTCTCTCTCTCTCTCTCTCTCTTATTCTTCTTATTCTTCTTCTTCGTGAAAACTAATTTTCTTTTGCATTCGGTGAATATCTGCGAGTCGAGAGTTGTTAAATTTATAACCGATACTCTAAAATCATTGTACGGTAATAATACGGGACCAATTATTCTAGGACTGTCAGAAAAAGTTATCTTTTCGCTTAACATGCGTTTAAACAATGCAAAGAACCAATGCACAGAGCAACACTTTTAATGACTATTATACATAATAACAGCCGAAGGATTGCTTTACTGTTAAATAATTCAATTACGTGTACGAATAATAACATTGATATGTTGGTAGCATGTTATCGGGTCCGTTTTTATTATTATTATTATCATTATCATTATTATTATTATTATTATTATTATTATTATTTAGTTGCACGGCATTTTCCAAGCTCGAGGCAATAGGAGTGATTGGAAAGTGCAATTTTTCGAACGCGTCTCCCCCTGCATCGAGCGAAACCTTGTTGAAATATGCCTTTATAATACTGCCGAGCGCATACGTCCCGACACATCCGCATATAAATACATATGAATATAATATAAAACTATGTGACGTGCACAATCAATGAATCTTATATTGTATGAAGAGGCGTCGTCGAGTGAGCCGAAAAAGGCAAATAATGCCGATCAGCGCTTGTCTTTCAGGTTCCACAATATTTACTATTACTTTTTATCATAGAAAAAAAAGTTTATTATTATTACTATTATAATTATTATAATATCATGTAATAATTTGTATTGCTTAGACATTTTGTATGTGTTATTCTTCGCTTCTTCCCAACAATACCTTGTATTATTATAATAATTCAAGCATTATACATATACATACATACATACATACATATATATATATATATATATATATACACACACACGAATCGTTATAATGATTGGGGGCCAGCGTATTACGTATGTGTGAACGAAATAGGGCGGTAAATTATATTTGTAAGCCGAGAAATTCTCTTTGATTATAAAAGTGCTCAATGTAAAGACTGCCAAGATAACGTGGGACAATAATATTCAGAGCGCGTCACGAGCTTCGTTTGCGTTTCTACATCGCAAATTTGATACAATGTACACATATCATCGCACTTTACTCTCCTCCAAGCGAACGAAATTCTGTCTTTTAGTTTGATTTATATAAATTATTATTATTTCATAAAATTTCTTAAACAATAATTGTTAATACATTGTTTCTTTTTCTTTTTCAAATTCTTATATTTGCCGTACATCGTATTTTACGTTTATCCTTCCGATACTATTTAATTTACTCTTAAGTAAAGAAACGGTTGTATTAATGAAATTTAAAAAAATTGCTACACGTTTTATGCTCGATTAAAAATATGTACAACGATAATGAATTAACAGAGCATCGATGCCTTTTTAAAATTTTTACAATTAAATACAGCTATTGTAATAAGAATATAAACATTGAACGCGATATAGTAGTATTCGTATATATTTTCTCTCACTCTTCCCCCCCCCCACCATCCTAGCCACCCATTCTACTTGGGCTATCCCAAGAAAGACCATTTTAACGTCGATGATGTATTTTATTATGGTTAATCTGTATTTAGTCCGGGAAAGTTTTTTTTTTTTTTTTTTTTTTACTTGTGTTGGAAAAATATCACAAGACGTTACGACGAGCAGTATTGGTACCGCCTTGACAATTGACATCATTGCCATTATAAGAACAAACGAATACCAGTTATAACGTGTATCGTGGGTCATTGCTCCCGCAATGAGCGATTCGACACAGTGCACGAGTATTAAAAAGGAGCAACAACAATAAAACTAACGCACAAAATATAGAAAAACAAAAAAAAAAAAAAAACGAGTACTCGTTAACGATAAATTTGTAAACGCGCGAATGCCAGCGACTTACGAGATCACGCTCAAACGATACATTTTTATAGATCGCCGTTGAAAAGATTGTATAATGCGTATAAATGATAAGCATGAGTCACTACTGCTTGTATTTATTCCTACAGATGATCTTAACGAGTTGTATTCTTTTTACTTACTCTCTGCACTGGAGGAGGGATCGAAAAGCAGTATCTCATTATTAAGATTGTTATGTTTGATCGAAAGTTTTTAAGAACGATCCTCGAGTACCGAAAGGTGTGAAATCGCAAATTGATCGTTTGCGCGGGAATTTTATAATAACATTGTAATCGCTGGGCGGGGAGGGGATGGACACTCTGCGGTCGTAAGATCTCGATTTCCTAGTGAGGAGAAGTCCTTTCCTCCAAGGCGCGGCAGAACGCCTAGATCTCTCACGACCTTCCGAGTTGCGAGACAGCCACCAAGCCGGAAAATAAATAAATCGATGCTTATGAGATATGAAAGAAAATGGCCTTTCTTTCGTTGCGCTAATAAATAAATGAGGTAGCTCGGCACCGAGGAGGCCACACATTGCATTAATCCGTGGCGACTGCGACACATGCAAAAACCAGTGACAATCGTCTTTCTATAGTAGTACATATATAAATATATATATATATATATATATACATACATACGATATTTTGTAAGATTTTTTTTTTTTTACGGCGACTGCGCTTTGCGCAAAAACGGAAAAAAAAAAAAAAAAAAAAATACTAAAAAGATTCTAAATTAATCGATAATTCGTAAATTGATTCCGTGTTTCCTATATCATTTATTGCAGATAAAAAAGAATGTCTTTAATCTATAAGGTTTGTACGATGTAGAAGTAAGTGTTAAGGGTGTAGTTTGTAATTGCTGAGCCTATGAGAGCCTGGCCAGGAAGGGGGAGGAGTCCGGAGTGAGAAGGCAGGCAGACGGCATCCATTGTCGACGATCGTCCAGGTTGCGAGCCCTGGTAGCGCGATGCACGGGCGACAATAGACGATATCCATCCCCCGACCCCTCGATGTATTGGGTACATGGGGCTGAGGGGCCGGAGGGTACCTTGAATCATTCGTTCCAAGATGTATACATATCACGTGTCGGCGGCAGAATAGTTGTATATCGCGGTCGTTGTGTGCGTCCGGAGGAGATGATGCAATGGACGGGATAGCGACAGTAAGCTTCCGAGTAGTCGGTCATCGCGGACGTCGGACGACACTTCTATGCTAAATAAAATACTTTGATACTATATACGAGCCTGTGAGGAATGGCGAAGATTCGAGCGGATCCTTGAACGGGAGTGATAATCGCCGAGAAAATCCCGTGGAAAATCGCTGTCGCTCTCTCTCGATCGCTAGTGAGGAAGCAAAGGATCGCGCGCAGGGGCGAGGGGCCTAGGATGGAATAACGTAAGGGCATTACGTTTCGTAGTCCCGACAGGTATGGAAGCGTTTATAGGCGGGAGGGAGGGGAGATTACGCGAGGAGCGACAGCAGCGACGAGCTATTATTATTGTATTTACGAAAAACATTCCACAAAATGTCTTCAGAACCAATTTTTGTAAGCGAAGTATTTTTGAAAGGTTTGCGAATAACGCCGTTGTAGTAGTAGGAGGGGAGGAGTGGAGCTGAAAGGAGGTACATATTTGGCGTATTATTCGACGAGCGGCGGGTGGTTAATAAAATAAAGTGAAGCAATAATATTATTAAACGAATAAAGTCCATTTGAAAATATACGAAACTGTATTACTTGTTATTATTCTAAATTTTATTATAATCTAATCCCCCCTATAATCCTAATAACCTTTACTTACTCATTATCTTTAACTTTCAGGTACTCTTGTATTTTTTTTTTTTTTTTTTATTTCTTTTTACCCAAGCTTTAGTAATTAATTTCTCTGTTTTCGAAGGTGCAGAACGCGTTATTAATAATAAGCTTATCGTCGAAAGATAAAAAGAAAAAAGTCAGGTAATAAGGTTTTGGAAATGTCATCATTTCGTAAATCCAGCTTCATTGTAAGGTATTCGTTCGTGTAACGGTTAACGTTGTTAGTTAATCAGCAAGCGGCTCCGCGTAGATTATGTACTTCACGAGCGATAATATTATTTGTTTAATTTTTCAAGGAATTTTCATGTGGCGAATGCGCCGCGCTACTCGACTCGGGCATGCCGCGTAAGTTAAAAAATAAAAAAAATCTCGCCGCGTACGCATAAATTATATCCGAAAGAAGAATACTTTTCTTTCTTTTTTTTTTTTTCCCTGTTTTATCTGCCGGTTTTCGGCGCCGTAGAAAAAGTGCAGAGCCAGAAATTCCCCGGGTATGGACGGCGGGGGGGGGGATTCCGAGCAGTGACTACCATTTCAAGGCGGTCGCCGCAGCCTCGAGAAGGAAAATCAGGTTTCGGTACCTGCTGGGTGGGTGGTGGGGTGGGGGGGAGACAAACGTTTCTCCGGCATCTTTTCCGGGCATAAGTCTGCGTGCATGCGCACCTAGCTTTCTTTTCCCGTAAAAGCCGTGGATGCAGCACGTGCGGTCGACGACGACCACGTGACTCTCTCTCTCTCTCTCTCTCTCTCTCTCTCTCTCTGCTTTACGATCGGATCGATTCGTTGAGCGGTAATTAGATTAACGAGGCCGCGCGGGCGTCTCGGCGATATGAAAGGGCTGAGATCGAACCTGGATCGGACAGAGGTGACCTGCTGCGGGTGCCGAAAGCCATTGTTTACGAAACCGAGCGAGCTCGGAACGCAAGGCTTTGTCGGTTGTTTATAAAATGTAAGCCGAGCCGGGGCTTATTGGCTTAGAAAAACAAAACTAATCACCGACCTCTACGACGAGAGGAGGGTAAATATTTTTCATAAACAGCCCTCGTGAGACCCAAAGACCTTAATTAACCTCGCCGAGGACGCCGGTCAAAGTAATAAAGCCGAGTAATTAATAAGTAATTCGAATCCGTCGGCGTGCGTCTCTGCCCGGGCACAGGCATAGAGAGAGAGAGAGAGAGAGAGAGAGAGAGAGAGGAATTGTTGGTTGCCAATGTACTTGGGTACCAAATACTCACCGGTATTTGCTACCCGTATGACTAGCCGAGGAGCAAATCTCGTTAATTATCAGGGAATTTTTGGAATCGAACGTACCGTTAGCTGAAGCCACAACTCCATGCTCACCGACGATTCTAATTGTTAGAAAACAATACGGAATTAATGTCGAAGGCGAACACAGCGGTACAAGGTCTGCGGCACGTGCACCGATCTCATATTTTTAAAAGGCTTTGATTTATTTGGGATTGTATTATGTAGCAGCAGCACCAGCAGCACCAGCAGCACCAGCATAATATCTACCTAGGAGATCCACTACCAAGTGTAGCCGGCACTAGGTCCGTAGTAAAATTCTAACCTGAATTTTAAATTCATCTCATTTAAATTTTACATACTATTACAACTAATTCTTTAAATCTTCTTACTCGTATTATTATCTCCAGATATATATATATATATATATCTGGATGTGTGCGTGCGTGTGTGTCTCTAGTCGGGGATCGTTTTTCTAATAAAAAACAATTAGTACTTCATCATAGATCATCGAGCTCTTTGATTAGAAAGAACGTGGCCGTTGTAAGGCCGTTATTTATTACGTAGGCGATTGTTCAAATATATTTACTCATCGACAAGGATTCTTTGTAGTTTCTATTATCAGATATATTTCGATAAGTTAATCGATTACAAATAAAACCGACCGACTTTATTAGGTCATACGAATCTTATATAAAGTCATTATTACTCATCTCGCTCCAACTTAAGGTTTGTAAATACGTGTACGCACATGTAATAAAAAATAAAAACATTTAGCAATACAAAAAATGCAGAAAAACTGCCGCACGACTACGTTTTTCTTCCTCTTCCTCCTCCTCCTCCTCCTCCTCCTCCTCTTCTTCTTCTTCTTCTTAATATTATTATTTAACTACGGAGTTATTTACTTACACGAATAAGTATTTTTTGTTGGCATTGCAATTCTTTTACTTTGCGGATGAAAAATAATATTCAAACAAAAGTAATTAGTTTTCCCATCGCGTTAGTTACGTTTGCATTTAAATTTGCATGATCGCGATTCGACCGCCTTGTTTGTCGGATATTTTTACTTATGCGTTAAACAATGTAAGGTAATAATAATAAATGCCCCTTGTATTGATCATTGATCTGTCATGTGTTTCCTATTAAACAATAAACTTTTATTTACTCGTTCGTTCGAATTCATTGATTCATAAGCGAGGTGTATCACAGGTAAGTAGGTATCTCGCGCTTATTAATGTTTACAATACAAATAAAAGAAGATAATTATTACATCCATTAGATATGGATTCGCTTGATGGGTCGTTTGATAAAATCGGTATGAATAATAGACGTTGTAACAGGAAGGTTATTGGTTTCCGTTAACAAAAGTATTTGTAGACGCGATCTACAAGTGATCGTATTCCATGTAGATTACGATGTAATGAGCTAATCTGGAAAATGGAATTCTGACCCTGGATCGTAATCTAAAATATTCTCGATCGCTTCCCTCCTCCCACCCACCCTTTTCACGTATTCACGCTTTTTACGGATGAGAATGTATCGGCACGGCCGATGCTCAGATTCCCTCCGAGACTCGCGAATCGAAGCTTCGAGAGATATAGTCCCTCTGCATGATAGATCTCCCTCTGCACGGGGAATATCAATGGACACAATAGAACTATAGATCTCTTCGAATGTCAAAACGATAATGTCTGCACGCGGTAAAATCTCTTATCGATAATAAAAAATTGAATCGCTGGTATCAGGACGCGGGAGGGAGCTGGCCGGTGCTGGCGGTTGTGGCGGAGTAGAGGGGGGAGGTGTAGAAAGACGCGTCGGACAGTGCCGTCTGTTTCAAGTACAATTAGTCGAAGTAAAACAACAACAACAACAACAACAACAACAACAATGATAATGATAATAATAATAATAAGAAGAAGAACAAAGAAGAGTCTGAGCTTGAGAAGTAAACGGAGCTCGTGTAAATACGTGATCGATCGACGGAGAGGAGCTGTAGGGGGCGGGGGTGGGTGCGGGCCAGCGAGTATTTTAAGGATCCGCGGTCCTAATGAGGACGACGTTTCGGGGCGGGCTTTTCTTTTAAAATTAGCGATTCCGAAATAGCTTAGGAGACAATTGGCCTTAAGCGGTGGTAGACGCCGGCGAATTTCGAGCGAAGGAGTAGAGGAAAGATGCGAGTCGGGGATTCCTCTGGCGGATTCTCGAATCGAGAGGAAAGACCCGAGACCGGACTGTCGCGACGAAAAAGGTTTAAGCCGACCGGCTGCCACGCACGAGGAGTACGATGACGGCGAGGGGATTGGGAGGGCGATGGTGAGGGGATTGGGAGGAAGAGTAGAGCGAGACCGAGACCGAGAGCGAGAGCGAGAGCGTCCCGGCGATGAAAACCACTGCTGCATGAGAAAGTAACTCCGGTCCTCCTACTCTGGCGAAGGCTCTCGAGGAGATCTCCGGAATGCGATGCTCCCTCTCCCCGCCTCCCAAAAAAAGAGGAGAGATGACGAAGCTACGGCGAAGGAGGAGGTTATTGGGGTTCGAAATTAAAAAGGCCGACTGACTCGCCCGGGAGGTGTGACGCGTCCTCTCGTCCTCGCGGATTCTCCATTTTTTTCACCTTCGATCCGAAACTTTGAGCCGCTGATGACCATCCCCCACCCTTTCACTACCTTTCAATGCCTTTCATTATTGCCTTTCATTGCCTTTCATTGCCTTTCATTGCCTTTCAGTGCCTTTCGGTGCCTTTCGGTGTCTTTCGGTGCCTTTAAGGACAACGCGGAAGATTTATTATTATTCACGAGTACGTTTCGTCTTGCGCTACTTGCTCTGCTCCGGCGACAATTGTTCCCCGTCTCCTTCCCGTCCCACATTCGATCTTGTTTTACTTATCGAGAGCCAATGTCCCATATTAATGGGCATTTTTCCAATCGTTTCATTTACTTTTCTTTCTTTCTTTCTTTTTTTTTTTTTTTTTTTTTAAACGTTGGCATTATTCAACGCGTAGCTACTTTTCAAAAACATAAATTAATACAAAGGCTTTATATGTAAGCTAAGCTTTCGCGTAACTTTTCACGCAGCCGTTGTTGCTGTTACTTTTCGATATAATGCCCCGCCAAGGTTAACTTTAAAGACTATTCTCGTTTAAAAACATTTAATATTTAGCCTTTGTAGGTCAATGAACATGGAATATTTACACCTTTTGTTATTTAAAGAAACTTTCCTCGGCGTCGAGAGAAGCGGTCGTCCCAGGGACGGTGGGATGGGGTGGGGCGGGTTATTGGGCGGCGAGGTCGGGGAGGGAAGAGCTCGCTCGCAGACTCTCGGAGCCATAAATTATTATTAAAAATTACGATTTGCTGTTATCTTAACCTCTGATTATTATAACGAGATTCGTGATTGGCAATCGTATGTTTTTTATTTACTTTAAAGCGCTTGTCAAAGTTATCGTTGCCTCTGCGCGCTCGAGTCGTTGGCTCGTTGGTTCGTTCGTTGGTTCGTTCGTTGGTTCTCTCGCTCGTTCGCTCGTTCGCTCGTTCGCTCGTACCGTTGACACTGCGAGCCGAGCGGCCACCAGATATTTAAATGCCAATTACACGTATTATTACGTAAGCCGAATTTCTTAGCTCGACCTTTTATTTTAGACTGGCAGTACATCCGTCCCATCGGCTTTTACGTCGCATCGTTCATCGTGAAAATAAAAGGAACGTCACGTGGCGCATGTAAAGTTTAAATAATACGCAGTTAAGGTGCAGTAGGGCGCGGTTAGGTGTAGTTGGGTGGTACGGGGACGGGGAACGGGGATTAATCACATTTCTCCAGCATAATAACGTAATCGCCGTATTCGCGGACTCGCTTTACCATAACATTCGTCATTATTATAATGGAGCCCCCGCGGCTACATATACACAGGTTATGACGGTAGCAGCGCCGACCGGGGCCGTCTGTTTAAATAAATACGAAAGATCAAGATCGTCCTGGGAAGATTATTCTTTTGATAACGAGATCACTTGGACCGGTAGAATTATCCTTGCGCTACGGCCATACGCGAACTCTAATTAAATCAACGCGAATTACCGCATTCGATGATTATGCCCTGCTCCTTCAATACGATCGCGTAATTGCTTAAATTTTATTACCATCGACTCCACTGGTTTTCGAGGCCACTTGAATTTAATGACTGTACGAAAGCGCGCTCCGATCATTAGTCGTATAACACAAGCGGGGACGATTGTGATTCCAGGCGATGCTCTAACGTCAATCTCAAACGCTTCACCAGCTCCAGAAATATTATATATTATTTACACATGTAATGATGATAATAATATGTTTGAGGAGGGGTATAAACGAAAGGTATAAACCTTTGTCAAGGATTTATCCTTTGAGCTCGTTGTGCATATTGAAGTTTTTACACCGACTCCCTCTTCTTTTTCTTCTTTTGCTTCTTTTAGTTCTGGTTCTTCCTTCAAACGAATAAATGATCTTCATTCGGACGTTAAGATGATTCATTTGGAGCTCGACTCGACCACCGCTGACCATCTAAGCGCATGGATATTTCTTTCCGACTGTCCTTATAAGCTCAACGGAGGCGGAGTAGTAGTTGTAGTAGTAGTAGTAGTAGTAGTAGTAGTCATCTGAAAAGTTTTTGGCGAGTCGGATCTTCGAAGATCTTTAATTCATTGGGCTGTTCGTTCATCCCGGTCGTACAGTCACCTCGATCATTGATCCGGAGCGTCCTTACGAGACCTGGGCCTTTAATGTCCCTCGAGTCACCCCCCCCCCCCCGGTGACATTATTATCTCCAGGGACTAAGAAAGGCGATCCAGGATGGCCAACTTGGCTCAATGTCGCCAAAGGGGATAAAGGAGAAAACCGAGAGCGCAGAAGAGAGCGGCGTCGTTCTGTAAGGCTCGGGCCACGGACTCGGGGAGTCGACTCTGAGATGACGCTAACAGTCGGGACGGAGGCCGAGGCACGGAGAGCCGCCGGACGAATAAGGAGGGCCCCGGTGAGGTCTTTCGAGTGGGGGGAGGGCAAAAAACGCGGCCGCAAGAGAAGAACCTCACAAGGTGTATAGTAGGCAGGAGGTGCGACGACCAAGCGGCCCGCGTAAGGGGGCAACGGCCGGTCAAAGTCTCGCTCGCTCGCTCCTTCGCTCGCTCTCACGCACAGAGGCCAAGAGAGAGAGAGAGAGAGAGACGCATACACGTTCAGAGAGGCAGAAGCGGACGACGAGTACTGTATACGTAAACGGATACTCGCACGGGTAAGCGAGCGACCTATCCCGGTTAAAAGCCTTTTCCTCTCTCCTCCCCCCCACCTGCCGCTCCTCCCCCGCCACAGTCGTGCAGCTACCCTCGCCGCTCCTCTATAGCTCTTTATTCGAAGGACGATTGGAGAGCGGAGCGCCCCCTCGAATGGGTCTTCCGCGGCTTGTCGCGGTTACTTTCACTCGCGGGGCCGCTGACTAGTCGAGCCACGTGCTCCCCCGGCGCTGACTTTAAAGTTCCCGCGCTCGAAGCTTTTCGTCCCCCTCTGAACATCGGGCCCTCCGAAGCTTAACGGCTAGAGGGTATATAACGCGTTATGCGTGGCCTGGGCTCGATGCTAACGAACGCGTGACTCAGCGGCTCGTAAAAACCTTTTGAAGATCCCCCGCGTCTCTCTCTCTCTCTCTCTCTCTCTCTCTGTATCTGTCTAGGACCTGCGGTTCCAGGAGGACGGGATCGTTCGGAGCGCAGCTTCAATGTTGAGCACTTGTTGAGCCGAGCGACGTGGAAAAATCTCTCCACTATCTTCTCCTTATTGTTATTATTATTATTATTATTATTATTTTTTTTCTTTCAAGGAAAGGCTAGAACGGCCGGTAATAAGGATAAAAACGGAGCTGCTCGTCAATGTCGGCGCCAAGAGTGCCTTCGATTACGTAATTTAAGCGGCATCGGCTTAAGCGGCAAATCATGCTTTATCCATTAAAAACGCCTCTCTCGCAATCGTTATTTAATCTCAAATAATGTAACGAGTACTGGGTCACATTTGCGTAAATAAACCAACGCGCGAGTCGTTAAACTTCGTTAAGCCACGTAGAACGTGGTTGGAGTGTCGGAGTAAAGGAATGACAGAAGTTTAAGGAACAGATCGTCCGGTCGTCCGGTCGTCCAGTGGTGTCCTCTTTGCAATTGATCCTTTCACGCGAACTCCTCGGAATTTTTAAGCACCTTGAGCGCTTTAATTCTCAAATGAGATCTGACTCGGGAATCTTAATGAGTAATGTAGGATTTATCGGCTCACGGTGGACCGATATTCGTTATAAGAATGGACGACGGCGCGCGGGGGAGGAGAGCATTTTCGATCGATTTCCTATTGTTATTCCTACGTATCTTTAGTCTAAGAAGTCGCTGAGGGGCTGAATTCCCGTAGACGAGGGAGGACGCGAGCGCGTGCTTTTCGTACTTTCGGTACGGGGAAGGAAGGCTGCGCCGGAGACTGCGTCGAGCTTTGGATCGCGCTGCTGGATCCTCTGTTCGTCTATCCGCTGCGAGCAACGACGTGAATCATTGACCCCGTTGCGTCGCTTACCTAATTCTTGTGTATACGCACACGCACGCACGCACGCACGCACACAGCCGTCGACTGCCGCAACCGAGAGATTGTCTCGTGTAACAACGACAACAACGACAACAACGACAACAACGACAACAACAACAACAACGACGACGACAACGACAACAATAGTAATAATAATGGGCGCTGGTGTGTGGGAGGGAGGGTTGGTGGGCACAGTGGATTGGAAATAACGTTAGCGCGCTTGAGCAACTTTCCTAACAATGTCATTTCGAATAATGACTGCGCGTCCATTCGCCGGCATTTTGAAAGCTCTGTTTGTACTCGTTCCCCTCGCGCGCGTACGTGTCTTATATTATAAATAATATCGAGTTTGATTCATTGTTAGGCCGATCGTTACTTACAGCTCTCGCGGTTCTGTGAACGACAACGCGCGACCCGCGCCTCTTAGTCATTACGAAGCCTCTTTCTTGTCTTACCCTCATTGTGTTCCGTCATCGCGTCCCGTCATCGCGTCCCGTCATCGCGTCCCGTCAGGATTCGACAGAGGCTTGTCTCACAACTTATCTAATTTCTCTCTCTCTCTCTCTCTCTCTAACTTACTCTACTTTAAAGCGCATTCGCATTCACAATGCAGCTTACGCGAGTAAATAAGTATTAGACCGACGAGGGGGGGGGGAGCATATCCCCAGCGAGAACTTTCCTACGTGTCGTAATAGAAACCTTTTGAAGGTCAGGACCTTTTAATTTTTCAGTAACCTCGTGAAGCTCTAAAGCAATTACGGCTCTTAATCGATTCGACGCGTTTCATCAGCCTATGTTGAATATAAATCCGATCTTTACTACTCTACCACCTGTTTACTTTTACTTATAATTCTAACACTTACGCCTTTATGAGATCATGTGATACCGAAAGCGTAACCGAAGCCTTTATTGTATCTTTTACCTCACTAGCTCTGCCCCCGTTATTTAATTATTAGTATTATTGTCATTTTCATTGTTATTGTTATTGTTATTGTTATTACTTAATAGGTTGAGCACCGCCGTTACTTAAGAATCCGAATAATATTAAGAATCATTGCTATACGTGATAAACGCGTGTGTATCGATCTTGCGCGATTACTCGTAATCGCGCACGATATTTTCATTGTTATATTTCATATTTCAAGGAAATGGGACGTATCGAAGAAGGGGACAAATTTTCACCTATTTTCACCACAAACTACCAAACATTCACGGTATAGAGAGCAATTAGGAGGTAGGGATCGTATCTTAATAAGCAAACATTTCCCAGTTGATGCTTCAGTCAATCAAAATAATTAGCATTATGATGGTTTTGTCATTATAGCATGATTGTTAAATAAATAGTAAAAAAATTGTGATTAAACGTAAGGTAATATTTGCTTTGGACGCGTATAAACTTTTCTCTATCTAAACGTTTCTTTAAATAACGTTCCTTTTTGGATCGAAGAGAGTCCGCTGCTATTCGCTCGGCTGACTTCACTACATTGTGAAGCGTGAAATTTTCTTATGCGAGAGAGAGAGAGAGAGAGAGAGTAGAGTAATTTCACGGATTATCCTGTTGGTTTTGATGAGCTTCGCGTACACTCCGATAACCAATAAAAAGCTCAATAAAAGAAAAAGAAGAAAAGCAAAAAAAAAAAAAAAAAAGAAAAAGAAAAGGTAAATAAAGAAAAAAAGAAGGTGGTGGCGCGCGCCACCAGCACCGTTAAACCGTTGGATGTAGGAGGAGTTTCTTATCAGTTCTCATCGTAATTTCATCTCATAGAGGAATCGAGAGGGCCCCGAGCTCATAAAGCGGTTTATTGTCATTTATTGGCGTCGTAAGCACGTATGATTACATAAAGTCTCGGGCCCGATACGCGAGCGAGTGTAATAAAGATCTAGCATTAGTACGAAGCGAAGATTATGATGATATCGTTGCTTTCAGTCAGCTTTCGGAATTTTCATGATATGATATTTAAGATTTTATAGGAACGATCGTCGTCGCATCGTCAGATGATCGTCATAAAAGCCTCGTAAATTATATTTCCACTTTCGGATAATATTTATTGTATTAGCGGATCATTGTTTTATTAGAGCTGTAATTTATCTCGGCTTTTGGGGTTTTTCCTTATTTCTTATTTATCGAACGGAAAAAGAAGGCGTAAGACGAGCCTTCCCTCGCATTCGCCTCTGTAAGTCTGTAAAGGAACTTTTCTCCTTCTTCTTCTTCTTTTTTCTTTTTTCTTCTTTTCTTTTCTTTTTCTTTTTTTTTCTTTTCGGTATTATGATTCACAAGGTACTCTCGAACGTGCTATTGAATAAAGTATTATGAATAAAGTCTATAAGTTTAAAAATAAAAGTTTTAGCTCTACTTAAGTCGAGATAAGCAGCGTATTAATGTTAGATAATTTCAAGAGATATTTCAGCCGTTAATGTGAGTGAAATAAAATTCCTTCGTACGTCGACGTACAACGAAAGAGTCTGAAGCGTAAGTCGTTTCTTCGCTTCGTCGATTAACTGCAAGACGAAATAACTCTATTGATAAATATTGCCTTCAATAGCATTCTATTACGAAGAAAATGAGGGAATGTCTTCGATTTATTTCATTTCATTTTATTTCATATCGTTTCATTTCATTTCGTTTCATTTCATTTCATTTCCAGCCGACTCGGCTTTTATCTTTCGAAATATGGGTCACTGTTAGAATCCAAAAACTTTGGCCCTGATAACCGAATGTCATTATTCATTTGAAAATAAATAACGGCGGCTGTATGGTTTATTTACAAAGGTACTCACGATTCACGAATCACGTAAAGCCAGACGATCGTTTACGTAATTTATATAATTAAAGATAAAAAATTTATCGTGCCGGATTATCGTCCTCGTGGTCGACGGTAATTCAAATTTTATTATTACGAGAATAAGGAAATAAGGAATTCCTTATACATTCCGCCTCTAAAAGAGACAGCGCCGAGAAATATGCGGAATCCGATCTATTGTTTGGATCGACAGCGTGAACGTTTATTCGTTACGCCGAGCACAAAGGAAGGCAATGTATAAAGTATTATAGATTGTTTGCGCGGGAGGGAGGGAGGGAGGGAGCGTGGGAGGAGGAGGGAGATGGGTGAGAGAGGGCGAGGGGGGGGGATAGAGCGGAGATACGATAAGCGGTTAAAAAAAAAAACAAAAAAAAAAAAAAAACAAAAAAAAACGAAAGAAATGGTGAAGAAGGGTCATTGATTCGGGGACTTATCGCAGCTCCGAAACTAGTCTTTCATTTTTATTCAAATGCCGTAGAAATTGTAGCGCCCGGTCACCATTATCAGGGAAATATTATCAAGCCACGGTATTTATGACGATTTTGTAATTTAAAGAACGTCTTTGGGGCCCCTCGGTATAAACGCATGGAAGCCGATGCGATAAAGAGCTCCCGCCACGATACGGGAATCTGCATAAGAGGCCCGGCGGGTCATCCTCGGGGGGCTGAGCTTACGCGCCGTCTCCGTACATCGCGCCGGCAGTACCCTGTCGTACCCTCCCCCTCGCCCCGGCGCCCGACACCCGAAACCCCTCCGCCACCCTATCACGCTCTCTTCGCGGGAGCTTATCAATCGGGCTTATCGTTAAGCGGAGAGAAAGAGAATAAGACTCCGTGTCTGTTTGTGTGCGTGTGTGCGTGCGCGTGGCGTTACGAAGACGGCGCTCAGCTCGTCGAGATACCGTGGCTCCGTCTGTCTCCTCGACGATAACGGGCCACCAGAATTTTCCGGGACGCCTGGTGCGCGGTCTCGTCGTTAAGCTCCCGCGGCCGTCGTCGCCTATCCCCAGGTCCTGGAAGCTACGAGCCCCCCGGCTCGTGTCCCGACACCGGCAGCATGTCCGTCCTTGCGGCCTTCTCCGTCCTCAAGAGCCACGTGAACCTCAAGATATCCCGCGACTCCCCGGCCATCGACAACATCAGTGAGTACGAGCCCCGACACTTTATCCGTATCGCCTTTTATTAATCATTAATTAACAATCTCACCCCCGAAAGAGGCTCGAGATTGCCTTAAAGGCACGGGCGTCCGGCTGCGTTTGTGCTCGCGTCGCGTTATTTCTTATCGGCCCCCGTTAATAATAATAACAACAATCGACAATCCTCCTCAGTATGAGATGGAGCTCTATAACCCCAATAAATAAGCTTTCCCCCGCTGTTCGCAGTTTTCAAGCTCCATTACCGAGCGACTTTTCTCATTCTACTGGCGTCGACGATCCTCGTCTCGTCCCGACAATTCATCGGCTGGCACATAAGGTGAGAGAACTCGAGGGAACCTAAAGCACGTAAAGCTCGCCGCCGCGCGCATACCCCCCCCCCTGCCCGAGACCTACAAACGAGGAGGATGTCGAGCAGGAGGTCGAGCAGGAGGTAGAGGAGTAGGTGAAGGTGGAGTTGGAGAAGGAGGTGCAGGTGCAGGTGGAGGAGGAGGTGGAGGTGGAGGAGGGCGCGGAAGGGTGCGCGGAAGGGTGCGCGCGGCGCAATTTCCATCGTCGGCTCAGAGCGCTAATCCGATTAAATATCTTCTTTTCGTTTTGTCATGGCAGATGCATCGCCGACACGGGCGTCCCCTCGAGCGTCATCGACTCCTTCTGCTTCTTCACGTCGACATTCACCGTGGTAAGTGAAATTCCTTCTGGCCCGGCCACTGCGGCCAGCCTGCCCATGGCTTCGAGCAGCTAAAGCACGCTAGGTCTCTCGACAGGTGAAGCACATGAACGCGACCGCCCTCGCCGAGGGTGAAATACCCCATCCTGGCGTCGGACCGTCAACGAAGCGCGACGAGATCATCAGGCACGCCTATTACCAGTGGGTCCCCTTCGTTCTCTTCTTCCAGGCGCTGCTCTTCTACCTGCCTCATTACCTCTGGCGCACCGCCGAGGGTTAGTCGTCGTTACCTTTCCTTTTACCCACCGAGCTACCGTCTAACGTAAGGGGGCACGTAGTCCCCGGCTACCCTACCCCGACTCCCGACTCCCGAATCCAACCTCGCGAAACCCGACCATACCCGAACCTTCCTCCCGATCCTGTGCTCTTGGTCGGATAATGCAAAGCAGCACGAACTCCAAGAGACGAGTGAATCGATAAATTTACAAGCACAATTACACGACTCTGTCGGATTATAATAAAACTCATCCGTCAAAAATCAAATCGATCGCTTAAGCCCTCGTTATTTTCATTTCTTACATTACGATTAACTTACGATTAAATTATAACTTGTCGAATTTACTTGTTGGAACGAAATCACGCGGCTGCTTGAATTCTTTAATACGCGTGTGCTAGGGAGGGAGAGAGAGAGAGAGAGAGAGAGATAGGGAGAGAAAACCATTTCTTAATGTATAATCAATTTTTTAACAATTTTCCAATAATCTTTCTCACTTCGGGTGATTTATATAACGTAAGATCGAGTGTCCCGTGGCATTATATATATTATCGATTCTCCGCCACATTTAGAGAATAATTTCAAAAGTCGGAGAAAGCGTATTTGCCCAGGTGGAGCAAGTTTATTGTTCCTCGGCCGTTTTTATGCAAGTCTAATTAATATTCTCTTAATTAATAAAGCCGTAGATCTTTGTTAATGCAATTTGCCATTTTTAAGAGTATAACAATACTAAATCGGCATACGTTATTTACCGCTTTAACGGCCAGTGACCTTGGGGTTTTGTAGAGAGTGAGAGAGAGAGAGAGAGAGGAGAGATTATGGATAAAAATGGTTATTGGCAATCTTGGACTTTGTGATCTCATTGAAATTTCTGTATGGCCAGGGGGACGATTGAAGATGCTGGTCTCGGGACTCCACATGGCGTCGATTTCCCTGAGCGAGGACAAGGTCTTGACGGACAACGGCCTCACGATTCCGTCCAAGTACGACAAGCAGGAGAAAATTTATCAGATACGCACCGCATTCATGAATCGGCTCCACCTCAATAGGCCTTGGGCCTATTACCTCGGTATCTGCGAGCTCATGAATTTCTTCAACGTCCTCATGCAAATGTACATAACGAATAAGTTCTTGGGTGGCGCCTTCCTCGATCTCGGGAACAACGTCGCCGGGTCCAACTTCAATGGCCACATGGACGTACTCGACGAGATCTTCCCCAAAGTGAGCATCTCTAACGAGCCTCCCTTACGAAACAAACCCATTTGCCCTTGCTGAGCAAGACCAATCAAACAGGACGATCAATCGATTGATAAATCGAGGATCAATTGAAATTAATTAATTAATTAGTAGTGTCGGGCATTCTCGGAACGGGACAAAAACAATTTCGTCACGACGATTACCGGTATCGAGAATCCAAATGTTCCTTACCCATCGACGACGACTTACTATCGGCAGCATAAGTACAAGCTTTAGCCGAGAACGCGTAATCGGCAGCTCGTGAATTAATATAATAAATTAAACGAATTACCACGAGCGTCAATTATTAGTCGGTCGGTCGGTCGGTCGGTCGGTCGGTCGATCGATCGATCGTACTCCCGTAGATCTAAGCCGATGCGCGTGTGTCGTGTCGTCTTAATCGACTCGACTCGACTCGACTCGACTCGACTGGACTCGACTGACTCGTAGGTAGCCAATTGCCAATTAAAAGCTGTCGATCACGGCTGATTAGCCAACCGATCCCGACTGACTTATTATTACGTATGCACGTGACTTTGCAGGTGACCAAGTGTACCTTTCATAAATACGGGCCATCCGGAGGCATGCAAAAGCACGACGCCCTCTGCATAATGGCCCTCAACATAATCAACGAGAAGATCTACACGTTCCTCTGGTTCTGGTTCATCGGCCTCACGATTCTCTCCGGACTCGGGCTCGTTTGGCGCATACTCACTATGACACTGCATTCCAGGTGACTCTCATCGCATTTCCCTCCTCCCCCCCTCCTCCTGTATCCCTCCCTCGGCCCCTGCACGTTTGAGCCGTAGCCTCGCAGGAGCAACTTTTATGAATCATTGGCGCTTGACGAAAGCTGGACGAGCCGAAATAGAACTAACAACGTAGAGTCCGAAACTGCAACGATTGTGGATTTTTACGACGAGTCCCCGTAATCCCGGGGGATTTATCGCTTCGCTTCGCTCGAGCCGTTCTCCATTCGTGCGCTCTTGCATTATTTCCTCAATATCGGGTATTGGCGCTTAAGGAGCTGCGTTTCATAAAAGTAAATTGGAGCTTGCTTAGACGCGCTCCTCCCCTCCGCCCGCGCCCCTCCCCCCAAACCGGCCGCGCGCACCTTACATGCAAATCATTTCTAAGAACGTCGGCAAAAAGTGGTCGTTTTTATTATTGCTCCATCTCTCTCCATCTCTCTCTCTCTCTCTCTCTCTCTCTCTCTCACTCCCTCGCTGACTGCAATGTAATGCCTCGTTACGTAAGCCCTCGTCGTGATTATTTTCGTATTAAAAATTATCTCCCTGGCATTATTTTCCTCTTTCCTTTTTTTTTTTTTTTTTTTTTTTACACGGCCTTCCCTTTTTACGTATAATTACATCGTCGTATTGACGGCGACGGCTAGCGACGACGATTGGTCGGTCCGTCGGTCGGTCTTCCCTCCCTCCCTCCCTCTTCCTCTCGATCGTAAAAATCTTATAAGCGATTACTTTTCACTCTCGATCGCTAAATGACGCACGGCTCCTCTACTCGTGGGAAAGCAAATCAATAAAGCAGACCCTTGCTCTCGTAGAGCCTTTCGAGCCTCTGACGAGCAGTCTCGCGAGAGAAATTACCGGGCGAAAGTTCTTATACACGGGAGACTATATGTGGGCCTTGCGATCGTTTCAGAAGCACCGGCTTCAACAAGCTCGTCTTCATGATGGCCTGCCCCGGAAAATATAATCCCTGGGACGTGCTCAAGGTCACCAACGAGTACTACTTCGGCGACTGGCTCTTCCTCTATTACATAGCCAAAAACGTCGAGAATTACGTGTTCAAGGAACTGCTGCACGGACTGGCCCAGGATCTCGAGGAGAGGAAGCACGCCATGTACCGGACCCTCTCCCAAGTCGAGAAGGAGCCGCTGAAAAAGACCGAATACAGGTGATTCTCCGGCGCTCTCTAAATACCTTATCGCTCATTCCTGTAAACGGGAGTCTCTATTCGAGCCCTAGACGTACTATATCTGTAAAAACAAACCTAACAACAGGCAAATCCCTTAAAATTTAAGGGATGAACTTCTCGAGTGAGCAGGTAGGAGGATAGTCTTGTTTTTTCATTTTGTCTTTTGTCCTTGTACGATGTTGATGGAGTGCATCGATTGCGCTCTTACGGTCTCTAGAGACTTAAAGAAAGAAAGAAAGAAAGAAAGAAAGAAGAAGGAAAGAAGGAAGGAAAGAAAGAAACAAAGAAAGAAAAAAAAATAGGCAATAAATATTAAAAAATGCAATTTCCCATACAATGGCTGTGCAATAGCTGCAATAGGAAAAGAATGTACGTCGGCCGAAGTGGGTAATGACTCTCTGAGCAATCGCCGGTATTGGCATTATTGCGACAGCGCATGGTAAGTTAAATAGAGGTCTTCGGTCCTCCTCCCGGTCCCGGTCCTCCTCCCGGTCCTCCTCCCGGTCTCTCTCCCGGTCCCCCTCCCGAGACGATTGTAAAAACATCGAGACGTTCTTGTAGGAGGAAAAAGGTAACGGACGGGTGTATTTGGGGGGGTGGGGAGGAGGTCAGGTGAGGTAAGTAGCAATGAAGCGGAAAAAGTGACGAGAGACGAGTTTCGCGACGGAAAGAGGAGCGAGGCGATAAACTCCCTGGCACTGTGTCACCGGATGCTGCGGACCCTCCCCCTCCGCTACCAGTGATAAATTCGCCGGAGATGGACTCGGAGCAGTTGTTTTACGCCGAGGATTCAATTGATTCGTTTACACGCACTAAGCTTCCCGCCCCCTCCTCCTCCTCCTCCTCCTCCTCCATCTCCTCCACATATCGAGACAATAATTAAAATAATAACACGTCGCAAACTTAAATCTTCCTCCCAGAGGATCTCTAATGACCGTGGCGTTATTAAGCGTTCGTATCGCGTTAAGGAAAATGATAGATAGAACGCAAGGGCGGGGGCTGGGGTGGGTGGGAGTCGTTTCGTTTCTACCTAATCCTATGAAAAATATCTACACCAATGACGCGACAACGTCATTTACGTTTACGGCCGCTTCTCTCACACGTTTTCCCTTCGTGAGCAGCAGAAGCAGGCGGAAAGCGCAATTATTTCGTTTTATATATATATAGAATCCAGTTCTGGAGATCGGTAATGACATTACCGGATAAAATATTTACTCGAATCCGTGTGAAGATGGCGTGGAGGGGAGTGGGGAATGGGGGGAGGGGGGTGGAGACCGGTAAAAATGCCTCGCGTCGTGTAAATATTAGAGTTGCGTTACGTTTGATTTATGTGTTGACCTTAGAAATGAATACAGAATATACGTGCTAATTTACAAATAGGCTGGATGATGTTGGATGGATGGGGAGAGGTTAGGTGGAGGGAGGGGGGGCGGAGGTCGACCAAATCGTTCGAATAATCGATACAAGCTCGACGGGCACCTCGAGTTACGAGGAGCCGGGAAGTCTTATCGGTAATGGCTACGGCTTCGGGACTTTAAGCTTATCTCGTGCGTATCGACGTGGTGATCGCTACCGGGGCTACCGTATCTCCTCCGCTTGTCCACGATCGAATACTTATCCGGAAGGAGCGCGGACGCTTCTCTCCGTGGTGAATAAGGAAGGGTTACAGTGAATCGATAAGAAAAGTGTGACTTCCGTTTGCGCAGCGACAAGGACATGGAGGCGAGAGGCGATAATGGCTCGAAGATGATCCTCATGTAGACGGAGCGGAAGCCGAGGTTAAGCCGACGACCGGAAGGGGAAGCTTTGACGGATAAGGAGGATGGATGGACGGACGGACGGACGGACGGACGGAGCCGTTGTACCTGGACCGCAAGACCGCGCGGACTCGTGACGAAGAGGAGGGAGGAGGATCGATCACCTCGCGAGCAGCCTGTGATTCACCGACGGAGGCCGATCCCAGCGTCGCCGGACGAGTTGCGGTTAGCCGATCGCCGACGACGCCGTTGGCCCAAGGAAGCCGCGCCGCCGCCGCCGCCGCCGCTGCCGCCGCTACTGCTGCTACTGATGCTGCTGCTGCTGCTGCTGCTGCTACTGCTGCCTCGCTCTCTGTCTCAACTCGGATTGACTCCCGAGGTCGAGGACACCGATCTAAGCAAGCCCATTTTCTCTCATTATGTCTCATTACCCGAGTGATAAATAAAATTACCTACGTACGAGCTGTGCTTCCTCCTTATTTCTGCCCTTCCGTGACCTTGCACCATCTTGACCCGGCTTTCAATATTTATTACGTTTCTGTACCGAAAGCCGTTAAAGCTCCCCCGCCCGGGAATCACGTGAGGGATACGAGTCACGAGTGCCGATTGCCGTGATAATGATCGTTTGTCTGCGGACGAGTCCGGATCCCTCGATCCGGAGGCCCTCGATTCCTTAGGCGTCCGACGGCTAATTCAATCTCGGACTCGGAAAGTCATCCGACAGATTTTCACGAAGCTACTCGTGAACGTGGCCCAGCCATTATCAAGCTACATTCTATTAATAACTCGTCCGCGTTCCCTTCAATAACCCCAATAACCCCAATAACCCCAATAACCCATACTACGAGCCATCGTTATTCCAATCTGAGTAATTGAAGGGACACGCGGACAACGCTTCATCCACATCTCTCTCTCTCTCTCTCTCTCTCTCTCTCCTTTACAATAAATTAGATTTTCAATTGGCCAGGCTGGTAGTCGTCATAAACGGCTTTTAAATGACTTACGATACGAGACGATACGACACGATACGCCTCTAAGTATTATTGGGTAAAATATAATTCCCACGGAGTCAATGGAACGGTGTTTGTAAATAAGAACAGGGAAAAAGAGTTTGTTTTCGATGTGGCTCGTTGCTCTTTCGAAGATAAATTCTCCTCAAGTCCAATCGAGCCTTTTTTCAATAAAAATTATTATCTTAAGTACGTGTTGTGACAAATTAACGAACTCGACGATAGTCATCGTCCATAGACTTTGTATAAATGAAGCGAATAATTACTTTTGACGTGTACCGGGTTAGGCGTGTGATGCGTGCGAGACCGAGAGAGAGAGGGGGGGGAGGGAGAGAGTGAGAGAGAGAGAGAGAGAGAGAGAGATAAAGCAGAACCAATAGAGCCAGCCAGTGTACACGGGTTTTATGTCTCTTGAAATAATGTACAGAGTCGTTGTACCACAGCGGTTTCAAACGTACGAATAATATTCGAGCTCATAGGGTTTCGCCGGGATTTTTCTTTCGAGTCCGCGACGTTTCGCAAACCCGGGGCTCGTTTGCAAAAGAAAAAAAAAACAAAGAGAGACGGACGAACGAACGAAGAAACAAACAAACAAACAAACATCGAGCGCCCGGGGGTATTATTGTCAATGAAAGAAACGCGTGGAGCGTAGCCCGAGACGAGTGGGAGTCTCGGGGAGGGCGAGGGAGAGGGGGAGGAGGAAGCCTCGGGCCAGGTGGCAACCGGCCGGGCAGGCAATGTTATTATTGATAAATAAGCCACGAAAAAGAGCGGAGGGCCATGCCGAGGTCGTAAAAATGAGGAGGAGGGCCGCGCCCGAGCGGCCATCATCATTCATCCCAACCGTACGTTATTTTCTCCGTCGAGTAGAGCGAATGGGCGTTAAGGGCGTGCAAAAAAGGGGTGACAGTAATCAAGCGTCGAGGTAGTATCGCGCGCCTCGAGTCTCGTAAATAAAGAGCTCGGGTAAAAGAGGAGTCCCGGGGATGATTCTCGATGATTATCATTGGGGTTATTGGGGTTATTGGGGTTATTGGGGGCGCGAAATTACCTCGCCGCCTTAAATCACGGGTAATACGATGACCCCCCCACCCCACCCCACCCCCGAGGAATTATGCGTTACGGTCGAGACTAGCGGCCCTCGAAAGGCTTAATCGATACATCGATTACGCTCCGCGAGAAAGGCTCGAGTGCGAGTCTCCGTCTTTGCTGGCGTCCACTAGACCGAATTGCCGTGGCGAGCGGGGAGACGAGGATGGGGACGAGCCGGCCAACTGTCGGCCAAAGCCTATTTCGTGATCTCGTATCCCCTTACGTGACTTTTGGCACGCGAGACTCCGTCGACGCTTCAAGCTACAAAACAAAACAAGAACACGTTTCTCCGGATCCTTGCGCCGACTCCGTTGCTCTGCTTCGTCCTTCCTCCGCGCCGACACCACTTCACCGGATATATAAAAACCTTATAAGAGTTAGCGGCGTCGCTTGACGCGAATGCGCCAAAGGCTGCGATAAATCTTCGACAATGTATTCGCAAATACAATAATGCCCCATATAACGATCCAGTTTGAGATGATCTATAAATACAATCGTAGCCGCCAGTTAAAAGACCATTCGTCATTTTATTTGACAGTTAAATAATTTTCGTTAATCGTTCGCTCAATGCCGTGCGGTTGACAATGTGGTTTCTCATGCAAATAATGAGCGTTTCTCTACCCCCACCCCCGCCCCATCCCTCTCTCCCTCGCACTTTGTCGTTTTAATGTTACCGATACTTAACGGCGCTAGTCACAAGCGACATTATTCCAAGTTCCGCGAATACATGACAATTACGAACGACAATGTATTCCTGCAACGTCCTTCTTCGTTACATTTAATTTTCATTATATAATCATACGACGTTCCAATCAATTCTTAATTAAACGTAAGCTTACGCGCATTCAGGAGAAATTCTTTTTTTTTTTTGTGAACAAGAAGTAATGAAAGGCCGATAAAAAGCTTCCTTACGTACTCTTTACTAATGCATAAAATATAAATTAGCCGTGCACATCGATGCTCTTAAATAATCACCAATACAAATGTCTTTAGCGGCTTTACCAAGCGCAATTAATGTAATTAGCACATTCGTTCGTTTGTTTTTCTTTTATTTATTATAATCTTCCCCACCCCACACCACCCAACCCCACCCCGACTCCGAATTTATAATAAACACGTAATAGTATTTGTAAAGATCTGTAATGGCCAGAGATTTATATCGTATTTGACCCAAATATAGTTAATTAGAGGTGATATGTTCGAGCGAGTGGAAGCCATCCTCCTTTCCTTACGCGCTTACTTTAGAATTTATTTAACATGTAAATTTATGATTTACAAATTGTACAAATACAAATTTATACTGTTCGCATTGTGAGAGGATCATTAGGCATTAAACGCTTGAGCTTCGTTCGATTACTTGTTCACGAATATTATTATGATTATTCGTCAGAATGTCGGTTAAATATTTGATTAGAAACGGGTATGCGATTCCTGGTACTTTTTTTAATCTAGATATAATTCACCTTAAATTTAATCGGACGAATGTATTCGCATTTGCGAACGGGAATTTATCCGACTTATCGGGCGCACGGAATATATTATTATTCGTTGTGATTTTTAATTGAATAATTCCTTTAGATTCAGTCGAGTGTTGCTGCAATCGAAACTATGTATTACGGCGTTACCAAAGGAATTTCTTTCAACTCGACCGCTAGAAAACAATAAAAGGGCCAAAATGTCGGATGAAAAGATTGAATGTACCTTGTTAATAGAAATATTGGTCTATTTGCTTTGTTATAAATAATCTCAAGCTCGCTATTTCGCTATTCATTAGGAATTCAAACACGTCATCTCATCCTTTCCCTCGCCAATTAAGCTCTTAAAAAATACAAACCTCTCACTTTCTCTCTCTCTCTCTCTCTCTCTCTAAGTTTAATTGGCCAAGTTTGTCCTTGTTTTCTCTTAAAACATTGAAAGCGGGCGGGAATATATTTTCTTAAAATCTAAAATGTCACAGAGACCTCGGTTACGTATTGTTAAAAGCCGTATTAATTAAGCTGCGTGGCCGAGGCAATGGGAAAAAGTTACGAATTAGAGAAGGAGGTTTATTATTGAGAATCGCATGCGAGCGAACGCGAGGCTGTAAAGATGCTGGTCCCTCGCTTAGAACGGGCTCGGACGTGAAGCTACAGCGACGACGACGACGACGACGAATCAAGGACAGAGACAAGTCTCGGACAAGTGTCTCGGATTGTGCGGCCGTCGCTTCCTCGCAGCATGTGACATAAATTCGTCACGATTGACACCATTGGCTCGCTCGCAGGGATTCTCAACGGACTCCGAGCACGATCTCGTACCACCTGCTCGTGCGCTCGTTCCATTCGTCGATCCTCCATCTATCCTCGATCTATCCACTTGATTTTAAAGCAATGCCATCGTCCTCTTTTTACCAATAACCACGCAACAGTATAGCGTTTAACGTTACATTGAATTTGGCTGACGGGGGTAAGGTAAGTATTATTGCGAGAGAGCTCATGCGGATTTGAATATACTGGCGCGGGAGGCTGTGGAGCGGTCCCGTGCACGATTCGCTGCGATCGCGTGAAAACGTTAGAGGCGAGCGAGTCCCTCCCGCCCCCCTCTCCGTATCGATCGATTTCGTCGTCTCTTTCATTCGAGTGACCCAATTTAAAGCGCTGCGAGAGTTTCGGAACATGGAGGTGCGCTACGCTACGCCACGCCACGCCACGCCACGCCACGCTACGCCAAGCCACGAGTACTTTGCGCTGCGCTGCGTCGCGTAACTCAAGGACATCCGCGTTCTTTAAAGCTTACGCCGCCTCGGGATTTATAGGATCGATACGGGATACCGGAGATTTTTTTCTACCCACAACCGTCGTATCCCTTCCCTCTCTGTATCGTATCCTCGATCGTTGCTTACATTGCCTCGAGCGAGCATATGCTACGCTCATTTTAATTTCATTCGAAATATTATTGTTCTTTCATAATTATTCGAGGCTTAAGGCATTCAAGCGGGAACTTTTATTCTTTCCCCCTTCATAACGTCCCTAAATTCTATATTTTCTATAATTTCGTTATTTATTCTTCAAGAATCGCGCGTCACTCGCCCCTTACTTCATTACGCATATACTTTATTTAAGAAATACCAATTATCCTATAAATATTCATGTGTCAGTTGTTTACACAACTTTACTGAAATTCCATAATCCTTGTGATTACCTACTTTTCTAAACCTTGAATTTATCAATCGTTTATGCGTGTATACATATATATATATATATATATTACGTAATGCCATATAAATTACATATTTAAATAGAAAAAAAAAGAAAAGGTTTTACCAAGTATATTAATTAAAGAAGAGGAATGAAAATATAGAAAATATGGAAAAGCGTTTTTCGATAGAGATATTAATTAAAAATGTTTTTCTCTTTTCGAATAAAGGCCGGCCGCGCCGAGGTGATGTAAATAATAATTAGGTAACTTGTAGCGGTAATCAGTAGTCAGACTTCGTAATTAGCTTGGGCATAATTGTTTACGTTATTGGGTATACGGGGCAAGGGGGAGGGGAGAAAGCGTTCATCTTATTTATTTATCTTTATTTCTTCTTAATTAAAAATCTTGTCGAATGCTGCTCGGGTAAGTGAAGATAAGAGCTTCGGCATAAGCAAAACCGATCGATATTTGATATCTCGCAAGCTATCGATCAATAAATACGGAGAATAAATAATTGCCCGCAGTCGTTGTTTATAAATTGCTTTCACCTGCGTAACTAGAGAGAGAGAGAGAGAGAGAGAGGGGAGGGAGGGATGGAGAGAGAGATTTCTAATGCCGAAGCAATATAGCGTTACGGGGAAGGAGCGGTCGATTCGTCGTCCCATTGTAATTTCCAATTGTAATAATTCAGCTGTAATAATAATTCAGCTGTAACGTTCGCTCCTTCGCTCGCTCCTCCGGATGGATTCCCTTATTACCCGAGACAGACTTTGTCGTCAGGGAACGACGAGTCCGTTTTTATGAGCATTGGCGCCAATTGAAAAATTTTAACTGCACTCGGCCCCTCCAACCCCTTCCCCAACCCACTTTTCCACGTATTTCTTAAGGGATTCGCGTGCTGCAAGGACTCGCGTAACCTCTTACGCGACCCACCTACCTCTCTCTCTCTCTCTCTCTCTCTCTCCCCCACCCCCTCCGTCCCACTCCATTGATTTGCAGGTCAGTGCAAGGACCAACTCGATCCTATCGTTCCGGCAATCGTAAGATCGTAAGATCGTAATAACGTAGATTATCGGCTTCGCGGAAGCGCTCGGGGGCTCCCTCCACTACTTTGGCTCAATTCCATTAGTCCAAAGTTCAAGCGCATCCTGGAATCCGTGAACCCGATTGGCTCGCTTGGAATACGTGTTAATTTAAGCGCTAGTCATTGTCACGGCATCAAGGACTACTTCAGCCTCTGTAATAGAACGCGTTTAATAAGTAAATTCTAAGCCGAAAACCAACGTCTGTAATTTCTTTTAGAGATATTGCAAATACGTACGCCGCGCGGTCTCGGGCTTACGTACCGAGACTCGACTCGTTAAATCCCATTACCCAGTAAGTGTCCTCCTCACTCGTGTTATTCATTCCGTTGAGGATAAATTCTTTCCAACGCCGTTCAAGTATCTTTAGCTGCGGCCGATTAATTCAATCCTATCCGAATCATTTATTCGCAGTGGTTGAGCGGGGTTCTGAAGAGAGGGTGGGGTGGGGTAGGAGGAGAGAGACATTAGCATTTGAGCAACGAGTGGATACTTCATTTGAATACTCTGACGAGGATAATATAAATAATTACAAGAGTTGATGAGCCAATGTAAGAGACACGAAGGCATTTAGCGAATTTAGGAAAATCTTATATAAAGAGTGGGCAGAGGCCAGAGGCTAGAGGCCAGAGGGCAGAGGGCAGAGGGCAGAGAGGGAGAGAGAGGGGGAGAGAGAGAGAGAGAGAGAGACAGTAATGGAGATTCTGAATACAGTACAACAACAGGACCGTAGAATTAGAAAGAGGGATGGGACGTGAAATGATTAGTAATAATAACAATAATGTCATTATTGTTACGTTGTATGATGAAGGGGGCGGGACGGGAGGCAGGGAGGAAGGACGGGGAATAAAGTAAGGTCACGGTGATGGGGCACCCTTTGGAAGATCAAGATAAAAAGTCCCTTTCTGAGAATACGTATAAGAGAGCCGGAGAGAAATTGAGGAGATTCGGTTGTGGCGGTTGGGGGGTGAGGTGGGAGGGGAAGAGTGAAGTATGGAAGCCAAGGCCGAGAAGCGGCGAACGAAACTCTTGCCTACGGGGCCGCAAGAGAAAAAAAATAAGAGAATGAAGGGAAAGGTCGCCTACGCTCGACCCAACTCACTTAATTTCATTAATTATTAAGGAGATATAACGGATTTGTGTAAAAGAGCGCTTTTAAGGGGGGGGGGACGAGGCACGGCCGTCTTTATTCTAAACCTTCCCTGGACTCCTCGACAATTGCATTTACAAGGAAGCTTAGCAATTACAAGTATACGAGTACTGTCGAGGCCTTCGTTCTTTCCGTACAGTTCAGTCCAATTCGGCCAAGGAATCCTTTCGGACAATTACGCACCCGCGGCCTCATCGCTCCATTGGTAAAAGAGATCGCTGACGAATCCATGTCGATGATCTGTTTGCTATTACGTAAAGCCACGAGTTTTCTAAGCTCCGAAGAAAACCCCGTGTCCCGTACCCTCAGCGGCTTAAAATCGGTAAAAATTCATCGTTGCCATAAGGACAAGTACAAACTGTATTCTACGTCGGCGGTTAATTTTATTTACGCTATACCTTATCTATCCGCTACTCTCTCTCTCTCTCTCTCTCTCTCTCTGAACGGCGTGGTGACCGCTCTGTGTACGTATTTACGGAGTTTTTTCTTGACGATTGAAAATGTATTCAGGAGGCGTACGCCGCGACTCCTTTACCGAATACGGCCGATGGATTTTCATGTTTCCCTCGACTGTTGGCGATTCCGTTGAATTGCGCGAGACGTTCTCCGCTCCGCCCCCGCCCACCGATCAACGTAGGTTTAAGGAGATTAAGGATTCGTCGCGGCTTCTGTCTGAGGCCTGTCTCTTCGAACGAAGGTGTTTTTACGGTACTCGATGAATAGAAATGCTTGACGGGGGTGTCATGGGGGGGGGGAGAGAAGGGAGCACTCGTTGCCCAGCGTCGATTAGATCGTAAATGCAGACGGCGAAAGGAGACATTCGATACATTCGCTTCTGTAATCTATTATCGCAATAAGGTATTTATAAACTTTCCGATCCTCCTCGCTGCTCATAAAGACAGACCATTACTCTCTCTCTCTCTCTCTCTCTCTCTCTAGAAGCGACGTGGATTTCATAAATAATAACATTATACGAAGGAGTGTTTAAAAATTTCAGCGCAACCTCTATCCCTCTCTCTCTCGTTTTGTTTTGTTTTTTTTTTAATTTTGCTACAGTTTCGTCACCTTCACCCCTATCGGCTTATTTATATTTTCAATTAGGATAAGACCGTAATCGCCGAGAGTCGAACAATGGCCGCCGTTGCCGGTATCGGGAGCGGAGTTCCGTCCTCGCGGATCTAATGTTGGAATTCGACGGGGAGGCTCGAAGCGGGGGCGCGTTTGATGTCGAGAAGATGATCAATGAGGATCGTCGGCTGCCGTAGCCGCCGCGATTTCTCCTTACGCACACTCCGGCTGGATCCGCGCGGGAAATCGCTCTTACGACGTCGATAAGCCGTTCTCCTTCCCGCCGTTCCCAGGTATCCCGTCGTACCCCTGCCTCCCTCCTCCTCTCCTTCCCGCCCGACAAAAGGTCGAGGTGGCGCACGTGCGAGCCGATTGCCGGATCGTCTTACTCGCCTCAGGATCGCGTTTACGTTTACGTTAGCGACGATTCGCGTGCCTCCCCGCGCCACCTATACCGGCATTCCCACCCTGACCCCATCCCAAATTCCCTCGAGCGCATGTTTCTCTCTTACCTTCGAGGGAAGAACGTCAATCGAATGCGCTCCCTCCTCTCGGCATTATTGAATCCAGGGCTGATAAGTGAGTGAGAGAGAGAGAGAGAGAGAGAGAGGGGGGAACAGCAGGAGCGGGAGCGTATTATCCGTTGTCTGGTACTTAATAATTTGATACGAGTGTACTCTCTGTGAAGTATCTCGTTGGAAACGTTTCTCATTTCTCCGGGCAACTTGATCAGCAGACGAGTTTTGAGAACGCGCAGAGAGGGCATACGGCATATCGTGTGTCATCAACCCCGCCCACGCCAGGCCACGCCATGCCACGCTCTCCCCCCACCCCACCCCCCCCATTCCGCCGCGCGCCGTTCTCTACATGCGCAGACAATGACAGATTACGCGTAATTGAGGCTTTAAATGGAAATTCATTGGGCAGTCGCGGCCGTTTTGCTTGCTTCGACATCTCGCGCGACAACAACTGATCTCGGGTCGATGAAAGGAAAATGAGGGGAAAGATTTTGATTTTCGCAGCTGTCCCGAAGCTACTCGTTGTTAGCCGAGCTACCAAGGTCATTGCATTCCTGAGTCCCGCTGTGGGTGGATGGAGAAGAAGAAGAAGAAGAAGAAGAAGAAGAAGAAGATGAAGAAGAAGAAGAAGAAGAAGAAGAAGAAGAAGAAGAAGAAGAAGAAGGAGGAGGAGGAGGAGGAGGAGGCGTGTGTGTGTGTGTGTGTGTGAGAGAGAGAGAGAGGGAGGACAGGGAGATACCGTTGAGGCCGCTGCACGCGCACTGATCCTTTTGTCTCCGAGAGCGCGGCTCGCTGGTGCCAGATCGCGTAGGTCGGCCAGGCCCCTCGACCCAGCGGGCCGACGATTGTCCTTGCCAGTGCAGCTCGACGGATGTGCCGGAGTTGGTGTAGGAGGCGGTGGGAGCGGGTCACTTCCTCGTTTCGGTTAATTACCGAATCTCGCTCAGGGATCCCGATATTCGGGCGAGATAAGCGTGTTGTTGTTGTTCTTGTTCTTGTTCTCCATGAAAATAAAAACTCTGCCCGATCACTCGATCCCTAAGTACGTCTCTCCCTCCCTCCCGCCCCCTCCCAATAACCCGTGACTTTCATTAACGGGGATCCTTCCCTCCTGGCGGAGGAGCGTTAACAAGTACCATGGGACACAAAGCGATTATTGCCGTTCTTAAAAGGCCATTTTTTTTTTCTTTCACGATCGATAATCCAGTCGTACGTCGCTCCGCTCGACGGGCATTATTAAATAAAACTATAACTGCGCTCGTACGATTCTATTGGACGTTGTGTGAGTCAGCTCACACAATTGGCTCGAGCCTTCCTTTTGCAATTCATAAATTACGAAAGGCCTTATATCGAAAGGGTATATATAATACGCCTCGTGGGATCTCCTCCATTATACCATTAGATCTCCTCCCAATTCTTCCTGCTTTCAGCCCCTCCCCCACCTACGACGACAACGCTAATCACGTTTTACGCACACGGCTTGCGCTCTCGGAACGCCATTGAATACTAATTCAACGTTCAAAATTCGTAAGAATCTCCGACGGCGCCACTAATTGAATAATTTACGACTAATGCAATTTCAAGTAGTCCCAATAACCCAGCCCTGCCCCCACCCTACCCCTGCCCCTGCCCCCACCCTGTAGTTTACATGGGCAGCTAATTTACGATAACGAATTCCGCTACGGGATTTCTAAAGGTCGCTGTAATTCCCCGTAATTTCTATTTAAACATCGTTTGCAAACGTCCCTCCTTATTCTGCAAGTATCTGTCGTGCGAAGATGCTCGCGCGCCTCCGAGTCTCGTTCGGGACTTTAAAGCAAATGACGCTTTCAGAGGAAATATTTACCTTTGACGTCTTTTATCATTGCCATTATTCTTATGCAAAAGAAGATAAGAAAAGAAAAAAAAAAAAAAAAAAAAAAAGAAAAGAAAAGAAAAAGAAAAAGAACAACAAATTACTAATTACTAAGTAATTATGCCGAGCGGTGCACGAGTATTTGACTTTAGCTTTAGCATAAAAAGTATATAAATTCGAGGTAAATAACGTCATTTTCTGGCCCACATAACCTTCTTGCTTCCACTTGCTTACGGCGAACAAGCTGACAATATATATTTTTATCGCTCGCCTATTATTATCCCCGGAATTGGAAAATTACTCTACGTGTAATTAAATTTACGTCTCTCCCATCCTGCTATAAAATACGTACCCATTACTATTGTTATTATTATTTAAGAGCCTATTTTAAAAATTTTTTAATTGAACTAATGATTCCCGGAGTCCATACATCGTAAAAAATAAAATTTAAACAATAAAAAGAGTCGTTAAACACCTTACTTAATCGCTTCTACGTGTATATATATATATATATACACATATATTTTATTATCACTTGCGTATATCGAGTTTCGATATCGCAGACTTTTTTTCAACGGGCTTTATTAAATTAATATAATTGACAAGCGTGGCAATATATATTTAATCGACGTATTGATCAAGTACAATGAGGCAAATCATGCGTTGTAATGGCTTTAACAAATATCAGCCGCTTTCGCAACTGGCTTAGAATAATGATTAAGTGCATTCTGAAAGTAAGGTGTGCATTATTTCCTGAAAAATCTTATTGGCCGTTCTTTGCCTATATCGAACAATTAATTATATAGAAAAATATAGCGCGCAATACAGCATAATTTGTATTTAACAATTAGAGACAATGAAACTCCGCTTGAAAGGTTATTGGGTAATTAATTATTCATTACGAGCGCGGTTATTGTAAATAGAAATCTTGACGCAAACGTGTTTTTATTTATTAAGGGGGAAAAAGAAGAAGAAGAAGAAGAAGAAGAAGAAGAAGAAGAAGAAAAGGAAAAGGAAAAGGAAAAAAAAAAGAAGAAAAAAGGAAGAATTCTACAAACAGTGAAGTTATCTTGTATCTATAAGAATCAAGGATTCGGCATAATTAGATTTTTTAATTCTTCATTCCTACAACGTTCGACTCTAGTTTATGTTACGTGACACAACGCGTAATGGCGATGTATAAAGATGAAAAGTTAACGACTAGCAGGACTCTTGCAAAGCCGCGTGCCAGCTTCGTAAATAACAAAAGTTTCAATCATTGAAGGATTTATTTATTTCCGCCCGTCAGAATATTCTCATTGTTTAAGGGAATATATATATAAATATATTAAAGAGGGTTATTCGGGTTGAGTAAACGAATTGCTTTCCATGCACTCGTAACGATTGTCTAGGAAAAATGAGTAAAAGTCGGGTGGGGGGAGGGGAGGGTTCGTCATCGCTCAGGAATCCGATAAAAATCTCGGGCACGAGTTAATGGAAGAAGAAGGACGAAAAATAATAAAAAAAACGAGACAAGAAGGGGGCCTGGACGATAGGAACTCGGTGATGAGCTACTTGGGCAGGAGAGGGACGTTGACTTGGACGTGGACGTGGACGTGGACGTGGACGTGGAGGTTTTGTGAATGAAGCTACCCTTTAAGCTCTTTTAAGGTTAGCAGCTTAATATATGTAATTAGAGCTCCATTTTCTAGTGGGATATGCGGGGCGGGGAGGAGTTGGACATCGTTAACTTGGTGGAAATTCGCTCGGGGAGAAACGCCATCCCGATGCTTCCTATTAGATCGGGGAACCGTTCGCTCGTCAGCCGAGCGAGTCGCGCTCAATCGCTCTGACCCTGGCCCTGCGCCTCTCGCCTCTCGCCCCTCGCCTCTCGCTCCCCCCCCCATCCCGCCTGCCCCGTAGAAGCTCGTCACGGCCAAGCGCTGTGTCTCCGTTCCCTCTGCTGGGGGACGCGCTCTCGAGTGCGGGTGACCCTCATGAGGGTCTCAGAGCATCGAGCAGTGCTGGGAGGAGAAAAACCGCTGGGCCCAGTCGAGCAAGCGAACCTAACCAATGGGCTTTTGTTATAAAAACGGACGGACGGCTCGTGGATACGATAAGGGGAAAAAGCTCGGCAAGGTTATTGGGGTCGCGTGAACAATGTCCAGGACCGGATGCCAGAACTACCGCGGGACAAAATGACAGGCGGTATTTTTGGGGCCCGTGGCTCGTCAGGTGCCTCGAGTACTCTGGGACTCGTCACCGTCATTACGTCACTCGGGACTTTTCATTGACTCGGCATCTCTTCTACTCCGTCGCTTATTGATTACTTAATAAGCACGGTGCATCCGTTGGTGGTGGTGGTGTCAGTGGTGGTGTTGGTGCTGCTGCTGCTGCTGCTGCTGCTGCCACTGCTGATACTCTCGCCGGTGCTACTCTTGCCGCTGCTCCACCTCCGGGCGCCTTTCCCTTTTTATTGCAGATTATTATTGTCGAGACTAGACAATGGAATCGCAATCGGTTGTGTATAATAGCTTTCGACACTCGACGAGTACCGACCACCATTCGATAATCCGAGCCCGCAGCTGCGCACGGACAAATGACTCCGACGACTACCTGTGTCGTTGTGTCTCCGTGGCACGGGGTCGAGGACGGGGACGAGGACGGGGACGGGGACGAGGACGGGGTGGGTGGTTGGTTGGGGGAGGAGCATACAATTAGGGAGCAGCGATAAGAATCGACACGATGTCGTTGAGGTAATTGCTCGGTGGTCCTGTTGAGGACCTCCCGATCAAGCAGGTAGGTAGCCTCGACCGACTCCTCGGGCTCCTCTTTCCTTGCGAAAGGGATACAAAGGGACATTCAGAACATCGAGTCCCAGACCGCTTCCTTCCCTCCCGTATTCCAGGACTCGGTCGGGCCACTCCGGATAAGGATACGGATGTCCGCGCGATCCATCGCCACTGCTTTCGAGTAAGAGAGAGAGAGAGGGGGGGAGAGAGAGAGGAAACTCTGGCTAAAAAAGAGCGAGACGAATGCGCAGGTGTTGCAGAACGCGGAGCCTTTTTCAGCTCAATGTCGGGGAGAAATTGTATCTTCGTCGTGGTTCGTCGGCCATTTTGGCCTTGATCCGCAGTTACCCCTCTCTCCCTCTCACCCCCTCCCTCTCTCTCTCTCGACTCCTATCTTTACTTGGCTTGCTCGCGAGTAACTCATCCGAGCGATTCCGAAGCCTCTGTCGCACTAGCTAATGGTCTTTATCGGCGACTGCCGGTCACAATGAGTGCCAAGGTCTCCGTTCCACTCGTTTAATGACGGACTCAGCCCTCATCTAGTTCCCTCCTCTGCCCCGCGGGCCCTCGTTCAATGGGCCAATGAAATTGTCCGGATCGAGCGTCGGTCCTTCAACGGCCTATCCGCCGAAACCTCCAATTCCTCGCTATTCCATTATTTATATTCCACTCGGTTTATTTATTTATTTATTTATTTAATACCATTGACGATTGAATGGCAATACGGGATTGGCTTCCTTTACAATCGTTACTATTACGCTTCTCATTCGTCGAGGCCCGTATTCGCGCCTCCATTCCTCAATCTCCCCCAATTGATTTATCGATAAGTTAAACAATTAAGACTATGCGCTTTAAAAGCCGATTGATATAAACGCTAAAGTTTTGCTTGCCAGATTGCCGCTTACCCAGACGGACTGAAAGAGCCGAGGTGGCATTATCAATCGTGCATGAATTTACACCGGACCCGTTATCGCAAAAAAAAAAGGAGACAGAGAGAGAGAGAGAGAGAGAGAACTAATGATTATTTTCATGGGCGAATCGGAGATCGATTGCTGTCGTTAACGTTATTCTTACTTGCCGATACGGCGTTATTAATCGGCTGATTAATGGTAAAAACGTCTTCTGCATAGCCAGTACTTATCGGATCTTGGGACAGAGCCGAGCGACAGAGAGAGAGAGAGAGAGAGAGAGAGAGAGAGAGAGAGAGAGAGGGAGCTGGTCGACTGCAGTAGTGGCAGGCAGAGACGACGATCGTAAGTAAGAGAATTTTTCTGCCTTAAGAGTACGGAAGGAAGGCGATCTCATGGCGTGGTGGGAGGGTGGGAGGGCGGGGCGCGCTCGATGGGCTCCTGTCCGGGAAAAGAGAAAGTCCCGGTGTCGGCCATGTGGTTAAGTAAAAAAGTTGAAAGAAAAAAATGTTGGAAGGGGAACGTCGACTGCACGAGAGGGAGAGACAGAGAGAGACAGAGAGAGAGAGAGAGAGAGAGAGAGAGAGAGAGAGAGAGGAAGAGGGAAGTCGCGGCTCCACGCGACGGTGATTTCAATGCTCGGCCCTCTTAAAAAGAAGGATTAAGAAGATAAGTGGAGTGGGACGCCGAGGTCTCTGGGAGCTCGGCCGCTTTAAACGCTCCGCTCGAGAGGCACGACCGCTTTAGACGCTCTTGCAATTTCGGCGGCTCCTCTCGGCTCCTTCTTCCCTCCCACCGAAAATCGTCGTAACGACAGAGAGAGCCCCCCCTACCCCTACCTCCCCACTCATCCATTAGACTTTCTTAAAGTCGGCTTTAACGATAACGTTTAACGGAAATCGGTCGCGTGCGCTCCCCCTCGACTCCCTCGACTCCCTCGACTCCCTGGACCCCGAGGATTGAGTTATAAGTCCTAATGAGGAGTTGCGTTAACACGTAAACGTAGAACGTTTAGGGTTGCGTAAGCTTCCCTCCGCCTCTCAGTCCGTAGTATCGGCGAGCAGCGAGGTTATTGTGGTGAGCGGCGGGGGAGGGGGTGTGTGTGGGGAGGAGAGATCTCGTTTTCATTGCAGAGGATAAGCATCTTTCCAATTAGAAAGCACTTAAAGCTGCTGCTGCTGCTGCTGCTGCTGCTGCTGCTTATCCTTGTGTAATATTGCATATTTCTCGAGCTAATGGCGTTAGACGTCTAGATAAGCGGAGCATTACCTCTCAGCTACATTCCTCCACTGCATGCAGCAGCGGCGGCGGCGGCGACGACGACGACGACGACGACGACGGTCATTGGGGTTACGCTACGGGAGTAGCAGCGATAACAAGGTGGTAGGACTGGCCCGCGCGCGTGGCTGATGCAATTCAGGTTATTTATATGGGCTATATAGCCGAGATCGATTTATTTATTTATTTATTTATTTATTTATTTATTGAGCGCAGTGGACAATCTGATTTCCGTCGTTAGATTATGTGGAAAGGGCTCGGGACTGTAAACAAAGAGCCAGCAAATAAATAAGCCACTCTTTCACGCACGCTCCTTCTTCGCACCCTTTCACTCCTCAGCCTTTATTTTTAGCTCCTCGGGTTGGGGGGGGGCGGTAGGAGCGGGTAGGAGGGACAAAGAACGGGCGACTCGTTCGTTACCTTCCTCGTTACGTTAATTATTAAGGCGGGATCCTGCGGCAGAGGGGTCGGAGGAAGGATGGCGGTAGCCGAGAAGGAAAATTCCTGCCCGGACGTCTGGGGATTTCCTAGAGGCGGCGAGCGAAGGCCAATGCAGTCGAGCCTTTTTGCGTTCCGACGGTAAGTTGCTTCTTCTTATCCCCCCTCCCCCCGGTTAAGTTCTTATTCGCCCCCCCCCCCCCCCCACCGCCACCCAAACCCATCCCGCCGCCAGGACGGCCCAGGGCCGGGGCAGGAGCGAACGGATCCCCCTAATCACGCGAGGCGTTCGTACCGATAAAGGCTCGCGATCGGGAAATTCAATTACCGAGCTGGAGATAACGACGTGGGGTAGCTGGCTGTACTTGGTGTCGAAGTACACCCGGACCCGGCCCGGACGAGGGACCTTCGGCCAAGACGAGAGTCCCTTCTTCGGCTCCTACGGTACCTCAACCAGAGCATTACAACGCAACGCAGTCCTCGAACGCGCAACCGGCCCCGGGGCGACCAGAGTCAGCGTAGCGAGGGGGCGACGGGGCGACGGGGCGAATGGGCGGGAGGGAGGGAGGGAGAGAGAGAACGAGCGAGCGAGCGAGCGGGGTAGAACTCGGAACATCTGGCGGTGCCGCTTGGGGGGATAGGGGGTATCCGGGGGTGTGGTGCGGTCTGTGGTGGCCGCCCGAGGGGTGGGGAACTACGGGCGGATCGGCGAGGAAGGAGAGGGGGGGGCACATAGGCCGGTATGCGCTCCGTCGGGCTTCATCGTCGGCGTGTCCCCCTGCGCGTTCGTGTACGTAAGCGACGTAGGCGCGCGGGGGCTTTCACGCTGGCGTTGGTGCGCGTGTGCGATAGCGCTCCGGGTGCCCCTCCACCGTCCTTTTTCCACGGTTCGACGGCGTTCCCTCCTCGAGTATTTCCAGCCCCGCTTCCTCCCTCCCGACCACTCGCTCTCCTCTCTCTCTCTCTCTCTCTCTCTCTCTGGCTCACTGACTCGCTCGGGCTTAAGCGGGCGGCTTCCCCGAGCCCCGCGCACACGTACAGGGCAGCCACGCAGACAGGCGCAACTGTCGGCCGGAGAAAACAGCAGCAGAGTGCGCCGAGCCGCGCGGCGCGCAACTTTACCTCTTGGCTCTCGTCAGTCGGCGTCGAGGAGACGATCCTACGTACGTACGGATTCGCCTGCCCATCTTCCTCTCGGATCCTCGTGCTCGTGCGAGGGCGTGATCCATAACTACCCAGTGGGAGGGAGAGAGAGACAGAGAGAGAGAGAGAGCGAGTGCGAGGGGTGCTGAGTATTCGGACTCCCTCCCCCCCTTAGCCGTTAACCTCGACCAGAGCACGTACATCCAGGTCTTGGAATCGGACTCGAGAGAGCGGCTGCGGCGGCGAGCCCCGGAGAGAGCTAGAGAGGAGGGAGCGCGAGACTGAGAGAGTGAGAGAGCGAGAGAGCGAGAGGAGAACACCACGCGCTCGGAGAGAGAGAGGGAGCGCGCGCGCAGGATTAAGTGCGCGGCTGCCAGAGAAGGAACTCATCCAACGCTCCCAAGGAACCCAAGGAGCCACACTACCGGTGATTCTTTCTTAATATCGCGCTATTTTTTTCACGCCCTCGCGAGAGCGTCCCCACGTGCGGATTTCCTCTATTTTGAGGTTAGCCGTTCCTTGATCCTTGGCCAGTTCCTGCTCGCGCTTTGCTTAGCGAGCCTAGGGTCGAGGGCGACAGAGGCGGGCCAGCCAGGGTTTAGTCGGTCTCGAAGGGATGCCCGGGATACGGAATCGTTGTGTCCTGCGGGTGAGTCTACCGGTGAAGGGAGGAGACGGTAGATTGATTATGTGCTATGTGGCTACGATGACGCGCGGGTGTTGAGGTTAGATTGACCTTGCGCGAGTCCTGCGGGATCCTGCGGGATGATGCTGTGCGCCAGAGAACACTGCCGTTCACGCTGAGGATCGCTCTACGATACCTACGACAGCCCAAGGAATGGCTTCTCTCTCGTTTTCCTCTACCCCCCACCTCCTCCCCCGAATCCTTGTCACTTCTGCTCCCCATCCGACTGTTTATTATTGTCCCGTGCTCCGTTCCCGCCGTCCCCGCCGTCCCCGCCGCCCCGATCGCCCCTACCGCACGTCAGCCATCAAAGGCAAGGTAGGATCGTAAGGGGAGGTGGGGTTTGGTGCGCGGGGGTGCGGGCTTGAAGCACATATTTCATAATTCGGTAACTAGATCCTTCCCCGTAGAGCAGCAGAGCGAAGCGAGGCTTCCCGCAATGCATTTCAAATCCTTTTTCGAATCTCGTCCCGCCCGAGGCAGACAACGAGTGAAGTGCATTATATCGGCCTATACGACGATATACCCTCCTTGTCGAATCGTCGTTGTTCTTTTGTCCGCGCGATTCGATCGGTAACTGACGAGGGCGTACCGCGCGATCCGAGTGCTCAACGGGGTCGTTCGTCATTTGTCGTCGTTATTATTTATTGTTGTTGTTTCTTCTTCATTCTTTTTTATTTTGTTTTGTTTTGTTTTGTTTTTTTTTTTGTTTTCTTTCAAAGCCCTGCCACCAGCACCTCCACCTCCACCCCTCATCTTCTACCGGAACTAGGTTTCGCGAACTTAATTATCATACTTTGGGAGAGCGCGAGAATTGGAGAAAATTTACACTCGGGCATTTTTTTTAAAGTAGCACCGTTTGGCTCAGCGTTGGCATGTCCTCGAGTAAAACGACTCCCGTCCCCGCTTCGTGACTCCAACGAAATCGACTGGAATACGTACGCTAAGACTTATTCCAGTATATTCTCTCGCGTACTGCACGCACCCGCTCTGCTTTGCCTGTCCAACCAGTCCCCAATAACCAGAGGGTATTTTACGTAGTTGGGCAAGGTCGGGAGGTCGGGAGGTCGGGAGGTCGGGAGGTGACAGAGGGGACGACTGTATTGTAGGTTTTTTAAAAACGAGCGGGAAGCTCATAAGAGTTTTTCGTAAGCGTTGCATAAGCGCATCTCCGAGTTGGAGGTGCTCGGTCATAATTAACGTCGAGCGCTCTTGTTAACTCTTGTTTACCCAGGCTCCACTCGACGCTCGCTTCTAATCTTGAGAGCGAGAGAGAGAGAGAGAGAGAGAGAGAGAGAGAGAGTGTCCGTCGCGTGTCCGTAATCTTATTACAGTTTATCCCTGGTAAAACCCATCAAACATAACGATCTCTTACACAAAAGTCAACGTAAACAATTTTCTTTTGCAGTCACAGCGTTGCCGGGACAATTAAAGATCAGGAGCATCGGGAGAGTGGGAGAGGATCGGCAAGAAGGAGAAGAAGGGGTACAAAGGGAGCGCGGAGGACGTGTACTGGTCGTGCGGCGATTCGACGAAGCGAGGGAGCGAGAGAGAGAGAGAGAGAGAGAGAGAGAGAGAGAGGGATCGAGACAGCGCTGGAAATAGCGCGATACGAAGGGGATCGGTTGCCTCGTTACGCTCGTAACGACAGTTTTTTCGTCGTTTCCCGGAGGTTCTTCCCGACGGAGACGAGGTCTGAGCCAAAGGATATTAAGCGCAGTCGCGCTCGCCGACTCGGCCTAATAAAATTCCCATATGACTCTTTGCGGACGGAGAGGATAAGCTTTACGAAGGATCCAACGGAGACAATAATAGACGAATAAGAGGCCAAGATGCTGAAGCTACTGGGAGGCTTGAAGGACTATTTGAAATGGCAGGAGATCAGCACGGACTCGATGGTCTTCCGCATGCACAACATCTTCACGGCCGTGCTGCTCCTTACCTGCTCGATGATCATCACCGCCACCCAATTCGTAGGCAACCCCATATCGTGCATCGTCCCCTCGGCGCTGCCTACCCAGCCCATCAACACCTACTGCTGGATCACGTCCACCTTCACTATGCCCGATGCCTTCAATCGTCAGGTAATATACTCGTTCTCCTATTTTCTCCTCCTCCTTATTCCGCCGCTCGCTCATCCCTTACGCAACAGGCGAAAAGACCGCGATTTCCAATTGTTAAAATACAATCGCTTACTCGACTCTCTCGAGACTGCGCGCAACCTAAGCAAAGCCACATACAGAGAGAGTGTGTGTGTGTGTGAGAGAGAGAGAGAGAGAGAGAGAGAGAGAGAGAGAGAGAGGGAATACGGCTACCGCGCATTCCATTCTGATGTCTCATAAATAACTAAATACATTGTTCGCGTCATAGCTATTTGGCTCGAAAAGGTGTAGAGTAGCTCGAAGCTCGATAGTTCAACGTAATTTATGGGAAATTGTGACGGCGAGCAGTCCTTGAGGGTAAGGCGATGCTCGTGGGATCGATAACCTTGAGAGAACTTGTAATAACGACATTAAGTAAAGTACAGCTAATAAAGGAATTGGCAATAAAGCCGAAAAGAAAAGAAAAGAAAAGAAAAGAAAAGAAAGAAAAACAATGTCGGATGGGATTATTTGACCTTTAAATCCTGGTTGTTGATTGAGGCTCGCAAGGCCTCGGAGCCAAGAAGCCGCGTATGTCGGCGTTGAGGGACGGGGCTGAGGGACGGGGCGCGAGGTGGGGGTGACGTATAGCTGGAAATACTGGCGGATTATTGGGGTTATTGGCGGGGCGATTCGGTGTCGGTGAAAGGGTAAAAGAGAGTAGTCGTCCGCTGTGGAGATGATCCACTTTGATCGGGATGATCCGCGCAACGCGGCCGGCTCCTTCCTCCTTTTCCTTTCGTCATACACCCCCCCCCATCCGCCCTATCCCCTCGACATTCTCCGACGCCGGATTACAAATACGCGTACGCGTAGAACGGGGCGTAGGTGGAGTGTCCTCCTCGTATTTGGGAAAAACTCGATCGTGCTTTGATTTAGTATGATCGCGACGTCTATTGGGGTCAAGCCTACGCGGAAGATAAACGACCGCCTTTTTCAAAAGGCTTTTAAAGAAAGTTTTTTATTTTACTTATTTTTTTTTCTTTTATTTTATTGTGTCAGAGGCTGTTTATGGCTTCTCGTGCATTCGTGCGCTCGTGCGCTCGTGTACTCGTGCGCCTTAGCCATAACAATGGCTCGTTTCCCTTATTTCGCTGTCTTTATGCTATCGAAGGCCGGTATTTAATGGGAGACACCCCCCTACCCCCTGCCCACCAATGACCTCCCACCCATCGATTACGTAATATCGGGCCCGCCCTTTGTCTTTCACCATAAATGAGTTTATGGTTTCGGTTTTATTCGCGTTGCACCAGCGCCGGTAAATAATCGACGCGGTTACGGCCTCGATTAAAAAAAAAAAACGTGCCCTCATAGTCGATTCGTCGCCAACTCAACTTTTATTTACAGTGAGTATAGTATCGAGGAATTGCCGTACGAGGCGTATTCCTCCTTGGATTTTTAACGGCTTCGATATTGCAAGTCGTTGGCTCGGCCTTTGCCAGAGCGAGTTTAAATGAAAAGCATCGGGAACTGTTACCAAGTGAAAAGCAAGAACTGCTCCGTAAGGAGCGGTAAAATTACTTTTAATTCACAAGTGATTTATTTTCCTCCCTAGATTAATATTATGATTTCGTCGGCGATAAAAGCTTGTCTCTTTTTTTCTTAATAACTTTTGCTGCCTCGCGAGTCCGATACTCGTCAACGGGAGAGAGAGAGGGGGGGGGAGAGGGAGAGAGAGACATTAAAATTATAACTACGAATGTATCGGGCTCGTTTTAATAAATCAGCGAACGGCGATTGCGAGTGTGAAAAGTAGGTTATCGATAACTTATGGTAGAACATTTAGGGAACCGAAGCAGTGCATAAAAAAAAAAAAAAAAAAAGAAAAAACATTTACGAAGCATCAAGAGTGTCGTCGTTGCATTAAAAAGCCTCTCCGCGAGCTCTAAGTCATCCAGCACTTATTGTCTTTGAAATCGAAGCCTTTCGTAAAAGGCATTAATATGTATGTATAAATGCGATGGGGAGCGGGAGGAGGGGGCGCGTTATCACGTTCCTTGAAACGATAAATCCGGTAAACGGAGGCTTAGCAAATTCCGAAATTCCTTCTTTAACACCTGCATCGCTGACCCCTAAAGTCGTTATCGGCGTTATTTTGAGAAACAATCCGGAATTTCCCGGACGCGCTCCGCTCGCGGGGAGAAAGATATCATTTTCTTTTTTTTTTGTTTTTCTTTATTACCGAACACTCGTTCACGTGACTTACGCGTCGGCATGCGTCGTTTAAAATCTCGAAATCTCGAAAGGTGAGGAAAGTTTCCGTGGAAATGGCAAACAAAGGTATAGGGAAAATAAAGGTACAAAGAGCTCTCCTCGCCAGGTTCTCCGGCAGGTTACGTTCTGCAGGTTCCGAGTGGACTGTAGATGGCGTTCGGCGATACCGAACGTTGAGCCGCCAATGCGAATGACATTTATTCTGCGATTGTACTGTGGCGGGGGGAGGGACACTATTACTCCGAAGGAGTATAACGCCCCCGATGTCGCTACTCGGGCGACTAAGCGAGCGAGGAGGAATTATCGGCCAACCGAGCCGAACTCGGCCGTAATGAATGCCCGAACCGTTCCACCCGAATACCAACGCAAAAACCTTTAAAAAGGAACATTAAGTTCCCGTATCGGAACGCATGGGGTCACGTCGCGTCGCGTCACGCTAATTTAGGTTCCGATTACTTATCGAGGGGAAGAGGGAGCTCGGCTGCACCGAGCACACTGGCGCGTATTGTATGCTTCCCGATAACGCGCCATTGAGCGATACGGAGGGTCGGAGGGTCGGAGGCACGGAGGGACGGAGGGACGGGAACCTTATTCACGTCGTAACAACTACCCACGTTATCCCGATTATCCTTAGAGCGACGTAGGAGGAAGGGATTCGGGGAAGGCACGCCGTGGACCTTCCCATCTCCCTCCCCTCTTCGTCACTCTTCCTTCTTCCGGTCATACACGGAATCACACTACTAATCTGCGCATCTCGTGCGCGTCTCTCTTTGGTTGTGTTTTACAGGTCGGCCTCGAAGTTGCGCATCCTGGCATAGCCAACGACTTTGGCGAAGTCGACGCAAGGAAATACTACACTTACTACCAGTGGGTCTGCTTCGTCCTCTTTTTCCAAGTAAGTCACCCCCTTTCGCTTGCCCTCCCCTCCCCCTTCTCCTCCACCTCCATATATATTATTCCAAACTTTGGCCGCTGGAAAAGCGTTCGTGCGAATTTCCCTAAACGCACGATCGACGCCGTCATTGTCGGAAAAACCGTGACGACGTTTATCTCCCTCCGCCCCTCCCCCCACCGCCCCAATAACCTTAGTCATTCTTCCGCTCGGTCGGAAAACATCCTTTCAATACATAATCCTTATCGTTTCATCCTCGTCAAGATAAACTCTATCCTGCTTTTCCTTCTCTTTTCGGTGGAAAATAACGCCGCGGACAAGGACAAATGCACGGATACCGGGAACGAATTAAATTTTAACAGATCTTTCTCTCTCTCTCTCTCTCTCTCTCTCTCTCTCTCTCTCTCTCTCTATAATTTATGTATAACGTATAATTTAGGTTGACCGACGCGACGGGTAATGCACTCGTTCTCCTCGAAAGGTAGTTTTGGAAAAACTTCCTACAGTACGAGGAGAAACGTATCGCGTCGTATCTTGCATTTGTTCGCCAAAACGAAGGACACGAGCCTATTTTTTTTTTATTTTTTTTTTTTTTTTTTATAATCAACATTCCATGTAATACGAATATAAATGCACGGAGGAATGATTCGTAGAAAGGCGAAGTATCACTTTCCAGCTAAAATTATATGATAACCCGTTGTTGTTGTTGTTGTTGTTGTTTGTTGTTTGTTGTTTGTTGTTTGTTGTTCAACCCTTTAATCCTGAATCCTTATCGGGGTTTACAGTTACCGAATTAATTTGACACCTGTCCGTCTGCACTCGGCTAATTCGGTATTATAATAATGTGCACCGCCGATACACTTATCGCTTCGAGCCTCTCCTCTCTACACGCCCGCACGCACGCACGCACGCACGCACGCACGCACGCACGCACGCAGGCGCGCACGCATAATACGTGTACTATTTCTTCTGAAATTTCAGGCGATGGCTTGTTATCTTCCACATTGGCTGTGGGGCATCTGGGAGGGCGGACTGATAAGGACCCTTATCACGGATATGAATCAAAAGCTCGTTAACGAGGACTCGCTGAATAAGAAGAAAGGCGTCATCATGGATTACTTGATATCCCATATCAGGGTGAGACTTTTCCACTACTACGTTTTTCCCCCGTTCTGCGCTCCTCCTTCATTCGCATTTCAGAAAGAGATTTCTCAGGGACGTAGTCATCCGTCACAATTATGACACAGGAAGCGTGTCTCCCTCCTCCACCACCTCCCTCCCTATATATATATATATATTTTGATACCCATAGGCGCGCATCCGGCAAGGCGTAAGTGAAAAGCATTCGTTACACCGGAGCGTGTGAATGGATGAAATAGTCTCAGCGGGTTACGTATGCGAAGGAAGCCCGTTGTAGTACTTAATTCAAACGTATAATATCCAGGCGATTAGGATCCTCGAGACTTTGACGAAGAGAAATATCCTAAAAACGTTGTTGTTTTTTCACGGGAGGAGTTGTCGGCCCGTTAAGCGGACCATGAATGGTTTAGCCTAGAAATACGTCGCTGAAACTTTACAGTCGCCTAATTAAAAGTATACATTTTTTTAATATCGGAGTGGAATAGGCCGTGGAATAAAATATTTCCTCGCATTAGCGAGATGCGTGCGAGTTTTGGGGACAATTATCAAACGGTCCTTGTTTTCCTTTTTTTATTACCCGAATGACCGGATTGGTCTACGACGAGTCGGGCGGATTTGTCGGATTTTAAAAAGTCGTTAACCTCTTTAGAACGTCGGGAGTCAGCGAGGAAATTTAAATTAGGCTCACAACGCTGTTCTAGAATTACCGATACAAGCTCAATGTAGCGTGTGCGTCCGTCCGTCCGTCCGTCCATCCATCCGTCCGTCCGTCCGTCCATCTCCATCGCTGTACGCGTATTCCGTATTCGCGGTCTGGATTATTAATGACACGCTCGTTAGACATTGGCCGACTCGCGGCTAATTAGAATCGAGAAGGAGCGCGTAGCCTGGTACTCCTAGTCGGAGACGCATTAGTAGAAAAGATTGTATTGGAAGAGCGAGCGTTAGAGCAGGAAACGGAAGCGATATTTCCCCCCTTCGAAGGAATCAGCCACCCGGGAAGCGTGGGAGAAGAGTCATATCTCCGAGGAGTATTGTGTCCATGTAATTCGTGAATGTAAAATTATAGTCACTTTTTATCGCTTTATTACACGGCGACGAAGCTCTCGATCCCCATGGCCCCTCCGCCACTATACGGCCCCTACCCCGCCCCATCCGGGATCGGATAAGCGTGCTCGACGCGCCGAGTTTAATTAGACGTTAGCCAAGCGACGAACGCCGACAATGCGTCGTTAGATAGATTGTCATTGTGACCGGCACCTCCCCCGAGGAGGAGTTTCTAATTCTCCAGGAGTTTGCGGAAAATGTCAAGATCGAGTCCTTGTCACTCGAATAACGGACGATCGTCGTTGTCTCGAACGGCAAAACTAAAATGTATCAAACCGTTACGACCAACCGGTGCACCTCCTCGACGTTAACTCCCCGACGTGGTTTCAGCTCATTTAGCGTAACAAAAAAAGAGGAATTCGGTAGAGCGATGCATCGGACGAGGAATGTCATTTAGTTGCTGGTTTAACGTCGCGCAACAGTCGTCGTCGTCGTCGTCGTCGTCGTCGTGGTCGTCGTCGTCCGGCTACAATAAAAGCCAATTGAGGCTCGTTGAATCCAATTTATCCCCCGATAAGCGCACATGCCCCCGCTTTCTCCCACTCTTTTTATTTTTTATTTAATTAGGCCGATCTCGATCCCCCTCCCAGCCCCCCGCCCCGCCCACCGCGACACCGACGTTCAGAGATTGTGCCATTGTGCGAGAGGGGCGCTCGCGCTCGGACTTATCGCTCGGCTTATCGGACGCTAATCGATCCTCGCGAGGAGACCGACGAAATCTAAATTATATTCAATTGGTCGGCGGGTGGTCCCCCGTGTGAGGGGAGGGTGGGTAGGAGGAGGATTGCCGGTCGATCATCATCAGCTCGGTAGAACTTAATCTCCTTAAAGCCGTGCACGTATTTAAATTGGAGAAAATTATTCATCGCCTTACGATCGACGAACTCGTCGGCGGAGCGCCAAAGCCGCAAGAGCCGCAGATTCTTACGACGTTATCGTTAATTAAAAGACATTTAGGAGAATCGTCTCCCTTTTCATTCGTCAATCAACGATCTATTGGGTCTGACATTTTGTTTTTTGTTTTTTGTCCCCTCTCTTTCCTTAGACTCACAACACGTACGTGTACCG